>CM048746.1:444506283-444883783 GCA_026315105.1 Locusta migratoria | reverse complement strand
CCAAATATGTTCCAGAATCAAACAGATAACCGATGTCATTAACTTCCTGATTGTTGGGCCTGCGGTGGGATAAATGTCGTAAATGGACATTGTAATGAAAGTTCCAGATCACTGCTTTCAGCTTTTTGCCATCATCAAGCAACTGCGTATATAAAAATTACAATAATACGAAAATATATATAAATTTTTGTTATAAATTGTCCTTACAAATTACGTCTACCATGTTTTGACGTTAGTTACTAACATCTGGCGTCACTGTTGTAAAAACTTCAGTGAAATAATCACGTATTTCGCAATTGTATTCATTTTTAGCTGTCAGGTTTTATGCTCCTTCATACGCTATGACAAATTACAGAATTTTTTTATACTTTGTGTAATTAGCAACAGTTCTGCGAAAGATGTTTTACACTCCTGGCCATTAAAATTGCTACACCACGAATATGACGTGCTACAGAAGCGAAATTTAATCGACAGGAAGAAGATGATGTGATATGCAAATGATTAGCTTTTCAGAGCATTCACACAAGGTTGGCGCCGTTGGCGACACCTACAACATGTTGGCATGAGGAAAGTTTCCAACCGATTTCTCATTCACAAACAGCAGTTAACCGCCGTTGCCTTTGAAACGCTGTTGTGATGCCTCGTGTAAGGAGGAGAAATGCGTACCATGACGTTTCTAACTTTGATAAAGGTCGAATTGAAGTGTATCGCGATTGCGGTTTATCGTATCGCGTCATTGCTGCTCGCGTTGGTCACGATCCAATGGCTGTTAGCAGAGTATACAATCGTTGTGTTCAGGAGGGCAATACCAAACGCCGTGCTGGATCCCAACGGCCTCGTATCACTAGCACTCGAGAAGACAGGCATCTTATCTGCATGTCTGTAACGGATCGTGCAGCCACGTCTCGATCTCTGAGATAAGAAATGGGGACGTTTGCAAGACAACGACCATCTGCACGAACAGTTCGACGATGTTTGCAGCAGCATGGACTATCATCTCGGAGACCATTACAGACAGGAGCTCCTGCGATGGTGTAAGCAACGACGAACCTGGGTGCACGAATGACAAAACGTCATTTTTCGGATGAATCCAGGTTCTGTTTACAGCATCATGATGGTCGCAGCCGTGCTTGGCGACATCGCGGTGAACACACATTGGAAGCGTGTATTCGTCATCATCATACTGGCGTATCACCCGGCGTGATGGTATGGGGTGCCATGGGTTACACGTCTCGGTCACCTCTTGTTCGCATCGATGGAACTTTGAACAGTGGCCGTTACATTTCAGATGTGTTACGACCCGTAGTTCTATCCTTCATTCGATCCCTGCGAAACCCTACATTTCAGCAAGATAATGCACGTCCGCATTTTGCAGTTGAAATTAAACTATTAAGAGACCTTATAAACAGAGATGGTCGTTTTTGTTTAAATTCTGATTGAAATCCGGCAGTGTCTCTCGTCAAAAACAGAGCGACAGAATTAATGATGCCTCACCTATTGATTAAAAGTCAAGTCACTATCGATTTTTTCTGTCACCCTGCGAGGTTCCCCTCCTTGGACCGAACCTATTGTACTGTGTAGTTGTAGTCCTCCTGAGTCCGTAGAAGATGGAAAACTGGGGCGTTCAGATTCACTAGCCCACACTGTCCATCCGGGAGCTGCATATGTAAGCCAACCCGTTCTTGAGTTGTTGAGCACACTATTAGGCCCTGCTCCTACCTAGAACCTGCTCCTACCTAGAACCGCTCTCGTTACCGAAGTCTCCTTCACAGATTGATAGTACATTGGAGTATCGGTGTAACTGCTAGAGCTGAAAATCTCTAAGTCTTTACGGGTAGGTAACTTCTTGAAATAAAAATGTAGGATGCCAATTATGGTGTTTTATTAACGGCGTCACCATAATACAACGTCAAAAATGTATAACTTTTACCCTAACCAGTGCGAATTATTAACGACACCGAGAGCATGGCTGCTACTTGTACAACAGAGAACAGCTCCTAACAGCGACTGCCTAGTGCCTACCGTTGGCGCGCAGCCAAGGCCTCCTCACTATTTCGTACCTTGTTGGCATTTCTCGTGATAGCTCGCGTAGCAAGTCGTAATTCAATTGTTTCTCTGTTAATACATAATTAAACAAAATAAAATGACTAATAAGCAAAACTAATAATCCTTAGACCGCTACTAACGTCTGTATGCCACCAACAATTAGTTATAAACAATTATTAATAAATAGAAAACTGCCCACTTCGCGCCATATCATCGGGGCTTTCTCAGTTTACCTGCTGCCCAGCGTAACGGTTAGCCTCATGCTGGCGCCTTCCAGAATCTTCTACCCACCCCACTCACGCCATATGGTATCTACTGCGACTCCTGCCGTGGCAACTACAACGCCTCTGCCTGCCAGCTAGCTGTTAAACCAATCGCCACTGCAAAACTCTTCTTACTGCGAGCGCGCATATACGAGGCGCGTCCAGAAAGTAAGTTCCGTTTGGTAATAAAATGAAATTGTACACAGATACAGAAGAAATTTTTATTGCACAAAATTCTACAACACTTAAACTACTTTTCCACATAACTGCCTAAATTTTGTAGGCACTTGTCATAGCGTGCCACAAGTTTTTGCATGCATTTTCACAGAAGGTTGCCGCCTGTGTTTTCAACCAAGTGGTAACAGCTCTTTATCATCGTTGAAGTGTTGACCACCAAGGACAGATTTTAGGTGTAAGAAGAGATGAAAGTCGCTAAGAGAGAGGTCCGAGCGGTATGGAGGATGATCAAACAGGTCCCATTGAATTTTCCGTATGAATTAGTTGGTCACATTTGGTGTGTGAGGGCAGACAGTATCGTGAAAAAAAATCTTTTGACAGTAATCCTCTTCTTACACCTAAAATCTGTCCTTGGTGGACAACACTTCAACGATGATGACGAGCTGAAAGAACATGTTACCACATGGTTGAATACACAGGCGGCAACATTCTATGAAAAAGGCAAACAAAACCTTGTGCCATGCTATGACAATTGCCTACAAAATTTCGGAAGCTATGTAGTTTAAAAGTTGTAGATTTTTGTACAATCAATATTTTTTTCTATATCTGTACCAGTTCGTTATGTAACCAAACGGAACTTACATTCTGGACGCGCCTCGTAGAATCATAATAAAAATATACAGCTGACAATAAGAAAAAATTAACCCCCATACTAGAACCCTTACAACCTTTCGATGTTTTGACTCTGCGCTCACTTGTACGCTGTGTGTTATCATCCTTATTTAGCCTTTGCAAACACAGGTATTAAATTCCCTTGCACATTGCTTCCTGAGTGCGGTTGTGTCTTGAGAATAGCAGGGTGTGCTGCTGTCGAAATATCGGCGGTGGTCGGCGACGTCAGCCGGCAGCATACCCGTAGGTTGTTTGAAGACGCACACAATCATTCGGTTTTCCCTCCTTCTATATGGGAGTGGAGCAGGGAAGCAACTAAGTAGTAGTGGAACTGATTACCCTTCGCCACGCACCTTTGTGTGTGTTGCGGAGTAAGTATGTAGATTGTTCTACAGTATTGCCATCTGATGGAAGACCCCTCCTTGCTGCCTACCACGATACCCTGCGTGTGAATATTGATGCGTCCCTCGCATCGGACGTCCCTCTAGCGTCGCGGTGGCGCGGCAGGCGGGGGGCTGTCTGTCTCATTAGCACGGCCGGTCCCTTAATGCCGTAAACGCTGTGCATATTTCATCGACCGGGGCGCGAAGCCTGATGAAACACTGTGCGCCAGGGGGGGGGGGGGGGCATGACCGTCTCTTTACTGCAGGGGTCACGAGATCTGCCGTGTCCCCACACAGGACAGCTCTCACTGGAATTCAGAAATACTAACACGTACACCGTAGCTTTCTTTCCAATAACGATAGACCTAATTTTTTTAACATAGCGGCTATTGTCAGCGACCGTTACAACCTCAATGGATAAACAAGCAGCCCGCGGTCACAAATTCAAATTATTTTGACCTGGTTTCGGCAATGACTAAGATTACCTTCATCAGAAATATGAAACAAAGCAAATCACATAATAAAATATAGTTGTTGTTGTTGTTGTTATGGTCTTCAGTCCGGAGACTGGTTTGATACAGCTCTCCACCCTACTCTATCCTGATCAAGCCTTTTCATCTCCTCATAAGGACGACAACCCACATCCACTAGAATCTGCTTACTATACCCGTCTCCTGGTCTCCCTCCGCGATTTTTACCCCACACACTTCCCTCAAATGCTAAATTTACGATTCCTCGATGTCTAAGAATGTGTCCTGCCAAGCGATCCCTTCTTTTAGTCAGGGTGTGCCAAAAATTCCTTTTCTCACCGATTCTGTTAAGTAGCTCTTCATTAGTTATGCGATCTACCCACCTAATCTTCAGCATTATTCTGTAGCACCACATTTCAAAAGCCTCTATCCTCTTCCTGTCCGCACTGCTTATCGTCCATGTTTCACTCCCGTACATGGCAACACTCCACACAAATGCCTTCAGAAAAGACTTTCTTACACTTAAATTAATATTCGATGTTATCACATTTCTCTTTTTCAAAAATGCTTTTCTTCCCACTGCCATTCTGCATTTTATATCCTCTGTACTGCGACCATCGCATGTTATTTTACTACCCAAGTAACAAAACTCATCTACCACCTTCATCGTTTCGTTACCTAATCTAATTCCTTCAGCATCACCTGATTTTCTAAGACCGCATTCCATTATTTTTGTTTTGCTCTTGTTAATGTTCATTTTATACGCTCTCTTCAACACACTGTCCATTCCATTCAACTGCTCTTCCAGGTCCTTTGCTGTCTCTGACAGAATTACAATGTCATCAGCAAAACGCAATGTTTTTATTTCTTCCCCCTGAACTTTAATCCCTATTCCAAATTTTTCCTTGCTTTCCTTCACCGCCTGCTCGATGTACAAATTGAGCTGTATAGCTTACGTCACACAGTTTAAAAAGAAATTTTTAACGATAGCTAGCCACTATGGGCTGCACGCAGGCATCAGACTATTCCGAGGCGAGTTAATCGATAGTGGTGTGGTGGTCTAACGGTAAGACGTCTGCCTAGTAAGCATGGAGGACCGATTTTGATTCCCGGCCGCAACACAAATTTTAATTCAATGCTTCACATTCATCATTATTGTCTTTGTCATATTCGAGACGAAAATCCGTCTCATGGATTGTTTATTTGTATTAAATTGATATTTATATTTTATTATGTTGTTTTGTTTTATATTTCTGATGAAGGCAATCTTCATTGGCGAAACCTGGTCAAAATAATCTTAATTTGCGACTGAGGGCTGCTTGTTTATCCATTAACGATACACGTATTTTATCAGTTTTATTTATTTTTGATTGGCGCTGCTGGTAAAATTATAGAGTACTAGCTGAATAGCCCGGCGTCGTCCGGGTTCTTATTCTTTCCACTCTTAACCTTTAATGCATGACTTTTTATTTGAAGCTATAAAAAATACCACAGTTAATGTATAGTGCGCATACACTGAGCAAAATATTGGAAAAATAATTCCTTAAATTTATTATGCACTACTAGCAAAGAAGTTCATATCTGGTCAGATATATAGTGCTTTCATGACGTATCCGATGTAGTAAATCTCACTATTATGCCTCTCATCTTTCCATAAAGTAACTCATTATGCAACAGTGGTACGTGATTGACTACTTTTACGTGGCAAAAGAGGAAGACTAATGTCAACAAAGTCACGTGTTAAGAGTAATTCGCAGCTAACTGTCGAAGTGATTCACTAGCACTCTGCAATTTATAATTTCTAGCATTTGTTTATGGCGATCGACGACAGCGATATATTTCAGGAAATGCATTGTACACTTTGCTGTCATGTAAAATTTAATTTATTGTGCTACCGGTTTTGGGAGTGTCCCATCTTCCAGGCGTTTAAAATTACATGTGCAGTTTAGTTTTATACATTTTCTGAATAAGTTGACAGTGTCGTCATATCTATAAAACCTATTAAAATACAAGTTAAAAGTAATAGTGATAACGACAAGCCGCGGTGGAGTAGCCGAGTGGTCTAAAGCGTCTCGCTGCGGAGCGCGCGGTTGCTCGCCGTCGGAGGTTCAAGTCCTCCCTGGGGCATGTGTGTGTGTGTGTGTGTGTGTGTGTGTGTGTGTTTGTCCTTAGATTAGTCTGCCGTACTTTAAGTAGTTTGTAAGCTACGGACTGATGACCACGCAGTTTGGTCCGATAGATTTACAAACATTTGAACATTTTTTTGAAAAATTTCATCAAGATCGAACTAAAACCGTTGGTTTAGTCGAAGTTCGTAGGTAAAGTACCCTCTGCCATACAGCATACAAAATTTTAATGTAGACTGTGACTTTCCTCTTCTTTTGTAGATCAATTGTACAAAGTTTCATCGCAATCGTTTGAACGGTAAAGTACCACATAAAATACTAACAAACATGATGTGGCAGTTTACCACGTGTCTCATTGTTCATGACGTCATATCTCCTGAGCTACGAGTCGTACAGTGAACCAGTTTTGTATGTACTGTAATTGACATGTACGGAAACTGTTTGCAAAATGTATTGCGAATACATCACTCTGTATACCAATGTATTTATATGTAGATACATAAATGCTATGAAATATTAACACATTATAAGGTACCCTCCGCCAAGAAACATACGGTGGCTCGCGAAATGTAGTCCATATATTAATTAGTGTATAAGCTACCTCTGTTGCAAATTACATTCATATCCGTAAAGCCATTTCAGCGTGACGGCGTAAGAAATGAATTAATTGTAAATCATCCTCCACCATGCATCATACGAAGTAATTTAGAGTGCAAGCAACGAGTTGACAAAGTTTTATCGCAATTGGATGTACGGTATGGTCGTGCATAATATACGAACCAAAATACAAACAAGCAAACATTAATTTTTATATATTAGCTCTAAACCCGGCGTTGCCAGGGTGTTTATTTATCCTACATTCTCGAAGTCCACATCCCTTTCCCTCCTATCTCTACATCCATCTCTTTCTCATCTCTCTGTTCGTTTCCACCTTTCCTTCTCTTGGAAAAGATTTCTACAAGGTACCCTCTGTCATGTGCCATGCAAACATTTATGTACCCAGTGATCTTCCCCTTGGTTAAAGGTCATGGATGCAAAAATTCATAAAGATTGGAGCAAAAGTATGCATTTTGTAAAATTCTATACATTAAGTACCCTCCACCACGCTTCGAGCGAAATTTTATACAGACAATGACATTCCTCTTGTTTTCAAGATTGTGTGTATAAAATTTCATCAATATCGGAACGAGACTGTAGATTTCTATCCAATAGAAACACAGGGTCACATTAAAAACGTACTTTGTTGTTCTCAAATATTCCAGTTTTATTTCATATAACCCTTGCTCTGAGAATAACGAAAACAACAAAGTAAGTATATGTGAAATCAGTCGAGCCGTTCTCCATTTATGGCGCGATCAAGGTACTTAGGGATCCATTTTTATGTTGCAAATCACTCTCCCCCTTCCCCCCCCCCTCCCAATGCACCGTGTGAAACTAACTTAAGGTAGACGGAGACGTTCCTCTTGTTTTGAACGTCAAGCGTGCGAAATTTCGTGAAATTCTGAATGAAACTGCAGATTTCGTAAGTCTGTAGGTGAAGCATGCTCCGCCATGCACCTATCACAAAATTCTTCCTTGGCAGACATTTTCTACCTATAAACTATATTCCTGCTAAATTTCAGCTTCATAGGTGAAGTAGTTTCGAGATTTCGTGTTTATTCAGTGAGTGAGTGAGTGTCCTTTCGCTTTTATATATAAAGAGATTAAGAAAACAGATTGCTTAATTTTGAATGCAAGAGAATTAAGGGAAACTTGCAGAGAAAAATAAATAGTAACATGCAAATTTCTAATGCTAATTTTATCTGATGCTGGTTCATACCTGAAGCGACAGTTTTACGGCATCTATAGCGCGACTGTTGTGAGCGAACTTCTTTTCGTTTCATCATTTTGTGGGGGAGGGGGGATTTCAGTTACGAAACGCTTCATAAACGCCCGAAATTACAGGCAAACTTTGTTGCAGGTCCCTAACTACTCCCATTTTCCAATAATTAACGCATAAATCTGGGTATTCTCACGAGGTGGCCTCTCATTATTTATGACGTCATATCTACTGAGCTATGTCTCGTGCTCTTCTGTTTTTGGGTCAGGAACCTTCCTGGGCGTACGGTGAACAGTTCACCAAAGTTTCATTGCAATGGAATGAGTGTTTTAGGAACGCATATAGAACATACAGGCAAACATTCATTTTTTATATATAGATTTTGATTTGTATCCTCTTCCGGGGCATAAGCGGGTAGTATTGAGACTTAACCTCAACCGACAATTTCTTTATAAAAGAAAATATATATGAGTTTATTCTATTCTTTATTGTTTCCTTATTCGGACAGACAAAACAACACTAACTTTTTATTGCTATGGAAGTTGCCATGTTCCTGTACACTTTGTCATTATACACGGTAAGTTTCCTCGAAATACCGCTGTCATGACCGTATTCCCACTCTCGCCAATAGTGCTCCGCTTGCGCCTGCGAGGTGCGCTTCCTGCTACATCGAGCAGACGTAGCGGTTGCGTGATACTTTGGCGCACGCTGCAGAAATTACTTGAGGCGCTGGTTATCGTCTGAAGTTCTCTTCCACGATCTGTGGAGAAGGGAATTTTTTCCATCGTTTATCTAGCAATTCCAAGAGCGGATTCCACGCTGTACTGAACTGATATTCTCCTTCCCGTTTTATCAGGTTCTCAACCACCTTGATATCAGCTGATTCTGCATTGACATTAAACCAGAACCTGAGGGTTTGGGCCAGGATTCTGATTTTATTATAATCCTCGGTGTACTCAGAATCTAGGCACTGTTGTGCTATTGTTTAGTGACCTGCTGTAGCCTGATGTGTCTTTGGTATTCCTCACATCTTATGTCAAAACCGTTCTAGTAGTCTGACAGATGTAAGACATTAAAATGATATACGGTAGATATCAGGTTTTCTTAATCTCATATCATTCTTGGCTACACCTAGAAGTGCCCTGATCTTGTCTGTCGGGCGAAACACACTTTTGATTTTGTTTCTTCAGGACAGTAGTAAGGCTGCTTTCTTGGTCTCTTCTAATTGTTCCCCCGTTGTATTAGCTCGTTTGGTGGAATTTGGCGCTTTGCGTATTTATTGAGTATTCTTTGTCTGTGAACACTCGCTGGAGATTATCCAACTCTTCTGTCACGTTTACTGGGTCGGAGAGCGTTTTAGTTCGGTGTGCAATTGCGAGAGTGAGTCAGTAAATAAATCAAAAACTGGAGTAGACACGCCAGTACTGCGTTTACAAGCCTGAAAATTTCTGTATTTTTCGGCTGACACCACCTGTAAATTTAAACACTCGTCCCATCGTTCGAGAAGGCTTTAAAATCCTGGAGCTTGGAATTTTTGTGGCAGTCTTTGCATCCTGTAAGTGACGCTCTTGAGCTTTAACTTTGTTTGGCTCCTTAAACTGCTGCAACCCACAAGACGGATGTGTTGTAGTGGTACAGAAATACCCCTACACAACGCGCAGATTGGTGTGGTGTCTGTTATTTCGAACATGTCCGAACGAACAGACACCACACCTGCTTCGTAGCCATATTTTATTTGCAAATTATTGATCAAGGAGAGGAAGTAAGAAGGAATAGGAAGGAAACGACTGACCGTGGCTGCTTTAGGGCATGGAAATGAAACAATGGCGACAAGTGAAAATGTGAGCCGGGTCGGTGTCATATTCCTGGCCTATGGCCACTTCATATTTCCGGCCGCTGGGCGTTTCTTTACTAACATCGTACGCGTCTTAAACGCGGAAGAATGACAGAAGTGCAGCATATGTTGAAATGTGGGGTGAGGAGCAGTAGCATATGGCGCAGTAGGTGCTGGTTCCCGTGGGAAAGCCCGCCAATGTTACTGGTGCTCTCCTCGCATTGGCTCCTGCATTTCACGTCACGTGATTTATTTTGAAATTACTTTTGTTTATTATATACTAAATATTAATTATTCAGAGCTGAGAATTTGTAATAAATATCTCTCAAGGACAGGCTAAGTTTTGAGAATTTAAAAAGTTTAAGGTGCCTTCTCTTATTGTAACAAGAGAAGAGCGATTTTGCAGAAGGCGCGCGACGGCCCTGTTTTGGCGCGAAATAGAGTGTCAGGTGCCCTCTCGCAACGCGCCGCAGTTTCAGTCTCGAGCTGACCACTACACGCGCCGGACCGCGCCGATCATGAGTAAAGATTTGTATAATAGTGATAACAGTCGAGGTCTCAACATGAGCTATGGGCAGCATAGGCTGTGTCGTATTAACAAAAGTTGTTCATATTTAATTATTTATTTAATAAATGGCATCCCTGACAATTAAAAATCTCGCGAGTCGCTTCTTATGTTTCCATTCCATAGGACTTATTGTAGCCTCACTTGTATGCTGTACAAGAACCAACGACCTGTGTGCTGTCTTCTGCGCTGGGGACACAACTATAGAAGACAACAGGTTAGTCAGAACTCTATGCTTTCCATAAAGACTTGGACAGCAACTACGGCACCTTGTGCGTACTGTAGGGCGATACAAACGCACACTGCTACGCAACAGCATCCGCAAGGATATGGAGGTTTTAGGGGACTTCTGGGAGGAAGCAGTACTAACTTCTCCGTCCGCAAATAAAACCCTAGGAAGCTTGTATCGGGAATCGAACCCGGGTCTTCCGCTTCGGGCCAGCGGTCGCCTTAGCCACTTGGCTACCGGAGCTCGCCTTCCGTCCGTCTCAGACTCCCACAAGTCACACGCTATGGCTGTAGCGCCCCTATCTTTCATGCCGTCTTACACTCGCCATTAAGGATTCCCGTGCGAGGTCGAACGCAAGACCACATCTGCGGTGAAGTAATTGAAGCTAACGCCTTCTTCACGTGTAAATACTTATTATATTGGTGTTATATTCGGACATGTCCGAAAAAACCAAACACCACGTCAATATATTAAGTATTTACACGCGAAGATGGCGTTAGCTTCAATTACATCACCGCAAATGCGGTCATACGTTCGACCTCGCACGCACATTGAGGCGCTATGCTCCGATGCGTGAGGCCGTTCCTCG
Source organism: Locusta migratoria (assembly GCA_026315105.1). Classification (NCBI taxonomy): domain Eukaryota; kingdom Metazoa; phylum Arthropoda; class Insecta; order Orthoptera; family Acrididae; genus Locusta; species Locusta migratoria. Next base: position 444,872,610 of record CM048746.1, on the reverse strand, counting down.
TCGAAGGTTCCAATCCTCCCATGGGCATGGATGTTTGTGTTGTCTTTAGTATAAATTAGTTTATAAGTAGTTTATATGTTTAGGGATTGATGACCCCGCAGTTAAGTCCCATAAGTTAAAAAACATTTTTTTGAATGAATTGTAGTCATGAATCCCATAGAGGCTCAAAAGGAAAACGTTGAAAAAGGTCAGTCACTAGCCGTACTTAATTCTGTTTTTAAGTATTTTACCGAATAATAGCAGGAATAATGAAACCCTTGTCAGAAAAATCAGGCCTCTTGTGGAAAAGACTTTCTGTCATTCATATCGTAACTGACACCAGAGATGTGATAGCAGTTTTGAATGCTACTTAATTTAGTAATCCTGTTACTTGACTTTCGCAAAGGTCTCGATCATTTAAACTACTGAAGAACTATTTGTATCATAATCCACGATGTAACACATGTTGCTGTGTCAAGAATTAAGATAAACTGTATCATCAGGAAATCGATTAACGTCAACTTTTCAGTTAAACAGAGCTGATCATTGTCTATGATATTATTTGTATGTGCTTGTAGCTGTCACCAAAGTATTCTGTCGGTTTGTCATCAAATTTTTCGCAGTGAATTTTTCTCCAACAATGTAATAAACTACTGATCTTGAAACTCGTGGAAATTTCTGATACAACTAGTCAATAGTGAAGCGTCTGTTTTGGCACATTGCCTCATCAACTTTTTGCGTCACTCTTCATTTAGATCAAAACAGGGGTATCACTATTAACCAGCTGCATCAGAAATTTCCACTACTTTCAAGATCATTACTTTATCACATTGTTACTATGAAACCACTACAAAAAAAATGATGTTCAGGTAGCAAGTACTTTAATGTTGGGACCGAAAAGCTTGTGCCCATGACTTGACAGATATTTAAATCTTCGTCGTTAGTATGTTACCAAATGAAAAAATGTACCTATTGTAGTTTGTCATACAATTTACGATCATTAAGTAGCTCTTACTTAAAATAACCCTCGTGTAGAAAATTGGATGGGCAGACTATCAGGTACTAGTGTCTTGTTCTAGGGAATCTTTTAAGTGACCGGCCGCAGTGGTCGAGCAGTCTGCGGCGCGTCAGTCACAGTTTGCACGGCCATTACGGTCGGGGTTCGAATCCCCTCTAGGGCATGGATGTTTGTGTCGTATTTAATATAAGGTAGCTCATAGGTAGTTTGTAAGTTTAGGGACTGATGACCCCGCAGTTAAGTCCCTCAAGCTTAACAAACGAACATCGTTTTGATGATTTTTAACTCGTTTTGTGATTTTTCTGAAGCAAGGATGCGTTTTGCTCCTCGATGACAAGTTCCAGTAGAAAATGTATAGCTTTTTCGGCTTCATTTTCGACTGTCGGTTGTTTTGAGTATAATATAGACAAATTATACCATTCTCACTAATTTTTTTTTGGGGGGGGAGGGGTTGATAAAGTCTTCCATCATACGTTTTACTGATATTAATTTTATTTTCGTGTTATGGTTATCTTGCACGAGTTGGTAAGTAGCAGGAGTTACTGTTTGCATCCGGGAATAGTCTCTAGCTCTCACTCACATCCCAAGGTTTCTTTTCTTGTAAGTATGATTATTTTCATCTTCAATTTGCTAATGTCGTTCGAATACTTGGTTATATTATTTTTGTATCATAAATCTCGCCGAACGTGGAATAGAAATTCTTCTGTATTATTTTCCCACTCGCATATAGTTCTAGTCTAATGGATTAATGTTCTTCTGATTTTTGGCTTTGCGCATTTTATTTACCACTGCGTTATATTTGCGAGGTTCTGCATTTACCTTTAACGTAGTTCTCAGTTACGATTAGATTAGATTAGATTAGATTATTTATTTGTTCCGTAGATCCATATTGAGGGGATCCTCGTGGATGTGGAACATGTCAAGAAACAAAATTTACAAGTTGAATAACAAATAATACTAATAATATAAATACATACACTTATAATAGAAATACAGATACATAATTTTTTTAAGGGTTGTTTTTTTTTTTTTTTTTTTTTTTTTTTTTTTTTTTTTTTTTTTTTTTTTTTTTTTTGCTGATAATATAATAATCTTAAAATAGTATGAGTGCATGCATCATTTGGTACAATTTAGAAATTCACTAATGGAGTAGAAGGAGTTGGCCACTAGAAGGTCTTTTAGGTTCCTCTTAAACTGATCTTTATTTGTAGCTAAATTTTTTATACTTGATGGTAAATTATTGGAAATGTGTGTTCCTGAGTAGTGGACCCCTTTTTGAACTAAAGTAAGTGCTTTTAAATCCTTGTGTAGATCATTTTTATTTCTAGTATTGTATGTATGAACTGAGCTGTTTGTTGGGAAAAGGGATATATTATTTATGACAAATTTCATTAAGGACTAAATATACTGAGAGGCAGTAGTTAATATACCCAGTTCTTTGAAGAGGCTTCTACAAGACGTCCGTGAATTTACTCCACAAATAATACGTATTACACGTTTTTGGACTCTGAAGACTTTTGACTGACTTGAAGAGTTACCCCAAAATATTATACCATATGACATTAAGGAATGAAAGTAAGCAAAGTATGCAAGCTTTGTTATTTTTATGTCTCCTATGTCTGATAACACTCGTATTGAAAATACAGATTTGTTGAGTCGTTTCGGCAGTTCTGTGGTGTGTTCCTCCCAACTAAGTTTATTATCAAGCTGTAATCCCAGGAATTTAATTCTGTCAACCTCTTCTATCTGCTCTTCTTCATATTTAATGCATATGCTGTCAGGAAATCTCTTACATGTTCTGAACTGCATGTAGTGCGTCTTTTCAAAGTTTAATGACAATGAGTTGGCTTTAAACCATTTATTAATGTTCATGAAAATATCATTAGCAGACTTTTCTATCAATATACTTGACTTACTCTTTATTGCAATACTTGTATCATCTGCAAACAAAACGAACTCTGCTTCTGGTAGTGTAACTGATGAGAGATCATTAATGTACACAAGAAAAAGCAATGGCCCTAAGATGGATCCTTGTGGGACACCACATGTAATTTCTTCCCAACCCGATGATGACTGTTGGCCTAATTCACTAGTCACTTGCACTGACACCCTTTGTTTCCTGTTAGTGAGGTACGACTTGAACCATTTTGCAGCATTTCCCGTGACCCCATAGAATTCTAATTTACTTAAAAGGATGTTATGGTTCACACAATCAAATGCCTTTGACAAATCACAGAAAATACCTGCTGCTTGCAATTTATTATCTAATGAATTAAGTACATTCTCACTGAAAGTGTAAATAGCCTTCTCGATATCGGCAGTTACGTACTTGTTTTTATGGTCGATGTGTTGAGTTCCTACAAGATTTGATGTCTATAGGCGTTGGAGATTTATTTTAAAGTGGTAAGGGCTGTGACCGGATAAACATAGCGGCAAAATTCGGATCCAGTCGTTTTAGACTGTATGTTATGGCATATGTACACAGAGTCTAACCTGCTGTCTGATTGGTCTCCTTCGAATATGTGCTCGAAGATGTCGTTATACATCTCCCAAGCATCTCCCATATCCAGATTATTAATGAATCATGCAAGCTCTTCGCTATGGTTACAGTTTTGGGGACAAAACTCAATTAGAATTTCTACCATAATAAGGTCGTCAAGAAGAGATCCCAGTAAGATATTTCAGTTTTGTAGAAATGTTTCGTGCATTCATGTTTTGAACCTAGTGGATGTTTTCAGAATGCTAGTCCTGCAAGATTCGGTTGAGCGGTTCTGTGAATTTTTGCTCCATTCACCTGACAATTACGAACATATAACATTACACACAAGCAATTCTGTGAAGTCATTCTCAAGGAAATGTATTTCATACATGCTGTAAACGATTTTTATTTGTATAAATATAATGGGGATAGGTTGCAACTCGCTGCTGTAGACAGGCATATAGGAATCACACTCACTCTCACATAACTTAGCTTTCAGCCACAGCTTTCATCACAAATAGGCAGATCATACAACCACAACTCATGAACGAATGACTACCGTCTCCGGATGCCACGCCCCGTCTTGAGACTCTTGCCTGATGAAGGCTGTGGCCAAAAAGCTAAGTTCTATCAGTATGATTGTCTTTTCTGTGTGCTTATATGCGACTCAGCGATCGTTTTTACGGTGAGTTGTAGCTCTCCGCATTATATTTATATAAATAAAAATTGATCCCCACATATTCTGAAGTAATAAAATATCTTTACTTGAGAACGGCTTGATATACTTCACTGGATGTATTTTGCTATGTTATTAATTGTAAGGACAAGATTTGTATAGAACAAAAATTTCAAAAAGTTTCACAGAAAAATGTAAAATTCGAGAAAAACTAGAGCCTTTTTCGATAGTTTTTTGTACGAACGCAAGACCATAATTCACGATTCTAACGTTAAATATGCATTATTCTATCTTTATTTTGGAACAATTTGAAGATAAAATTTGGGAAATTACGAAACAAAAGTCAGAAACTTTGCTCAAACTCCAAAAATTGTATTTTGAAAGCAATGATAACAAATCATTGGAATTGCGTGTTTTGGGATATCACCATCATATTTGCCACGTATATGTATTTTTTCGTGGATAAGTTTCAGACACCGTACGGTGCATGGCAGAGGGTCTCTTGCCATAAGCATCGAGATTTACCGACCACCATGAAAGTTTCCAGAAATTTATAATTTCTCATATATAAGGGGAATAAAAAGTTGGACAGAGAGAGCAGGAAGAGTAGGAGATTGACGTAGAGGTGGCGGGGAAAATGGATGAGATTAGCAGAGGGAGAGTAAAGGAGAAGATGGTAAGGTGAGAAGTAGAGGTGAAAAGATGTACAGAGGCAAGACGAAGGTAAACAGAGAGAGGATTAAGGGGGAAATGAACTGAAGGAAATATGATATGAATACGAAATGTTAAAGTGCCGTAGATTATATACACCATCATCAACACCAAGAGGAGAGGAGTAGGAGAGGGATAGTGAGTGGAGTCAAGTGTCGATGGACTTACAGAATACTAAAACAAATAAATACCTGAATGAAAACCCAAAAATGTCATTTATCACTAAACGTCGCGATAAATACATTAAGAACACCAAGGAATCACTGTCAAATCAATGACTTCTCCTTTCATTCCATGATAAATAATTTCTTCCATTGCCATTCTCCCTTTTATTATCTTCTGTACTGCGACCGTCATATGGTATTTTACTGCCCAAGTAAAAAGCTCATTTACCACCTTTATTGCTTCATTACCTAATTGAAATCCTAATTTTCTTAGACTGCACTCCATTAGTTATGCTCTTGTTAATGTTCATTTTATACACACCTTTCAACACACTGTCCATTCCGTTCAACTGCTCCTCCAGGTCCTTTGCTCTCTCTGACAGAATTACAATATCATCGTCAAAACGCAATGTTTTTATTTCTTCACCGTCAACTTTAATTCTTTCTCCATATTTCTCCTTGCTTTCCTTTATAGCTTGTTCTATGTACACATTGAATAACATTTCAGAAAGGCTACAACCCTATCTTACTCCAATTCCTAACATCTGCATTCCTATCCTGCCCTTCAACTCTGATCTCTGATAACTTCTGTCTGGTTTTTGTACAAGTTGTAAATAACCTTCCGTTCCCCTATATTTTACTCTTTCTTGTTTCAAAATTTGAAAGAGTGTATTCCAATCAAAAGCCTGCTCCAAATCTACAAAAGCTAGAAAGGTACTTTTGCCTTTCCTTAAAAGCCCTAAATTGAGTATTGCCTTCCGTGTTCCTACATTTCTCCTGAATCCAAACTGATCTTCCCCGAGGTCAGCTTCTATCAGCTTTTCCAACCTTCAGGGTCGGCACTGTGTTAAACGCGGATTTGGCATGGGTAATATTTACAGGGTGGTCGGATGCCCTTCCTGCCGCCACCCCATGCCCCCCAGGAAGAAATGTGTACCCCCAAATGTCTGCGTATAGTGTTGTAAGTGTGTGAAAGTGTAAAGTGTTACGAAATGTTTGCGGACCGTGTAACCGAGATGGGACTTGAAGACCAGCCCGGTATTCTCCTAGGGGGATGTGGAAAACCGCCTAAAAACCACATCCAGGCTAGCCGGCACTCCGACCCCCTTTGTTAATCCGCCGGGTGGATTCGAACCGGGACCGCGATGCCTCCCCGTCTCGGAAAGCGGTGCGTTAGAACACACGGCTACTGAACGGCTAACCTTCTGTAAATAATTAGTGTTAAAATTTTGCAACAATGACTTAAGAAACTGATGGTTGTGTAATTTTCACACATGTCTGCACCTACTTTCTTTGGAAGAGGGATTATTACAGGTTTCTTAATATCTCTCATACATGTTACTTATCAGATGAAATAGTTTTTTTCATGTCTGGCTCTCTGGCTCTCTCAGAGACTTCAGTAGGAGTGGAATAGCAGGAAATGAGATTGGTACGCATAGTACCCTCTCCTCAGCACACCGTGTTGTGGCTTGCGTAATTTAGATATAGATGTAGTTGCCAGGATGTTCTCTTTCAAAGGGAACGGCCGATTTTCTTTCCCATCATTAGCTAAAATCGATCCGAGTACGTGCTCCATCTCTACTGACCAGCCTCATCGCCCCTTTTGTGTCTCGTTTCCGCCGGTTGTCGTAGGTGTCGGTGGCCGAGTAGAAAGAGACCGACACAGGAATAAAGGATGCACGCGTGTGCAGGTACGGAGGTGACCAGCCAGTGGGACAGCAGAAATTAGAACACTAGGCTAAATTTTGTGGAGTCTTGGTAATACTTAACTTTTACATAGTTCTTGACTGCAGAATGCTGATACATAGTTTAGATAGAGGCCTGCCTACTGATGATTCCTAGTGCCTATCCGATAGCCAAGTCTTAACTGGTGCCTATCTGATTCCCACGTGGCCGATGCAGCAGTCGTGGCCACGAGCGGGGTTGCAGCAGAGGGCGCTCGTGGCTGACGTCGTACGAATTTCCGCGCCGTGCGTGCGTGGCGGCGCGCGTCGAAAGTACGTGGCGCGCACTTCATACTTGTGCGACACCACATCCCTCCCCCCCAAAGCGCCACGCCGTCGTGGCGTAGGGCTGAGGGCCACAGCGACGGCACTGGGAGGACGGCCTCGGCGCGGGCGTTACTGGTGGGACGGGCGTCGCAGCTGGGGCTGGGATCGAGACGCAGTTCGCGCCCCGATATCCACCTTGCGATCCCCCAGAAAACCCGCCAAACCGAGGGGAAGGGCGCACTCCTCCGCCCAGAGGGAGCAGGTCGTCTTCTTCTGAGGTGCGTGGCCCAGGCGGCGGGGGCACGAACGGTCCTGCAGTCCCACTCGGTGACGCTGTCATCTGCGGCGGCGACAGCGGCGGAGGCGCGTCGACATCCATAGGGATGATCTCGTAGTCCGGGGACGCTGGGCCCGGTAGAGAGCGATGTGGCTGTGCTCCCTGGCGGTGAACTGGGTCTGGAATCAAGAAACCAGAGACAGGATCGCGCGGCCTGTGCAGGCGCAATTGGTTTGCGTGGCGCCGCAGCTCCGACCCTGTGGAAGAACATACAACATACATATTGCGACCGAGCACGCGTTGAATGGTGCCCGGTAACCATCTCTTCCTGTTTCCAGCAAACACCCTGTACAGCACCGGCGTCGAAACCTGAAAACGCGAAGCGCCATACGAACCGACTCTGTGCGTGGGAGGCTGCAGCAGGTGAAGGAGAGTGCGGTGACGGCGGCTGTGTAGCATCTCGGCAGGAGATGGGTCGTCACGTGGCATGCACCGATACGTAGACAGGAAAATTTGAAGAGCTTGCTGCCTGGAGTGCTGACTTTTCATCTTTTCCGTGTGACACTTGAATGTTCGAACGAAACGTTCTGCTTCACAATTGGACTGAGGGTGAAAAGGTGCGGCGGTGATGTGCTGAATGCCATTCACACGACAAAACTGTTGAAATTCCGCACTAACAAACTGAGGTCCATTGTCACTGACGATAGTTTCAAGCAAACCTTCGATGCAAAACACTGATGTTAAGTCAGTGATTGTACTAGACGCTGTCGTTGAGTTCATGGAAATCACGAAAGGAAACGTGCTGAAAGCGTCTACAACAATTAACAAGCGCGTATTCCAGAAAGGTCCGGCAAAGTCAATGTGTAAACGTTGCCATGGTCCTTCGGGTCGTGGCCAGTCTGAGAAACGTTGCGGATGAGCTGCCTGATGCTCCGCACAAACAGTACACTGTAACGTCGTGCTCTCTATCTGGGCGTCCATTCCAACCCAGGTACAATGACGTCCGGCCAGTTGCTTTGTCCTAACAATACTCCAATGTCCTTGATGCAGTAGGCGTGACACTTCTCGTTGCAGGGAACGAGGAACAATCACTCTTGTTTGATCGTTGTCGGTATGTAATAACAGAACACCCTGATTTAAAGACAATGCATGACATTGTGCAAAATAACGTCGAACCATAGGCCGATCAATGTCTTTGGCTCTGGCAGGCCACCCTGAGCGAACTAAACGTGCTACCACACTTAGGTCTGCAACCGCAGCTGTTTCCTGTGCAACCGGACGAGAGTTCAAAAGAAAGTCTGCGACAGCGGAAGCATCTCTGGAGTCTATCTGACAACATACTATTTCTCAAGTGACAAATGACACATCCTACCCAACCGGAAGTCGGGAAAATGTGTCCGCGTTGGCATGTTTAGTGGTAGGCCGGTACACACTCTCATACTGATAATTTGACCATCTCTGAAGCTTTTGTGCCGTTCTTGGTGGAATTGGCTTTGTGGGTGAGAACAACGACGTGAGAGGCTTGTGGTCTGTCAACAAATAGAATTTTCTGCCATAGAGATAATGATGAAACTTTGTGACGCCGTAAATGATTGCTAAGGCCTCCTTTTCGATCGGACTGTAATTCTGTTGCGTTGGCGTCAGTAGCTTGGATGCACAGGCAATAGGTCGATCGTGAGATCCGATACGATGTGAGATTACTACGCCCAGACCGTATGACGAAGCATCCACTGCAAGCACTACAGGCTTCTGTGGATCAAAGGGGATCAAACATGCATCACTGAGTAGCGCAGACTTTAATTTGTCAAAAGCAACCTGGCAATCTTTAGACCATACAAAAGGAACATTCTTCCTACGTAAGCAATGCAGTGGAGTTGCAATCTGAGAGACATTGTGAATACACCTGAAATAGTAGTTAAGTTTTCGCATTACTGCTTGCAATTCGTGCACATTCCTAGGAGGAGGCAAGTCTTTGATTGCACGAAGATGTGATTGTAAGGGATGGATTCCTTGGGCATTAATAACATAGCCTAGGTGCTCTATTTCAGTTTGATAAAACACCGTAACGTGTTCCCTGTTTTTAAGACAAACCGTTCAACCGATCAGCACCAAATTTTACAGACATGATTGTTGGCCGCCAGAGACTAGAACCTCTTATTTTCAAATTTTTCGGAGAAAAAATGTGGTAGTAATACCAAAAAAAGCCGCTTGTAATATAATTGTAATTGCAAACGAACCGTTCATCTGACACGAAAATTGAATAACCTAATTGGTAGAGGAGAAAATTCTCTATAACTTAGCTCCCCTATGTTTTTTTATAGCTCGTATCCTTTGAGACATGTTTGCCATATAGTATGGCAGCAGGTGACAGCAGAACCAGAGAACTGCAATGTGTTTCGAAAAACAGTTTAACATTTCGACCTGGTTGCCAGAATAAGACTGAAGTGGAGTAGCAAGTGCTGACACCCACTGATGATGCCTTGAGAGAAAGGCGAAACGCGTATGGGTGATTTAAAAATATAAAAATAAAACCATTCGCAGTAGCAAAAGGCGTTTATTTTTAAAACCTTACAGTGAAATGTGCTTTTATTTACACTGGTAGCAAAATAACCAAATATGAAGTTATGTGCTCCAATATTTGATTGCTAGGGCAGGAAAGGGTTAAGACTTGAGTTCTCTTCAGTTCAGCAGGTCGGCTAGGTGTGCCGTCGCCTCGGCGTGGCTCGCGCTCGAGGCGCGCGGATCTGCACCGCGCCGCCCGCGGCCCGCGATCAATGCTCGTGACGTCACAGCGGGCCGGCGGCCGCGCGGAGACACGTCTCATTTATGCATCACACGCGCCGCGGCTTACCCCAGCACTCGCGAGCTGCCGCCAGCTGGCCGAAAGGGGCCGAAAAGCGGGCGTTTTTTATCGGCAACCTCTCCACGTTCCTCCTCCTGCTCCTACCAGACGTCGCGTTAACCTGACATCGGCTGATGCCGAGCCCACACAATCGCGTAAGCGGCCGACTGCGAACAGCAGACAAATTGAAGAGCGCCTCGGCGGCCATTGTGGTGGCAAACTGCCGCGCGAACTCTAAATGTGCGTAAGACTCCTTTGATTAGCCCAGATGATCCTGACGTCCTTCCAGAAGGCTGGTGTTTCGTGTTTTTAAACAACTAAAGTAAATTGTTTCCTTTTAGCACGAAACACTTTCTCCGACTTCGGGCTGTTATTTGAATGTCGATCATTGACATGCATATACCAACATTAATTGTGTGAGCATGATCATCAATGTTAGTCACCTTTGAAAATATGGATTCAGAAGCAGCATATGAGTTAACACATGATTTTGGCTGTGTAAGCACTTTCACATTAATTTTATTTTCATTATTCAGAAACATATGGATGGATTTACAATTAAAATGTCGTATCTGATATTTAATATTAGTGTTTCCATTTTTACTTCATTCCAGATGCACAGCCTTTTATGCTGAAACTAAGGGTGCAATTCGTGTAAAATCAATGTTGCAACATTTGACTGATCTATTACAACTGTAATAAACCATCTTTTAAACCAGAAGTAATCGAAAAAATAATTCAGGAACATCTTTGTTAGAGAGAGTATTCATTTGAATTAAGTCGCGGAAATTATGTCTAATTGAAATATGTAACTACAAAACAGCTTCAGATTCCTTGAATATACAGAAACTATTGGTTGTGTGTAAATTTATTACACATACGGAGTATGTTTTCACTGTCCACTATTCCCGTATTTCCTCATTCCTTGCGAACACTTCCGTTTTTACAGTCAACAGAGGAAGAGGAACAACGAGCCATTTCTCTTGATTTCTCTTCATTGGGCTTAATGATAATGAAAAACACATTATTAATTACACTCAGTAAATCACTTCAAACCAACATATAATCTTAAAAATTGCTGCGAAGTTCTAGTGTTATCGTCAACGACAAACGAACAACACGTTAATTTACGTAAATTGAACCAACGAAAGACCTCCAAAAGTGCAACAGTGCTTACCCTAATACAACCTGTAGGTAACTGTACAGTGAAATCGTTGTCAGAAACTTTTAAGACACACCACAGTACAGAAACGCACACTGTAGCTATTCACACTCATGTAAAGCCCGCCAAATCTGGTAAAGACATGGCGTCCTGGGCTTCCAGCCAATCAGGAGCGGTCTCACGCATGGCCACTCTCTCCCTATACAGGCTCTCTAGACCGCGCTGCCGGACGCTCCATCGTGTCAACCAAGACCCCACAATCCCGTAAGCGGCAGACCGCGAAAACCGGACAAATTGAAGAGCGCCTCGGCGGCCATTGTGGTGGCAAACTTACGCGACAACTCTAAATGTGCGTAAGAGTCTTTTGATTAGAGAGAGTATTCATTTAAGTCGCGAAAACTATGTCTAATTGAAATATATAACTACAAAACAGCTTTAGACTCCTTGAATATACAGAAACTATCGGTTGTGTGTAAATTTATTCCACACACGGTGTAAAAATTGGCCAACAGCGTTTCGTCTTCCTAACGAAACCGAACTATAACATGTAGTTTTTTAGCGTTCTAAGTGCAACATATGAGCGGAATTTATCGTCAGACTCGATTTTTGGCATTTTTTCAGTATAATCTACGATTGTGAAAATTTTGTACAAACATTAATTTCGGAAGAGTTTCACTCTTTACGTCTTTGTTTTAGCGCTGTTTTCTCCAATATTTACATATTTCATAGCATCAAAAAATTTAACAGGGCTGCCTGAAACAGCTAATGTTAAAAATCGATTGTGAAAGTGAAATATGCCATCAGATACATAACTGAAAAATAGCGTCTTTACCTTGTGAATACAGCAACCAGCCACTACCAAATTCTTTTAAAAACACGAAGTACGACATAACTTTTTCTTAACTAATGCATCAAACATTAGCATTAAGGTATCTAGCAAGAATATTAGAATTTTTAATTGCTGTAAGCCAAACACCTTACAGTAGCGTGAACTGTTCAAAAGTCAGCGACTAACGTCATAGGCTTCAACTTCACAATTTGCACCCAATGTGGCTATGTGTCATTCATATATCGAACTATACACGGTTCTGCAAACCCGTTTCAGTTGTTATACCTATATGCAAAGCAGATTACCTTTAAATTCTGTGTTACGAGTTGTTAATATTAATTTCATAAACAAAACTGCGCTGAGGCAACTAATTTCGTGACCCCAATAGTTATTTTACACAATCATAAAAGGAAACTTTTTGAACTTCCTGTCCACCAGTACTGCCTAAAGTAGCTCGTTTTTACGAGCTGCCAGTATTGTAAAAGCCTTTTATTTATTTCATTCAAAATCCTAAATTGTCTTGAGTAACAGACTGTTAAGCAAGAGTAACTCTAGTAGTAGGGCTACTTGTATTCCTGAGAAATATAAAATGGGAAGACAGTATTCGTTCCTTTTATTCCTTTCTTAAATTGATTTATGTATTTAAATGCTGAGCAGCTCTTCACCATCGTGCTTCATGTACACTTCAACAGTCAAACACTGCAGACGTGGCTATCAATTGTGTATATATCCCGCAGTAGCTATTTAATACACGATTTACCTGGTAACACCACTCGTGTTTATCTGACGCTTGCCACTATCATGGCGGCCGGCCGAAGGTTCAAATTATCCATCGACAGCAGCACCGTTAGTGAGTCTTTGGCTGACGCTCGCCATCTCTGATGACAGCTGACTAGCGGGGAGTACACAACCAACGCCACCTAGATACAAGGCCTGTGCGCTGTCTGCCAAGAGTAATCATGTGACAAGCAAACTATTTGTCTTACGTAGCTGTGTGCTGAGTTTGCACACTGTTTCAAATGTTCTTTATCTTATTTATGTGATTCAAGACAAATTTGTCTTGATATACGATATTTATGAACTACTATCTAAAAACCCGGCGTTGCCCGGGTATTTATTTATTTAAATATTCATGCCTTGAGTTAGTACTTCTCCTATCCCTTCTCTCTCTCTGTGTCCATCTCCTTTTTTCTAAAATCATGTTAAATTTATCAGATAATATACAAGAAATAACGCTGTCTTGCATAATGTACAAAAAATCAGTATCCAAACAAAGAGAGATAGCAGTCAAAAAACAAATGGCATATAAAATTCGTACGATCTAATATTTATTGAATTATATGTTGTACAATTTCTAATTTTTAAGTATATATTCATTTGTATAAGAGCTGTATTTCAATAAAATCTCTTGGGATTACAATTTGTAATAAATAAGTAATAGATTAAAACTTGGTACATGATGGGCGGTTTTCCATGAACGTTACTGTTTATGTCCTTATATCTCACGAACTACGTGTCGTACTGTTATACAATTTAGAAGGTACATTCAAATGTATATGTGTATACAGTCAGTAAAATTTCCTGCGGCTAAAATTTGTAGTGTAGAAATTATAAATTGTAACGTCATACCGAATGACGTAGTTTTAGTCCATGAAAAGTAGTAAGAGAGGAACTATTTTCCTTTCATAATTTTGCTATGGTTATCAGCGAGAAATAGTTCAATAAAGGTTTGAAATTATTTTTAAAGTTTGTTGTAAGTCGCTGAGTAGTCTCGTTTTCATATCTGTGTTAATAAATCCTCGTCGTATTATGTGGCAGTTTCTTGCAACTCCTGTTGTTCATGACCTTATATCTCCTGATCCATGTGTCGCATGTCGTTTTTAACATTACAGAATTGGTACCTCGCGGTAAGGAAGATCTGGAGCAAATTTGGTTGAAATCGGTCCTGTGGTTTAGAAAGAAATGTGCATAAATGAAGCATAAATCTGGGTATTGTCATGCGGTAACCTCTCATTATTTATGACGTCATATCTCCTGAGCTATGTGTCGTGATCTTTTGTTTTTGTTCCAGGAACATACGTGGGCATATGGTGAACAGTTAACCAAAGTTTCATTGCAATCGAATGAATGGTTTATGAACGCATAGAGAACATGCAGACAAACATTCATTTATCTATATATAGATTAGTAAGATATCTTACCGATATTGGAATCGGACGATTAGGCATTTTGTCTCATACCAACAAAAATCTGCACGGAGGAATCACACAGTGTGCAACGTGTACGTATTCCTAAACTCATCACAACGCTATACAAAACAAATAGTTTGCTTGTGTTATGACTACTCTTTATAGAATCAACTAGGTCATTTCACGTCGATATCTGACAGAACTCTCCGGTATTATCTCATCGGTTCCCACCGCGAGGTAATCACCCTCTAAGAAGTGCAATTTTTTGTAGCTTACAAAGCAAAGAGTGTTGAAATTGTACCCGAACAGAACTACATCTGCTCCCCACAACAATAAATTATCTACGCCAATATTCTCCTACCTCCATTTGTGGCTGTGGCACTGTGAACTATGCATCACATGTTTTATCTCATGTAAATGCCTACTTCTTACTTTAGATCATAATTTACTTCGTTATTTATTTTAAAACAATAAATAAAATAGAAGATCTTATTCTGTATTATTATCATTATTATCATTATTATTATATTAGCGAATGTTCTCACCAAAGAACGATAAGCAGTTGATTTTCAATATCTCTTAATGTTCTTCTTATTTTCCCAATAATTCTTCATTTTCTCCCCAAAGTCCTTATTTCTTTTTTCGGTCCATTTGGCCAGTATGTTTTTGGTTCCGCCTCTGGAGTAAACAACCAATTATCAATTTTACTTCTGAATGTATCCCTGTATGTCAACTTCTGCTTTTGGCAAATCCTCCTTAACTTCACTTACTCAGGTATTATTCCTCTAAGTGATGTCACGTAGTCCAATAGACATTTAGTTATCCTGTTTCCAAATAATCTGTCTAGGTGTTCATAAAACTTCATTTGTCTCTTTCTGATATCAGTTTCGATGTTTGATACGCTTTCGATTCTCTCGATGGTCTACATTCTGCATCCATCTTGTGAGTATCTTGGTCCCAGAAATTTCCTAATCATTTTTATCTCTGGTTTCTTAATTTCTTCTAAATCTTGTTTTCTATTCAGTGAGAGTGTTTCACTTGCTGTCGGTTTGATAACTGTGCTGTAGTGTCTGATTTTAATACTTTCTGAAAGGCATTTTTGTTATATATATTTTGAACAAGTCCGAATGCCGTCTTGATTTTCTGTAATCGTTTTTTGTGCTGTTTTCTCAAGTCCTGTTGGTTCAATAACTTCGCCAAGATACTTAAAATGTTTGACTCAGTTGATTTCAAAATCATTTGTTTTAAGTTTCGGAATATCTAATTTGGAGCGGATGACTTCTGTCTTCTCAAAGACCAACATTCTCTACATAATTTGTTTTAGGGGATCAATTTGTTTTACTGCAGTTTCTTCACTGCCAGTAACAATCGCTAAGTCATCTGCAAACGCTAAATTAGGGATGTTCAGTTTTCCTTTACCTGTTTCTATTACAGCTGGCTTCCAGAAGTTTAGTTTCCTTAGTTCTGTTTCCCATTCTTTCACTACTTTGTCCAAAACTGTGTTGAATAATCTGCTTGTCGTGCTCCTGATCAGTGTTTATTCAATTGGTTTTTGTGTTTTGGTGTCTAGTCCACGTTCTTCGCGAAGTGACATAGAGATTGTCTGTCTATAGAAGCGTATGCTCTCTTAAAACAACGAATGTGCAGACCGGATTGTTTTAACTTTCAAAGTGGCTTTAAAGGTAAGGATCTATTCCGGGCATGATCGATTAGGGGGAAAGCCTGTTTGATAGTTCGTTCTAGTTGCGACCTTCAGTATAGAGTGTTTTTTAACTGCCATTGGCCTCTCGGTCTGCGGGGCCTCCAAATCTCGGAAGCTACTTTTATTTTTATCTTTAGTAGTAAATCTGTCTCCAAGTGAACTGGCGGCCTCATTTTGTTATGTTGCCCTCGGCCTCCGACAGCCTTATCAGCCATTTCGTACTTATTAGATTTTGAACCCATTCTGTTTACGAATAACCATGCCTAGAAAACGGTCGAGTCATTCACTATACACAAAAGCAGCTACAAGACTCGGGATTGTTCTTCTCTTGGCTGGAACAACAGAGTTTATTGACAAAGCGATCCAACTAAGATTATAGGGTAAGGTGGTACAATTTCGATCATTTCGGACAAATGTTATTGTAATTGGAAATATATTGAGAAAAGATGTAATTTTAATTATAGCACTTGTTCTTGGATTTTTAACTAATATGTAACACAAATATTAGATAATTACAAATAGACGCACAAAAAAGTTACAGAATTGAGAAAAATCGATCGAAAATGTACCACACTAGGACAATTGTGATCACTTGCTAGTTAAATTTTGACTAAGGGCATCTTCCACATAAAAAGCACTTTTTCCGTCATGCACCAACGCATACTTCGTGGTACCAAACATTGCATTTTGGGTATAGAATCTAGTCACCCTTAAATAGAAAATTTATAAGAGCTTGTTAGACTTAGTAGCTTCAAGTACCTCCTAAGGGGAAAAAATTTATTTCTCCTTAGCACAAAGTGGTGTATTCTTGGAAAAGACAGGACAAGCTGTAGAAACCTGCTACGCTACAAAGCCACACAACGAGATACTACGAGACTGACAAATGGCGCGAAAATTTATGTTGATCAGAATTGTATCTATATCGAAATTGTACCACCTTACCCTATTTTTACTGACTGAAGTTCGGAACTCTCAAAAGTGATGGTATGCAGAGGCCCTTTTTTTAACATCCGTTGCGAGCGCGATGCCGGGAGCCGTGGCTCAGCGCACCCGGTCGGAAAGCTGAACGCCCTCTGTAATAAAAAAGCTGATCCACGAACAGATCCAACAACGAACAAACAACATCAGCTGCCGCGACGAACAGAACTATCCATAGAGCAAAAAGAAAAAAATGGCAGATTGAGGCACTATGCTACGATCGCGAGCCGGTCCCCGTCGGAGGTTCGAATCCTCGTTCGGGCATGGATGTTTGTGCTGTCTTTAGTACACGTTAGTTTATAAGTAGTTTGTAAGATTAGGGACTGATGATCTCGCAGTTAAGTCCCATAAGCTTAACAAACAGTTGAACATTTTTAACATCCGTTGCGAAGCACGGAAATATATAGCTAGTGTAGAAATAAGTTTGTATCTACTTGTGTTCGTTTGACTTTATACCCAATATTTACAAACGAATGATGTAGCCCTAATATCTGTGAATAGTATTGAATGAATAAGAAAATAAAAATATGAAATGAAATTAGCGGATTATATAAAGAAGGCGGTTTAACTAATTAATGGGTGGGGGGGGGGGGGTTGGATGGATTGCGGGTTCTTCCCTCCCATTACATACTTTCCTAGTGACGTCAAAAAAGCTTTCCTTGCCTTGAGAGTATTGTTTTGCTTTCTCATATTGTTATGAAACAACAGAACAAATAGGCTGTGGTAATAGGAAAGAGACAGCGTGGCGAATGGAGATTTGGGTGTGGCGGGAGACGTGCAGGGAAGAGTCCTCTGCAGTGGGGTTGGTCACTGTGTCCTCGGTGGCGGAGTGGTCAACGCGTCTGCCTAGTAAGCAGAAGATCCCGGGTTCGAATACCGGCCGGGCACAAATTTTCATTCGCCGCACCTTGGTATTCCATTAAACCTAGTACAATATAACTGATCGCAAATGGCGAATTATTTCATTCATTGAACTCTGTAACGTCGTCAAAAATATACAGTTGTATAATGTATATGTTAGAATGTGCTATTACTTCTCTCCTGCTAACTGTATTCGAAACAGATTTTCCCGACTTACGACGCATATACACTACTGGCCAAAAAGAAATGCAGATGATAAACGGGTATTCATTGGACAAATATACTATACTAGAACTGACATGTGATTACTTTTCACGCAGATCCTGAGAAATCACTACCCAGAACAACCACCTCTAACCGAAATAACGGCATTGATACGCCTGGGCATTGAGTCAAACAGAGGTTGGATGGCGTGTACAGGTACAGATGCTCATGCAGCTTCAACGCGATACCACAGTTCATCAAGACTAGTGACTGGCGTATTGTGACGAGCCAGTTGCTCGGCCACCATTGACCAGATGTTTTCAATTGGTGAGAGATGTGGAGAATGTGCTGGCCAGGGCAGCTGTCCAACATTTTCCGTATCCAGAAAGGCCCGTACATGACCTACAACATGCGGCCGTACAGTATCCCGCTGAAATGTAGGGTTTCGCAGGAATCGAATGAATGGTGGAGCCACGGGTCGTAACACATCTGAAATGTAACGGCTGCTGTTCAAAGTGCCGTAGATGCGAGCAAGAGGTGACCGAGACATGTAACCAACGGCACTCCATACCATCACGCCGGGTGATACGCCAGTATGGTGCTGCCAAAAGACGCTTCCAATGTGCGTTCACCGATATGTCGCCAAACACGGATGCGACCATCATGATGCTGTAAACAGAACCTGGATTCATCCAAAAAAATGACGTTTTGCCATTCGTGCACCCAGGTTCGTCGTTGCGTACACCATCACAGGCGCTCCTGTCTGTGATGCAACATCAAGGGTAACCGCAGCCATGGTTTCCGAGCTGAGAGTCCATGCTGCTGCAAACGTCGTCGAACTATTGTGCATCTGGTTATTGTCTTGCCAACGTCCCCATCTGTTGACTCAGGGATCGAGACGTGGCTGCCCGATCCGTTACAGTCATGCGGCTAAGATGCCTGTAATCTCGACTACTACTGATACGAGGCCGTTGGGACCGAGCACGGCATGCCGTATTGCTCTAGTGAACCCACCGATTTCATATTCTGCTAACAGTCATTGGATCGCGACCAACGCGAGCAGCAATGTCGCGATACGATAAACCGCAAACGCAATAGGCTAAAATCCAACCTTTATCAAAGTCGGAAACGTGATGTTACGCATTTCTCCTCCTTACACGAGGCATCACAACAACGTTTCACCAGGCAACGCCGTTCAACTGCTGTTTGTGTATGAGAAATTGGTTGGAAACTTTCCTCATTTCAGCACGTTATAGGTGTCGCCACCGGCGCCAAACTTGTGTGAATGCTCTGAAAAGCTAATCATTTGCATATCACAGCATCTTCTTCCTGTCGGTTAAATTTCATGTCTGTAGCACGTCATCTTCGTGGTTTAACAATTTTAATAGTCAGGAGAGTACAAATGATTATATGCCTGCAAAATTATACGATTGTACAACATGTAATTCAAGAAATATGACATATATACTGCGATGGGTAAAACCTGTCAGATCATGCATCACGTTGTAATACATTTCTTGTTTACTGCAAAGACATTCCTGTATTCCAATCAGCTTAATTCCTGACAGCTGACGGTGTTGTTGACAACTTTGAACTGTGAAACGCAGAAGGCTGTAGGTGAAAGTAATAGACTTCTATAGAGCCACAGGGAAAAGAAGAGAATAAAACAGTGTACATCCAACGAATAACCATTACTTCCGACAGATCTATCTTTTAGCTTCAAGAGACTGCAGTTTCCAATTAGACTTGCCTTTTCTATTACGATTAATAATCGCAGGGCAATCAATTAAATACTTCAGAGAGAATTTGACATTTCCATGTTTCTCCCACGGATAACTTTATGTCGCTTGCTCAGTGGTGGGGTCACCACAGAATTTAGTCATACTAGCTCCTGGAGAAGTAACCATAAGTATTGTTTATAGTCAAATTTCGAATTAATTGTATTCTGATGACTACCTTTCTTTGCTGCACTTATTATTTTGTACATCATGTAAGATAGCTTATTTCTTAAACATTTTCCTATAAATAAATATGTTTTCAAAAAAATAGGACATGGACAGAGAGAGAGGGGGGAGGGAAGGGATAGGAGAAGAAAAAACTCTAGACCTGAATAACGCGAGCAAGGTTTTCAGCTAGTAAAAAATAAAATACAACGAAGTACAGTCCTTACTATGTTCCTATATGACTATCACAGTACTTATAACTGTATTCATGTAACACATATAGATTTTTTCAGCACCAAAAAGGGCATAGTCAGTTTTCACTTGCATTATACCTGGCAGAAAAGTATATATACAGATTTCTCAAAAATGGTGATGAAAAATGTCACAGGTTGTGCTTTCTTCTGCCCAAACAATTCGGAACACAGGAAATTTCAACCAGCAGGCGATGCTGCCATCCTTCTAGCTGAAACAATCACTATTATAGAGGCAATCAAATTTGCAAGGTCTCTCAAAATATCATAACGTTGAAATGTTTGTAATTCTATGGAACGTCTTTGGTCATCAATCCCTAGACTTACAAATTACTTAAACTAACCTAAGGACAAGAGATACACCCATGCTCGAGGGAAGACTCGAATCTCCGACGACGAGCAACCGCGCGCTCCGCAACAAGACGACTTAGAACGCTCGGCTATTCCACCGCTACTTTTAAAATACCAAAGGCAGTGATAGTCACCGACTCTCAAAGCGTTCTGAAATCAATTAGTTGCAGCAATTGGAACAAAAGAAGTAATAAATATACCCTCGACCTAGTGGATCACTATCATCAAGCAAAAGAGACGGGACAAAACATTAAATTTGTATGGATAAAATCTCATCCTGGTGTTCTATACAACAATAAAGCAGATCAATTAGAAAAAGACGCAATTAGTAGTGGAAGACATAAGGACATTAAACTGCCATACACAGACGACCTCCAAAAATCAAACAACAGGCGATTCTTTTGTGCCAGGGAGAGTGGAGCGAAAGACAAAAAACAAGAGGAAGAAACTATGCAAGTACAGGGTAAGGTGGTACAAATTCGATATAGGTACAAATCCGATCAATATAATCCGTTAGTCTTGTCTTTGTAGCAGTTGCCTTTGTGTGGCGTTGTTGTGTAGTAGGTTTCTAGAGCTCCTCCTATCTTTTCCAAGAATACACCACTTTGTGCTACGGATATAAAATTTTTCCTGTTAAGAGGCAAGTGAAGCTACTTAGTCTAACGCAGTCTTATAAATTTTCTAGTTTGGGGAGACTGGATTCGCTGCCAAAAATTCAATGATTGGTACCACGAAGTATGTGTTGGTGACCGAGGGAAAAAGTGCTTTTTATGTGAAATTGCCAGTGATTAAAATTGTACCGGGAAGTGAACACAATTCTACTTAGTGTGGTACATTTTCGCTCGATTTTTCACAATTCTATGATTTATTTACTTTTTTTACCAATATTTGTAATTGTCTAATATTTGTGTTCCATATTCATTAAACATCCAAGAAAAAGTGCCATAGTTAAAATTATTTCTTTTCTTAATATATTTCCAGTTACAATAACATTTGTCTAAATGATCGCAATTGTACCACCTTATCACAGAGACATTTATACAAAGATAACCATGATTTGCGCAATCGAAATACAGGAGGAAAATTATAGTTTCCATTGTAAGAATGCGTCTCAATCATGGATTTTTCCCTGTCCATTTACACAGAATCCATTTATTGGTGACACCCTATTGTCAATTTGGTGGAGCAACAGTCGGTAATATAAATCAAATGTTGTTTCAGTGCAGACTATATGAGAAAGGCAGAGTCAATTTTTAGGACCTCTTGAAACTTGGTCACTGTCAGCCGCTGTGCACAACCCCAGTTTTAGGTGACATAACCAGGAGCGCTTATGACATAGCCATATTTATTTCACGTGAAGGTATCAAAATTTAACAAGGAAACGGAAATTTAATTTATGAACTGCATTTACAACGAAGTATCTAGTACATAAGTGGATACAGATGTTTAGAATTACAAGACAAGTACATGAATGTGTGCCCTAAATGTGTATTTATTATTATTGTAATCTGTGATCGCTAAAAACAGTATATTCCTATGCTAGAAGCCAATAATAAATCAAAAAAGTAAAAAGCTTATATATCTTTGCCTAATAGCAACTGTGAGTACGAGGGGCGTTTCAAACGTCCGTGCAAAGTCCGAGAGATGGCACCACCGGCACGTATTGAGGTCATTTTTAGTTAGCAGCATCTTTGTAATGAACGCACACTAAGTTTCAGCCATATTTGTCTATTTCTTTGTATTTGGCATTCGTATGAATCAAGGAAGTCTAGTGATTGTCGATCATTACTTTGACAGGCAATACGCCTCAGGAGACTAAAGAAAAGCTTGATAAACATTATTGTGACTCTGCACCTTCGATTAGAACAGTTTATATGGGGTTTCAAAATATTCTGAGTGGCCATATTGGCACAAGTGACCCTGAACGTCCTGGACGTTAGAAGAGGTTACGACTCCAGAAATCGTTGATAAAATCCACGCTTGGATGACAAAAGAGTTAAGGTGCGTGAGGTTGCTAGTGCTGTGGGCATCTCAAATGAACAGGTACATAGTACTTTGCATAAGCATTTGGACATGAAAAAGCTATCCGCAAGATGGATGCCAAGATTGCTTACGCTTGATCATAATAGGAATCGTGTGAAGTATTGCAAGGAAGGTTTGCAGCTGTTCAGAAGGAATACATAGGACTTTAAGCGTCGTTTCGGCACTGTGGATGAAACATGAATATATTACTATATTCTTGAGAACAAAGAACAATGTAAACAATGGGTTACCTAGGGAGAATCTGCATCATAAAAGGCGAAGACCGGTCTTTCGGCCGAAAAGGTTAACGCGACGATCTTTTGGGATTAGCAAGGGATAATCCTCGTCGACTATCTGGAACAGGGAAAAAGTATTGCAGGTGCATATTATCATCGTTATTGGATCGTTTCAAACCCGAGATACAAGAAAAACGCCGAAGAAAAAGTATTGCAGGTGCATATTATCATCGTTATTGGATCGTTTCAAACCCGAGATACAAGAAAAACGCCGACGATTGGCCCACTAAAAAGTCCTTTTCTATCACGACAATGCACCCCAGCACACACCTTAGCAGTTGTGGTCGCAAAATTGTTGGAAATAGGATTCCAACTCAGTTCACATCCCCCCTATTCTCCAGACTTGGCTCCCTCGGACTACTATTTGTCCCCAATTTGAATAAAGGCTGGTCAGACGAAGATTTCATTCAGACGAATGGGTGATTTCAGAAACTAATAGCTATTTTGCAGACTTGGACAGTTCCTATTATTGGGAAAGGATCAACAAATTAGAACGGCGTTGGAAGAAGTGTATTGTTCTAAAAGTAGACTCTGTCGAAAAATTAAAAAAAAAAACACGTTAGTAGTTTTTATTTTTGAACGGACTTTTCAAATGTCCCTCGTATGGGAGACACCTTATTGACAACATCATGGAGTAACAGTTGGTAATGTAAATCACATCTTATTTCAGTGCAGACTATATGAAAAAGGCAGAGTCACTGCCAACCGCTCTGCAGTTCCACAGTTTTAGGAGACACAACCAGGAGTGCATGTAATATCATAGCCAGGTTTATTTCACGAAAGATATCGACATTTAACAAGGAACTGCATTTGATGTATTATTACAACGCATTATCTAGTACATAAGTGGATATAGATGTTTACAATTACAAAACAAATGCATGGATGTATGCCGTAACATGTATATTTATTATTATTGTAATCTGTGTTCGCCAAAAAGTAGATTCCATTGCTAGAAACCAATAATAAATCAAAAAATCGCACTGACGTGTTTTACGGCCCTCTTTAGATTTGTAGTTTTATACGTTTTTGCAAACATTTTGGACCAAAATAATAATCTAAATAATAAATAATTAATTAATTAATAAGAGTGTCTGAAACCGTTCTAGGAAAAAAGATTTAGACAGTCGCGGGTTCCGAACCACTGACCTTCAGCGTCATAGTCCAACGCCTTCACCACTACGCTACAGCAATCAATCAAAAGTTGTATTCTTTTAATCTCGTACTGTTGATGGCCGTTGTTAACTGATGCTAATATGGCATTTGTAGACACTAGTTTATCGTACGACGAACGATGTGTTTTTGTTAATTATTCAGTGCGCCATTTCTTTGAAATGACAACGTGTAAGTTACAATAAGAAAATCATCAAATACGCAACGCAAGATGGCGTATGCCAGAGAGAGTTCTGGGTGAGGAATGTCACGTGACATCTCCGAACGGCTGATTTTCGTTAATTCAATGGAGGGTGTCAAATCTCTCAAACGATACGAGATATGAAAAAAACACATAAGGGAACAAAGTTGTAGAGAATTTTCTCCTCTACAAATTCGGTTATTCAATTTTCGCGTCAGATGGACGGTTTATTTGCAATTAACATTACATTACAAACTGCTTTATTGTATTATTAAAGAATTTCTTGTCCGAAATATATGAAAAAGCGAGGTTCTGGTCTCTGGTAGCCAACAGTTATGACTGTAAAATTTGGTTCCGATCGGTTGAACGGTTCGACCTAAAATGAGGGAACACGTTACAGACAGACAGACATCGTAAAATCGCCGTTATTTTCGCAGATATCTCTGCAACGATACAATATATGAAAAAAAACATAAGAGAGCGAAGTTGTAGAAAATTTTCCCCTCTACCAATTAGGTTATTCAATTTTCGCCGACGGAGGTGGCCGAGGTGACTGACACGCTCCAGTCACGGTCTGCACGGCCACTACGGTCGAGGGTTCGAATCCCCCCCTCGGGCATGGATATTTGTGCCGTCCTAGTTCGTAAGTAGTTCATAAGTAGTTTGTAAGTTTAGGGACTGATGACCCCGTAGTTAAGTCCCATAAGCTTAACAAACATTTGAACATCAATTTTCGTGTCAGATGAACGGTTAGTTTGCAATTACAATTATATTCCAAACGGCATTTTTGGTATTACTACCGTATTTTTTGTTCGAAAAATTTGAAAAAGCGAGGCTCTGGTCTCTGGCGGCCTACAATTATGTCTGTAAAATTTGGTGCTGATCGGTTGAACGGTTCGTCTTAAAACAGGGAACACGTTACGGACAGACAGACAGCAGACATCCCAAAATCGCCGTTATTTTTGCAAATATCTCTGAAACGATTCGAGATATGAAAAAAACATAACAGAGTAAAGTTGTAGAGCACATTCTCCTCTACAAATTCGGCTATTCAATTTTCGTGTCAGATGAATAGTTAAGCCGTTATTTTCATTTAAATTTCTAGCTGTCAAAAGACGGTAGCAGAAGCCCACTCTTAGTGTTACTACTGTAACCTAAAAATAAAAAGCTGATATACCTTTGCCTAACAGCAACAGTGAGTATCTCTGGTCTGAAATATTTTGTTGGAGCGGATATAAACGCACGTGTTGGGTGTCGGGGTAGAGTGAGGGAGTGTGAGGAAGGGGGTGGGGGTTGCGTTTGTCGCCGCTCGGCGTGGCTCTGCCTCGCCCGTGGCGCCAGCGGCAGCCTCTTTGCATAAGAATCTGCGAGCCGGGCTTTCGTTTGTGGAACGCCCCGCGAAATCAGATAAGGCACTCCGTCTGCGGTTGCGAATTCCTGGCGGCGCTTACCGCAAGCGGCCCGCATAATGAACGAGGCCGTGGTTTCTTCTCGCTATCTACTGGCGTGGGTGGCCAGCATTGCAGCTCGGGTAACAGCAGAAATTTTCTCTTTTTCATTATTTGTAGCACATTATTTTTCTTTTAGACTTTTATGATAAACACCTCCATTTTATCTCGTTTGTGGAGTGAATTATGTTAATTTCAGTTCGTTGCTTCTCGCACAGTACATTATAAGTGTAGCGTCCTAGCAAATCAAATTTTTTAAAAAAAGACTATGCTGTACTGAATTGAACTACAATTTTTGAACTATTGTATACTGCATTATATGACATTCTTTTTATTGAAAATTCATTCCATTAGACAAAGAATTGATTTTAATAAAAATATTTAAGGCTGTACTTTATTGTCTTACGAGGAGACCACATGGGTGTCGGATTTTAGAACTCTTTCATTCAAGTACTAATAACTAAAAGACTTGAATCAGCTTTTGGTGCATCTCCGTCCATACTATGTAGACCAGGTGCAAGATATTTTGCAGAGAAAAAAAATAACGCAGTATATTGGTTACTGGGAAAGTACGTGAGCTACGTGATTAACAATCTTGGACTGGACACTATACGTGCAGGAGGAATATAAAAAACTTAGCAAGTATATGGATCAAAAATCCAAATATGGAAACAAGCTTATTATCGTATTTGAACGAATGGGGATAGCTTAAAATATATACATGGACTCATTAAATATAAGTTTTTATTGACGACTACAAAAAAAAAATACTGAAAGTGATATAAAAAGCCTAAATGCTAAGGTTAACTTATTTAAAGATTGAACTGCAAAATATGAGTAAATCAACATGTTTTTATGATTACGTATGTGTGAGTATATCATTGAGTATCTATATAAAGTATCTTACTTGTGTATATGTATCCTAGGATGTCATAATTGAATGTTCACTATATATAGTAGAATGTACAAGAAATAGAGTAAATAAAATTTTATTAAAAAAAGAAAAAAAAGGTGGTAGCGTTGTGGGTTCACAACCACAGAGTCGGTGGTTCGATTCGTGCAGAATGTGATTTATATTTTTATTTTTTTTCGTTGTGTTCTAACACCTACACAATTTTAATATCTAACGATAATTTTTAAGAAAAACGCACTATTTTTATTTATTCCTAATTTTCTATATTTTATAAAATGATGGTTTCAATGAAAAAACATACGTTATTTTTTTTACAGTATCTGCATCACTATTGACGACGGTAGTCTTTGACTGTTAAGTTTTTGAAGAGTTATGACAGTTTTTGAAAAGTCTTCTCCATAGTTACTAATGGCTTTCGAAGCAGCTACACTACAAAACCATCGTTTTAGGCGACAACAAGGTGTTTAGCTCGTCTACACACACATAAAAACTGACACAACACCTGGAATTAGAGATACCTAAATGTTTTTGGTAACTGAATTCGAAAACGATGGAAAAATCTCTCGCAAACTTAACATTCAAAGACTACCATCATAAACTAATGGTTAAGCCGGTACTGTAAAAAAGGAACGTGTGTTTTTTTTTTATTAAAATCATCATTACTTTATAAAATATAGAAAATTACGAATAAAAAAATAGTGCATTTTTCATAAAAATTAACGGTGGATATTAAAATTATGTAGGTGTTCGAACACAAATAATAAACAATAAAAATATATAATTCAGTTTTTGCAGGAAACGAACAACCCACTACGCTACCACCGGAGCTACACCCACAGAAGGTAAAACTGTTTTAGTTATTGGTACTTACGTGTACCTGCGAAACTTCAAAATCGATTTTCTCGACAAATTTTGAAAGTTTGTCGAATGGCTTTGATTGTTATTTAAGTTCTGTACTTCACGTACCTTAAAAATGAAAAAATTCTAAAATCCGACACCCATGTTGTCTCCTTGTTAGACTGTTTGCGGAAGATCCTGTCCTTTTCAGTTAGTAAAGTCAGCAGAAGATCCTGTCCTTTTCAGTTAGTAAAGTCAGCAGAAGATCAAAAGCAACTGCAAAATAATTTGGATAAGAAATCTGCATGGTGCAAAAAAAATGGAAATTGACTCTTAATAATGAGAAGTGTGAGGTCATCCAGACGATCACTAAAGGAAACCCGTTAAACTTCATTTACACGATAAATCAGTCAAAACTACAGGCCGTCAATTCAACTAAATACCTAAGAATAACAATTACAAACAACTTAAATTGGAAAGATCATATAGAAAATATTATAGGGAAGGCGAACCAAAGGCTACGTTTCATTGGCAGAACACTTAGAATAAGCAACAGTTCTACTAAAGAAACTGCCTACACCACAATTGTACGTCCCATTTTGGAGTACTGCTGCAGTCGGACTCAGATGTGTTGCGGTAAGGCGCTAGACTGGAAATCGAAGGGTCGCGGGTTCGAAACCCGGTCGGGCCTCTGCGTTTTAACCTATCCCTCACCTCTCAACGATGCGATGAGTCGCCAGAAACGATACGTGGTTCGGATTCCACGTCAAGCTGTAAGTCCCCTTTCCCCAGTTGGAAAACTGGGATAGGTTAGGGACATGCAAGTCGGCGAAGTGGCATCTAATTGAAAGACTTGCACCAGGCCAATGCGCCACGCGAAATTATTATTATTATTGTATTACGTAGAAAGCTGATGAAAGTGTATATTGAAAACATTAAATTAAAGGTTTTACTAATCAGTAGCTAGTCTCAGTCTGCAATTATTTGAAGCATGAGAATTGCCTATCAATTATATAATCGTTGTTAACTCATGATCTGTCCTATGCCATAATACAGAAAACATGTCTATTTTTCCCCTCTGTTTGACCCATAGACCTACTTACGTAAATTTCATTAAGATCTGTATCATGACATTTATTCCAGCTCCATCCAGGATCGTGGTCCAAGCTGAAAAATATTTCTTAAAAGCCTAATTTTATTTCAACACATGTCCCTGAACTATTTATCTATTATCAACTGTAATTCAGTTCCTTGAGACTTCCTTGAGACAAACATTGTCTCGTTATATCAAAGGTATTAAATATGAGGAGGAGAGGCATTGAATTAAAATTCTTGCTGTGGTCGGCAGTCGAAACCAGGACCTCCTGCTTACGCGGCAAACGCTTTAGACCCCTCTTTCTCTTTTTTGTTTTTTTGCTCTATGAGTAGTTCTTGTCCTTGCGGACGATGATCGAGATTGTTCGTGTTCTTTGGCTCAGTTTTTTGATTACAGGGAGCGTTTAGCCCTCTGACCGGGCGCGCTGAGCTATGAGTAGTTCTTGTCCTTGCGGACGATGATCGAGATTGTTCGTGTTCTTTGGCTCAGCTTTTTGATTACAGGGAGCGTTTAGCCCTCTGACCGGGCGCGCTGAGCCACGGCGCCCGGCAGACCTCTCAGCTAACACAGCGCCACGTACAAATCGTCTAGAGGCACTATCTTCAAGCAATAATATAATAATTATCTATAGACGTCTCCATTGGAGTTCGGTGCAGAACGACAACATTAAAATTATTAAAATAAGGAGAAATTGCTTTGGTCGCATTGATACCTTTATTTGGATTACAAATTGATTTCAGTCAGTGACTGACCATCTTCAATGCTAGAATCGAATACCTGTGGGCCCACAAATACTAGCGGTTTGCATGTTAACATTATACAAGAACGGAATACAATGGATGACAATGAAATTTGATTGGCATCCACTGTATTCCGACAGCATAACTTCCTCTTATGTGTATCTCGCGAAAATTCTAAGGGATAAAATAACTGAGATTGAGACCACATGTAGGCATACCGGCAATCGTTTATTCCCCAAACCATACGCGACTGGAATAAGAGGAGGAAGTCATAATGGTATACAAATTACCCTGCGCCACACCCCGTAAGTTGGCTTGGGAAGTATGTATGTGTATGTAGAATATTATACTGCTACCACAGTCTAACATACCAGTCGCGACGCACGCTGGTGTAAAATCTGTTACCGCCTGACAGCTAAGACGCTCCAAGCGGTGAGCAAGGGAGCTTGTTACCGTCATATATAACACTTTATTCTCGCACCCTGTTCTATGTAATTCACGACACGACTGTTTTATTTTAGATACAAAGTCTAATATCACACAAAACGGATGATGCGTGAATAAACAGTAGTGGAACTAAAGCAGATGATGAAAGCTAGAACCTCCTCTCGCAGAAACATGTGCCTCGGAATAGTTTTGCAGCTTTCCCCATTGAAGCTGAAGTAATCTAAGCCTAAGAATCGTACCGTGTAACTACAAAGTAAATACGTATGACACACAATTTCATTTCCTTTCGTGTTTTAGTTTTTAGGACAACTGTTAGCATAACTACGACTTTCGCCTTTCTTATTGTTCTGTGTCGAACGAGATGCATCCAACTAACAGATGAAATACGTAGAAAACTTAGTTGAACGTTTACGAACTGTCCTCTTTAGGGTTACGTGCATATTTCCGAAAAAAAAAGGAAGAGTATGACCACCGACGCCAAGATTTGAGTTTGGTGTTAATATTTTCTACATATATTGGGTATTTGCCTACCTCCCTAGATGGTTTTCATCTTATTTTCCGAACTTTCAATTTCTTACTAAAATATGTGCTAAGGTTTCAGAGTTTTGTAGCATATTCATCAGAATGTTACTTTATATCTTAGGCCTATCATACGCTTTTTTCTGTTCCTTTGGACGTTCAGACTGCAGTACATAGTTGTCTTTATGCTCTATGAGCCATTTTCTTCTCCTAAAAAAGGTCAAACAATCACTATTATATATAAATATATGCAATTTTCAGGTGAATCGTAACGGAAACTTTTCAGCAGAATGATTGTTGCATACCTCTCAGTATCGTTAGGAAACTTAAAAACAGACAAATGAGGTATTATTTTTTCTGGTTGTTGCTAAATTTTATTGCGATTCAAGCGTTTCCCTTTCCGGAAAGCATCACGAAAACGAATATAGGCTACGAGTAACCCGATGTAAAACGCTCGAAATACCGCCAGCTCAGTAGTGTCCCCTGCTGGCCGCTTGGTGCGCTGCTGTCGCGGAGGCTAACAAAAATTCGCTCGACTGTCGTGACTGGTATGTTAGACTGTGCTGCTACGCCGGAAGTCATGAGATAGAGCTCGCGCAAGAAATCGTGACCATGCGCAGAAACGCATTCTCGAGTTGTGCGCTGGTCGAGTTCATTCCTTTGTTTGTGGGGCGGCCGGCTCTTTTGCCTGTTGCCTACTGAGCCGTTCACATATAGGTGAGCCGTGTCGGAACGTGCTCCTGCAGAAAAGCGGGTTTGAAATGTTCTTCAGCTTGCAAGGAATGCAAATGTGTAAACGTGCCACAATTTTTCTATGACGACAGTGAAGGTGACGATGTGGAGGATGTTGAGGAAACTGATGACGAAACCTACGAACTTTATGAGGGTGACTCGCTGTTTAAAGAAGAGGTCAATCTGGGACCAAATCAGTAAGAATCAAATTTGAAGAGAGATTTGTGCTCTTTAAAAAAAATTAAAAAAACAGATGTAAAAGCAGTAGGAACAGAAATAACGGAGATATTTTGAAAAACTGAAAAAAGTCCTAAATTTTTGAAGGTTTTCGACCGCAGAAAGTTTTCCCAGGAGAAATTTTGTTGGAAAAACATGGTTTTACAATCTTTCCAACCATATTAACGAGTTAAAAAAATAAAATCTTCTACCCCATCTTTTTCAACGTATAGCTACTATTTGACTGGACTAGTGGTTCTTACCCCGACAGCGATTGTTGCCTGATAATAAGGATCATGTGCACCAAGTTTGGCTGAAATCGGTTCAGTAGTTTAGGAGAATATGTGGAACATACATAGATATATACATACACACATACTCAGAGCCTGTTTTATAAAATGTAAGATATAAACTAAGATAAATTAATAACAAATGTTTTAACCCCTCGACCGTGCTCGACGAGCTGAGTTCGGGCCAGCAGTTGTCAACATTCGGGAGGCCGTTTCAAATGTGTTGAGACTTTCATGTCGGCCGCAATGGTCTCTTGACATTTTAATATATTTTTGACGATAGTAACAGTTAATGACGAAAAATATCGTGGATTATCTATGTCCACATGTTTGTACCAACCAACAACTAAGAATTGTATTTCCAGTTGACAATGCCTTTCCTACAAGGAGTATTTCTGGAACAAGATTTTGAAATATATTACTAAAGGAAAAAAATAAAATAAAATAAATACTGCCGGCCGTGGTGGCCGCGGGGACTGAGGCGCTTCAGTCACGGTCTGCACGGCCACTACATTCGGGGGTTCGAATCCCCCCTCGGGCATGGATATTTGTGTCGTCCTAGTTCGTAAGTAGTTTGTAAGTTTAGGAACTGATGACCCCGTGGTTGAGTCCCATAAGCTTAACAAACATTTTTTTTTAAATACTAAGAAAGGCGATTTTAGTAAAAGTAATGTGCATGCATTTGCTCCTCTCGCAAAGTCTTTGAAACTAACAAATTAAAAGATAATAATAAAAAAAATGTGCTTCTTTTCGCAGTACACACTTTTGCTGCAATAGCATAGAACTAATAGCAATGTAGGGAATAAGCGGGTAAGATGGCGACTTGAAGGTATATAATTTTTTTCTGGTTCTTACGTTGATATCAGATACTTCATTTAAGGAAAAACGATTGCTTAATGTATCTCCTTTATAATGAAGCTCATAAACATTTCGTAAGACTGAAGATTTCTTAGATAGTTCCATTTTTGTTGGTGATAGTACCATTCGTAGATTTACACTACAGGGAGGGTAAGAAGATGCAATGAGAATTTTATTGATGCTTATTTACTTATCAAAAGAGTCACAAGCATAGCATTTCTCCTTTGCGTCCCAGTAAGCCCATACACTGAGCAGGGCTTACGTCATAAGCTTTTTTGTTGACATTGAGAAGTAAAGTAGCTCAAGGGAAGTTGAAATTCCTAGCGTTGTCTTATCAGGCTTTTCATTTTTTACATGCTCCATTACCTCTTTCATTGATTCCTTGTTCCAATCTGTCTACCTTATAAGCTTCATAATTCGTCATCTTAACCGCAGTCAACATATTAGATACAGACTTTAACATGCACAAAGACTTACACAATAAATTCATTAAACCGTAACTAAACCATCAGTATATCCATAAGATTTAAGAGGAATCAAGTTATATTCATTCATGCAAAGGTATTTCTTGCATGAAACTTATTTAAACCAAAGGAAAAATTGTTACAAACAGAATCCACATCTGAGCCTCCGTTGTCAACAAAACAAACTGATCAAGCGCTTATAGTTAAACAAATATGCCTGCTGAACGTGCTAAGGAAGCAACAGCGTACTGCACGTAGCACCAGCTAATAATTTATCGGAGGAATTCAAAATTTGTTACCTTACCCAACCTTTCCCTACAATCGCAAAGAAGCACGCCTTAACATGTCAGATTACTAAGCGAAGCTTAAAATGGCACGAGGTTCGAGAAAAATTACAAGCTCAAGAGGTTAATCTACTGCCGAAACACCACTACTTACCTGTGCTTCTGAAGAACAATGATAATCGACAAAATCACGAGTTATGAGTGTGCTGATTTATTTGCAGTGTCTGCAAATAGCAATGCTGCTAGTTGGGATGTCGTCATTCGACATCACAGCCGTGCTTATAGCGTGCCAGTCCTCGAAACGTCGCCAGTACACAGGTCTACAGTGGTAATGGCTGAAGCCTCGCCCAGTCTATCAGCTTAGGCAGCTGCCCGCTCCTCTGACTGTAAGAGCGACGTAGAACGAACGCCCCCTATGATACTTCGATGGATCGAAAATGTTCAAATGTTTGTTAAGCTTAAGGGACTTAACTGCGGGGTCATCAGTCCCTAAACTTACAAACTACTTATCAACTACCTTATACTAAGGACGGCACAAACATCCATGCCCGAGGGGGGATTCGAACCCCTGACCGTAGAGGCCGTGCAGACTGTGACTGGCGCGCCTCAGTCCCCTCGGCCACCGCGGCCGGCTCGATAGATCGCGCCGCCGTCGAGCCCTAAAGCCCGTTTTAAATGATCAACGAACTTGTAATAGATTGATAACAAGTTGCGTTAATGGCGGCCGTCTGTCGTTTCAACGGCCGCACTAGTACGATCGCGCAAGTATCGAAGCACGATAATTATAGCGATAAAGAAATGAGGCCCGTTCTAAATTCGGTACTTGCGCATGCGTGAGCTAGTAGCTGTCAGCTATACAGTCACCGCTCCAGTTAGTCCGCCATTTTCCTTCGTATTTACGTAACTTTTGCGTTTTATCGAAGTTTATGAACAGAATTTATTTCACAATGTATTTTTAATGGCGGCATTCATACTTTCCGTCACCGGACCGTCACCTCACGTCAACGTCACGTTAAGCTTTCTCGAGAAGATTGTTTTGATTGAACAGACGTCTGCTGACATCGGAAGTTAACCTATATTCATATTATAGTCGACGATTTCACGGTTTGCATGCAAATTTGTCTTATTAATCTTTATTTTATTATTATACTTTGGTTTATCGGTAAATTGCAAATCTTTCATGAGTGTCCACTTAAATTGAGTGTCCACTTAAAAGCAAGGTCGTATATCTGAAACCGAAAAATGGTTTATGTTTTGCAATATTATAACAGAAAAGACTGAAGCCAATTGTTTATTTGACTAATATTGTAATTTGATGACGCAATAGTCATTAAATAGCATTTTAAATGAAAAAGACAGTCCAAATGAAGGACAAAAATTCAGTTGTGCGTGACGTTATTAACAATGTCAGTGGGCAAAACGTAGTAGAAAAAGTAAACAAGGTATATTTATGCTCTTATAAATATTGTTTGATGTGTTCATATGTTTATTTTTTTCGCTTGAAAATAGATGTCAGTGATTTGAAATGTTGTTTCACTTCCCAGCACTTTACCACACTAGGTTGACCAAAAACATACATTGCAAAGTTTTCTTTGGCCATCAATAACATTTAGCGTTGTTTCCTCAATTCCAGTATTAAACTTTCTACATAACAGATCGACAGTCATAACCTCACTTTCAACACCGGGTATTACTCTCTGATTACCTTTACCGTCTAAACACGCTGCCACAAGATTTTGCATGAGTTTGTAGTTCAGGGCTAGTACGCTAGGAGCGCCTCAGTATTCTATTATCTATCTTGTTCACTTTTGTTCATCGTTTAAAAAGGGCTTTAGTTCAGTTCGTGCCTGCACTAGTGTAGCATCGACTCTTCGAAGGACGACATGAAATTGTTACTCGCCGTCTGCTACAAACCATCTCTTAGAAGAAATTTCATTTGAATTTCATAAGTTGTCCTTGTAAAGTCATAATCAAACGAGGAACCATTTTGCTGAACCACAGAATCTCAAGAAAATTTCTATTTTCCAGTGTCTGTTCATACTTTTCATTTCTCCCCAGCCTTCCCGGCCTACCTTCTGTTTCCTATGCCCTAGCGCACACACACCAATGCTATGAAATTCGGTGCTCTTCAGCACGGAGGACATGACACACCTAACGACCGTTGACTAATTTATAATTCATTGTGTCTCCATACAACAACATTGTAATACGAGGGTCATCCACAATAGTAAATTCCGTTTCTATTTCTATCCGCGGCAGCGCCACGATCCGAGCATCTGCGGCAGTTACTCTGACTCAAGGAGAAGGCATGTACGCTGTTTTCAGATCGCTGCTGCCGACTTGTGCTCTCTAGGGCTTCATTATCATGTCAGCCGCCTGTGAAATCAGATCTACGAAAATTAATCCAAAGTAAAGTCATCGGCACATCTGTGAGGTTTTCGGACAAAATGCTATAAGTGATTCAATGGTTAGAAGATGGGTCACACTGTTCAATGAATGACGTGATTAAGTGCACGATAAAGAACGAAGTGGACGCCCGTCTGTGCTTACTGATGAACTGGTTCACACAATTGAAGAGAAGATTAAGCACAACCGTAAGTTTTCACTTACTTCCCTTGCTATGGTAGTTCCGCAAATCTCACGATCACTAATTCATGAAATTGTTACTGAGAAACTGAAATTTAGAAAACTTTGCTCTTGTTGGGTACCCAAAATTCTTACCGAACAACACAAAAAACAACGGATGGTCAGAGCACTTCAGTTTTTGACACGCTACAATGAAGTAGGCGATAGTTTTCTTTCTCGGATAGTCACTGGGGATGAAACTTGGGTATCGTACAACACCTCTGAAACAAAACGGCAATCAATGGAATAAAGGCACACTTCATCCCCAACAAACTTTGGGCCATACAAATCTTGACAACCACGAAAAGTCATGTGCACCTTTTTTGGGACAGAAAAGGGATTTTGATGATTGATTTCTTACCACGAGGCCAAACAATCAATGCACATGGTTACTGCGAGACCATTAAGAAATTACGTGCAATACGGAACAATCGCCGAGGATTTTTCCACGATAATGCCCGATTTCACACGACGAATGTGACCAAGAAACTCTTATGGAAATTTCACTGGAACATGTTTGATCACTTTCCGTACCTCATGGACCTTCCTCCTAGCGACTTTCATCTCTTCTTACACCTAAAATGTGTCCTTGGTTACTGCAATTCAGAGATGATGAACTAAAAGAATATGTTACCACATGGTTGAATACACAGGCGGCCACCTTCTACGAAGAAAGCACACAAAAACTTGTGCCACGCTACGACATGTGC
Organism: Locusta migratoria; assembly: GCA_026315105.1. Classification (NCBI taxonomy): domain Eukaryota; kingdom Metazoa; phylum Arthropoda; class Insecta; order Orthoptera; family Acrididae; genus Locusta; species Locusta migratoria. The sequence continues at coordinate 444,836,152 of CM048746.1, read as the reverse complement.
CTATAAAAATTTCGGAAGCTACGTAGAAAAGTAGTTTAACAGTTGTAGATTTTTGTACAACAATTTTTTTTCTGTATCCGTACAATTTTTTGTATACAACCAAACGGAACGTACTTTGTGAACATACCTCGTATATACGTAATCGCAGTGGATTTCGGACTGTTGTGTTGATATTGCGCGTCTCGTTGCCGCCTGAGGGTGCGTTGCAGCTGAGTTGCATTCAGCCGTCTGTTTCGATGAGCTGTTAATCGGAGATAAAGGTCATCTCTTGCTGATGTTATTCGTGTACAACCTTGGCCTTGCCTTCTTTTCTTTTAACGGTTCCTGTTGTTGTCATGGTCTTCAGTCCGGAGACTGGTTTGATGCAGCTCTCCACCCTACTCTATCCTGAACAAGCCTTTTCATCTCCTCATAAGAACGACAACCCACATCAACTTGAATCTGCTTACTATACGCGTCTCTTGGTCTCCCTCTGTGATTTGTACCCCACACACTTCCCTCCAAAGCTAAATTTACGATTCCTCGATGTCTAAGAATGTGTCCTACCAAGCGATCCCTTCTTTTAGTAAGGGTATGCCAAACATTACTTTTCTCACCAAGTCTGTTAAGTATCTCTTCATTAGTTATGCGATCTACTCACCTAATCTTCAGCATTTTTCTGTAGCACCACATTTCAAAAGCCTGTATCCTCTACCTGTCCGCACTGCTTATCGTCCATGTTTCACTCCCGTACAAGGCAACAATCCACACAAATGCCTTCAGAATAGACTTCCTTACACTTAAATTAATATTCGATGTTAGCAAATTTCTCTTTTTCAAAAATGCTTTTCTTCCCATTGCCATTCTGCATGACCATCGCATGTTATTTTACTACCCAAGTAACAAAACCCATCTACCACCTTCATTGTTTCGTTACCTAATCTAATTCCTTCTGCATCACCCGATTTTCTAAGACCGCATTCCATTATTTTTGTTTTGCTCCTGTTAATGTTCATTTTATACGCTCTCTTCAACACACTGTCCATTCCATTTAACTGCTCTTCCAGGTCCTTTGCTGTCTCTGACAGAATTACAATGTCATCAGCAAAACGCAATGTTTTTATTTCTTCCCCCTGAACTTTAATCCCTATTCCAAATTTCTCCTAGCTTTCCTTCACCGCCTGCTCGATGTACAAATTGAATAGCATCGGAGAAAGACTGCAACCCTGTCTTACTCCCTTCCCAACTAATGCTTCTCTTTCATGCCCTTCAAGTCTAATAACTGCGGTCTGGCTTTTGTACAAGTTGTAAATAACTCTCCTTTCCCTGTATTTTACCCCTGCTGACTTCATAATTTGAAAGAGTGTATTCCAGTCAACATTGTCAAAAGCTTTCTCCAAATCTACAAAAGCTAAAAATTAGGTTTGTCTTTCCTTAATCTATCTTCTAAGATAATACGTAAATGAGTATTGCCTCCCGGGTTCCTACGTTCCTCCTGAACCCAAACTGATCTTCCCCGAGGTCAGCTTCTACCAGCTTTTCCATTCTCCTGTAGATAATTCGTGTTAAAATTTTGCAACCATGACTTATCAAACTCCTATTGTCTGAAATGCGTCCAGCTCCTGGAAATTACACATTCGAATACTCCTATGGCTGTCCCACAGATTTCGGTAAATCACGTTGTTGTTACCTTTGTTACGTTGCACTAGCTGCTCACTACATTATCTGAACGCAACTACTTGTGTAATTCGTTTGGTAGAGTAAACACAAGTAAACACCAATTCCCTCTGCAGCAACTTTCTGCCATTACCACTATCATGGTTGCCGTAATGTTGTTGTCTCCACTCCGACAGAAAGACGTCGAACCATTTTAGTTCATTCCGCTGACGACAATACTTCAGAACCTAGATATATATCAACTGATCGCCGAATTATTTTTACCATTGTACATACAGTGTGTTTGACACCAACCGTCAAACCCCTCTGGATTCGAATTAGTCCTAGTAAATGTAAAATGCAATACCTCCTAGAAGTAAGTACACTATTCCGGATCAAATGGTAGCATTTGCACCTTCCAATTGCTACCGGAAGTGACTATGCAGATCGGAAGAGGGTTCTTCTTTTTCTTTTTTTTTTCTTTTTTTAAATTGAATGGTCTACATTTTTTCTTGATGTCTATTCTATGCCCAAAACGAATAAGGTTATTCAGCAATAAAATAAATAATAATAGAAAAACAGTTTTTCTAAATCGTCATTCTCCAGCCCAAGGCGCCTTCTGTAGTGTGATGACCCATCTGCAAAGTAGCATGCATAGATTACCTGGTGAGATTAGATGCTAAAGCCAAATAAGTTAGGCGCGGTGGAGTAGCCGATCGGTCTAAGGCGCCTCGCCGCGGATCGCGCGGTTGTTTGCCGTCGGATGTTCGAGTCCTCCCTGGGGCATGGGTGTGAGTGTGTGTGTGTGTGTGTGTGTGTGTGTGTGTGTTGTCCTTGGGTTAGTTTACCTTACTTTAAGTAGTTGATTTGATTTGATTCTTTCAGGGAAGCCAAAACAGTCTTGGTCTAACCCACCACTGCCCGCACCGACACTAAATTTATTGTGCGGTATCGCTCCCTGTATGTCTAGTAAAGCCAACCAATGCCCTTGAACAGTGCAAGGAGTCCCTTTACCAGTTCTTTATTAGACACAATTTTTTCGGGTCTGGTTGTCCCAAATGTTCTGTGCCTTTTACTCTCCAATGCAATGCATTCGAAGATCAGATGTGATGCAGTTTCATCACCGTCATCACAGAGCCTACATTTAGGGTCCTCTTCTGTTATTTCCATTGTATGTAGGTGTTTTTTGAAATTCCCATGGCCTGTCAGCAATCCAACCATGAGTCTAATCTCTCTCCTGTTCAGACCCAGGATTGCAGAGCTTCTTTTAAAACAAGGCTTTGGCATCATTACCTTGCCATGTTTTTGTTGATGGACTTTGGTCCAATATTCTACGTGCTGTCTTCTGAGCCAGTTACGTAGCTCCAATTTAATCATTGCCTTGGTGATTGTCAGGACAGGTTCCGGTCCAATAAATGGAGCCTCTGCCCCCATCATGGCTAATCTGTCGGCATGTTCGTTGCCACTGATCCCCGAGTGGCCAGGGACCCACGATAGGTTTACTCTATTGCTTTCCCCTAGCTCCACCAGAACCCTGTGACATTCTGCAACAATTTTAGAACTTGTTGTAGGAGCTGCCAGTGACTTTAAGTAGTTTGTAAGCTACGGACTGATGACCACGCAGTTTGGTCCGATAGATTTATAAACATTTGAACAAATAAGTTACACACATCTAGTCATGAAATATGTTGTTAAGATGCATACAGAGTATCCAGTAGTACCTTGAAATGCAAAGCAATCGACCGTGTAGTGATAATGGCTTAGGCGGCTTCTGAGTAGTGTACGGATACATAAATACGCATTCGAGATTTTAAGCTGGAGTGAGTCTGTTTAACAGTTGACACGTGCCTAAAGCATCTGCATTTTAGTACTAGAGGACCCGTGCGAATACTTCGCACCGTTAGTGGAATGACAAAAAAGTGGTGGGAAAAATGGAAATAAAGTTGAATGTTTACGCATAGCTTTCTTCAGAATCAACCAATGGAAGTGTTTCAAAGCGTAAATGAAAGCGCTTGATCCGCTGAGTGTTGTTAGGTCAAAAAGAACTGTTTACCTTAATTAGAACCAAAGATTCATACAACAAACAGATTAAATCATTCAGTGCAAGGACAGAAGGATACCGTCTTGGAATAAAAATAAAGTATGGAGAGACTTAATTCTGATACTTGATGACAAATCTGCGAATGAATACCTTTCTTTTAAAGAAAATGAAGGAAATCGGTCTGATAGAACGACCTGATCGAGTGACTTTAATCTACAGCAAGGACATCCCCATGAGAAATGTACAGAAGGAAATCGCGTTTGATTGTAGGAAAAGGAACGCGAGAGTTACGTAAATTCTGATACTTTATGACAATCTGTGGATGAATACCTTTCATTTAAAACAAAAATGAAGGAAATCGGTCGGGTATTTGGTCTGGCCGACTAACTTTAGTTTTCGTAGCTTCTTTTAATATATAAGATGAAAATCGCGCAAAATTCAGTGAATTGCGCTTTTCTGTATACCAAAGTTTCTTTCTCTGCGTCTCAAACTGTCGATGGGGGCAACATGAGCAAAGTCAATAATATCGCCAGATCTTATATCATGAACTAGTATATGAATGTGTCTGCGTTTATTAAGTAGTGACTGTATACAACCGCTATTACGAGCGTGTGATAGTAATCTGAAAAACACTTTCCGTGAACGAGGAAATCTTTGTGGGAAACGCTCTCGGAATAATCGTTCCGCTGCAGTAACAACAGAATCACTGTCCTAGCCAATGTTTGTAGAACTTATGGGACTTAACTACGGGGTCATCTGTCCCTAAGCTTACAAACTACTTATGAACTACTTACGAACTAAGACGACACAAATATCCATGCCCGAGGGGGGATTCGAATCCCCGACCGTAGTGGTCGTGCAGACCGTGACTGAAGCGCCTCAGTCCTCTCGGCCACCGCGGCCGGTACTGTCCTAGCATCGGAATCAGTAGATTCTTGGTTGGAATAAACCATGACTGGAATTGGAAATTAATGACAATATCATACGAGTAGTGTACTAGCACTTGAAGAGCGATGAGTAATTTTCTTTTAAATCAAGGACTCGTTACCTGCAGAAGTTCACTTAGAAAGTCCATTACCGAGCGAGGTGGCGTAGTGGTAGCAGACTAGACTCGCATTCCGAAGGACATTGGTTCGAATCCACCTCCGGCCATCCAGATTTAGGTTGTCCATGATTTTCCTAAATCACTCTAGGCAAATGCCGGGATGGTTCCTTTCAAAGGGCACGGCCGATTTACTCCCCAATCCTTCCCCAAAAATCCGAGCGTAAGCTCCGTCTCTAATGACCACGCTGTCGACAGGGCGTTAATCACTAATCTTCCTTCCTTCCCAAAGTCTAATGGAAATGTTTCAGGCACGCTCAACTGGTGAACTAATAAAGTTCAGCTCACAAGCCGAGTGTGTGTTATGGGTCTGTACACCACTCAGAACCTATGTGACCCGTATCACTGCACGGTTAATTGCCTTGTGTTTCAAGGTACTGTTGGACACTCTGTACGCATCTTAATCAAATATTACCTTATTAGATCTGTGTAACTTATTTGACTTTAGTATCTAACCTCATTAAGTAATCTATGTGTGCGACTTCCCAGATGGAGCATCGCAATACAGAAGGCACTCTGGAGTGAATAATGACGATTTAGAAAAACTGTTTCTGAAAAAACATTCTCCGTTTTCAGCACAGGATCAAAATCAAGAAGTAAATGTATGCCATTCAGTTACAAAAATAACAATAATAAATAAAACTACATCCGGTCTGAATATCCCACTTACGGTCGCAGTCGAAAGTTGTAAATGCTTCATCCGACATAGTATACTTACTACTAGGAGGTATTGAATTTTACATTTCGCAAGACTCACACTATTTCAGAAAGTTTCACAAAGTGTGGACGGGTGGTCTTAACCACTTATACATATACATAAGGGGGTTGGAACTTAAATAGTGGCAACATTGCTGTGGAATCTACTATTGTCGCTGATAGCACACATTGTTGATCTACCTAGTTTACCTCCGAGCAAATGGACTCGCCCGTCCCACGTCACCGGCGTGCGCACAATCGAGGGAATCACAGTCACTTGTGAGCCATCGGTCTAATGTAACGGTGTCACTATGTTTTCCAAACAGGAACAACGGAGTTGGATCAAGACTGAACGGCCTGGACATGTGTTACGAAACTGCTCAGACGCCGGCCGCGGTGGCCGAGGGGACTGAGGCGCTCCAGTCACGGTCTGCACGGCCACTACGGTCGGGGGTACGAATCCCCCCTCGGGCATGGATATTTGTGCCGTCCTTAGAATAAGGTAGTTGATAAGTACTTTGTAACTTTAGGAACTGATGACCCCGTAGTTAAGTCCCATAAGCTTAACAAACATTTTGAAACTGTTCAGGCGCATTTGGAGCGCTATGAGCGCGAAGGAGAAGCTTTCTTACGCCGTATCGTAACGCTGATTAAGACATGGGCCACATCGTACGAGCCAAAACTGAAACGCCAAGTCAATGAATGGCGTCACTATGGGTCACCGCGAAAGTCGAAAGTGCGTCAGAGCCCCAGTATGATGAAAGTTATGGTAACGACTGTGATGGTGTTATTCTATATCATTACGTTCCGCCATGGCAAACTATCAGTGCACAGTATTACTGTTTGTTTTTGGAGCATCATCTGCGTTCGGCTTTGCAAAAGAAGCGGCAACACTTTCTGCGCAACCCACCCATCATTTTGCATGACAATGCGTGGGCGCATACGGCGCAAGCTGCTGTATTCGGTCGATGGGACTGGGATGTACTATACCATCCATCATACTCCTCGGAGTTAAGTCCTTGTGACTTTGATTTGATTTCGAAGATGAATGAACCATTTCGTGGCATTCGCTTCAGGACTGTTCTAGAGATTCGACAGACAGTAGACCGCTCCATTTGCACCATCAACAGAACAGGCTCTGATAACGATGTACTGCGCCTTCCACATACTGGCGACGAGTTCTACACAGTGCTGGTGACTGCTTTGAAGGACAGTAACAGGTGCAAACATGTAAGGCTTTTATATCGGTTGTGAATAAATAGTTGCCACGATTTAAGTTATAATATATATATATATATATATATATATATATATATATATATATATATATATATATTAGCTTGATTCCCGCTGCTTCGCCCGCGTAGACTGGATGGTCTGCATTATAATTTTTTTTAAATGCTTTCCTAATCAAATAGTTGAATTTCCAAAAATATCGAAACGCGTGTTTTTCACATTCCAATCAAAAATCTAAATCCGAAGTTTTGCATTTCTTACTTTAAAATTGCCTGAATAGCAACGAATTTTTAAATAATCAGTTCAACCACTATTTCACCACCTTAGGGATGGGAATATCGAAAAATCGTTATTGCCTACAGTGTAAGATATACAGTGTCTACGAATTTCAAGTTTCTATCGTCTGAAGATTCACTTTTCAACGCCGTTTTCTGTCTTTTATAAATTTCTTTCTTACACTTTGGCATCTTTCATGGTAGATTTACTTTTCAGACTGCAATATGCACTTATTTTTCTTTATTCGTAGGCTTGTTGCAGAAAAGCAACTGAAGAATGTGCATCACGTTTCGCTGCGTATAATCTCTTTACTAGTATAGTGTCAAAAGTCATCGCTGGTCTTTTATATAAGCTGACGACTTTCAAACCACTATATCTTCTACCCGCTTATAGCCATCGACATGGAACTGCTATGGTGTACAACGGGAGACTTTGTACTACAACGGCACAGAGATCGTTCGTCTCCATTGTGTAATTTTTGCTGAAGAGCAAAATATTGACACACGCGCGAAGAATTTTATATAAGTCGGTAGCTTTCAATTCCCATATCTTCCACCCCCTTATCGTTATCAACCCTCTACCACCATAGAGAACAATGGGAGACAGATACCTACTACCACATACAAATCGTTTGAGATGTACAGTTTTGGTTGCAGAGTGAAATATAGGCACAAACACCACACGCCCACAAGTCGACCCGGCAACGCTTCGCAATTGCTAATATGTATCTACTCTTGCTTTGAAGGTCAAATGTGCAAAATTTTATCGCAATCGTACGAATGATATTGATATCTCAAAGAAAGGAGCTCTTTGAGTTTTCCACAAATTTTCCTATTTTCTGGCCAAATATTCCAAAGTTTTACTTCGTTCAAACCTTCCTCTCGCTTTGAACGTCAAATGTGCAAAGTTTTATCGCAATCATATGAATGGTATTGATATTTCATAGAAAAATCTCTTTCTGTTGTTTCTGAATTTTCCAATTTTTCGGGAAACTTTACCAAATTTTTATTTCATAATAACGTTACTCTTGCTTTGAACGTCAAATATGCAAAATTTTATCGCAATCAGACGAATGATATTGAGATCCCATTGGAATAAGCTCTTTCAGTTTTTCGCGAATTTTCAAATTTTCCGGGTAACTTTCCCAAAGTTTTAGTTCATAAGAACGTTCATCTTTCATTGAACGTCAAATGATCAAAATTTTATCGCAGTCGGATGAACGGTTCTCAACTTATAGTGTTGAGTACATTTAGAACACACTGAAAAAATAACTTGGTTCGAATTTTGAGACTTTCCTTTTTAACTGACCCTTTTTGTTGTTGTTGTTGTTTTTTACTGCAAAATTTTACAAGACCATAATGAATAAAACAAAAAAAGAATTACCCCCTCTCCATCGTGCGAATAGTCACTTACAGTGGTGAATTCAATCAAAAACAATTGAAAAACGCACTTTCAGTTGATTTTTTTTCGAATTTTCCGGTAGATTTTCCAAGCCGGCCTCGGTGGCCGCGAGGACTGAGGCGCTTCAGTCACGGTCTGCACGGCCACTACGGTCGGGGGTTCGAATCCCCCCCTCGGGCATGGATATTAGTGCCGTCCTTAGTCTTAGTTAGTTCATAAGTAGTTTGTAAGTTTAGGGACTGATGTCCCCGTAGTTAAGTCCCATAGACTATACAAACATTTGAACATTTGCCGGCCGCGGTGGCCGGGGGGACTAAGGCGGTCCAGTCACGGTATGCACGGCCACTACGCTCAGGGGTTTGAATCCCCCCTCGGGCATGGATATTTGTGCCGTCCTAGTTCGTAAGTAGTTCATAAGTAGTTTGTTAGTTTAGGGACTGATGACCGCGTAGTTAAGTCCCATCAGCTATACAAATATTTGAACATTTGATTTTCCAAAAAATTTGTTTTGAACAAACGTTGTCCTGTCAAGCCGTACTAAATTGATGCTCTTACAACCATGGGCAATTGATTTTTATTCACAGAAAAAAGTGTCTTTCGGTTTTTTTCCTACTTTCCAGGCGACTTTTCCAAATTTTTGTTTGATGCGAACCTTCCTCTCGCTTTCAACATGAAATGTACAAAATTTTATCGCAATTGAACGAACAGCATTGATAGCTCACTGGAAAAAGCTGTTTCAGTTTTTCCCGATTTTCCTCTTTTTCCGGACGACTTTTTTATATTTTACCACCGTTTAAACCTTCCCTGGACTTACACAAACATTTCAAGACTAAAATTAGCCAAATCGGCTCAGCCGTTCTCCAGTTTTAGCGAGACTAACGAACAGCAATTATATATACATATATATATTTCTGGAGACGCGACATCACAAACATATGAGACTTGACAAAGTCTATACACACAGTTTACTTTGATTTCCTTTTCATGACGAAGTTCACGTGACAAATATAAGAATAAAAATAAGATGTAGCTGTCACAACAAAACGATACACATTGCACCCGCAGAAAAGTTCTATTCCGAATCTGTAGGTGTAGGTGTTGCTGCTTCTTCCGCGTCGGTGGGAGGGGGTGCTACTATTATTTCGGGGGCGCTGGGATCTGTAGGTGCGTTTATCATATCCGCCACGCTGGGGTGCTTGCGGAGAAGTGTCAGCAAGTTGCCAATTTCTTCACGCGTAAATCGCCTCACTTCTTCTCTCTCTTTTCTCCTATTGTCAGTGGCCTCCAGTTGAGCATCAGGAGGTATCGCCTTGATGATTGCGTCACGCAAGAACGTCGTGGCGTCGACCGCGCCTTCGGGAGGCAAACCTTTGGCAATTTCCCCTTGCACAAAGGCCAGTTGGCTTTCTTTCCGTTTCTGCCTGTAGTCCTCTATCTGCTCTTCCGTGGGGACCAAACCGTAGACTTCGCCGTGTATAAATGCGTCGAAACTTTCCTGCCGTCTTTGCGCCTCCTCTGCTTCGCGTATTTCCCTCATAATTGCTGCTTCTCGCTCTCTCTCCGTTATGCGTTCCATAACCGCGCTGAACAGACTCTCCATCGCATCCGTCACCTTCTTCCACGCCGTCTTTCTAATCTTTTCCTTGATGGCGTCGATTAGTACCTTTCTGTCTATCAAAAACGCGGAATGCTCTGGTAGAGACTTCAGAGCGAAGGCGACAAACTTTTGAAATTCTTGCAAAATTTCGTCCACCTTTTCCTGCCACACCACGGCCTCCGACTTTCCTTTCATGATCTCCAACTTCTTGACCGCTAATTCCATTTCCTTTTGTTCGATTATCTTTTCGAACTTGCGCACAGTGGCATCGTATTTCTCCCAGATCTTTCGTTTCTCGTCCTGGCAGATCTTCCTCTCCCGTGCTGCTATGTAGCATATGTCAGCCATGTTAGCAGTTTCCAAATCGTTCCGAAGTTTCTGGAGGGCGTGCATATGGTGCATATCAATCTCGTGGAACAAATCGATGGTTGCCTGCCGTATGTACCTGCAAAAATAAGTAACAACATTACACTCAAGTATTAATAAACACACCAGTATATTAAATAATGACTAAGTTAGAGTAAGGTGGAAAGAGTATATAGAGGGGCTCTACAAAGGAAATGAACTTCGAGACAATATTGTAGGAAGGGAAGAGGATGTAGATGATGATGAAATAGGAGATACTGTAGTGAGAGAAGAATTTGACAGAGCCCTGAAAGACCTAAGTCGAAACAAGGCCCCTGGAGTAGATGATATTCCCTCAGAGCTACTGAAGTCTCTGGGAGAACCAGCCATGACAAACCTGTTTCACCTGGTGTGTAAGATGTATGAGACAGGTGAAGTACCCTCAGACTAAGAAAAATGTTATAATCCCCATTCCAAAGAAAGCAGGTGCAGACAGGTGTGAAAACTACAGAACCATCAGTTTAATAAGTCATGGTTGCAAAATATTAACACGAATTATATACAGAAGGATGGAAAAGCTGGTAGAAGCCGACCTCGGGGAGGATCAGTTTGGGTTCAGGAGAAATGTAGAAACACGGGAGGCAATACTCACTTTACGGCTTATCTTAGAAGATAGATTAAGAAAAGGCAAACCTACATTTCTAGCTTTTGTAGATTTGGAGAAGGCTTTTGACAATGTTGATTGGAATAAACTCTTTCAAGTTCTGAAGCAAGCAGGAGTAAAATATAGGGAGCGTAAGACTATTTACAACTTGTACAAAAACCAGACAGCGGTTGTCAGAGTTGAAGGGCATGGAAAGGATGCAGTGGTTGGAAAGGGAGTAAGACAGGGTTGTAGCCTTTCTCCAATGTTGTTCAATTTGTACATTGAGCAAGCTATGAAGGAAAGCAAGGAGAAATTTGGTGAAGGAATAAAAGTTCAGGGGGAAGAATTAAAAACATTGCGTTTTGCCGACGACATAGTAATTCTGTCAGATACAGCAAAGGACCTGGAAGAGCAATTGAACGGAATGGACAGTGTGCTGAAAGGTGCATATAAAATGAACATTAACAACAGCAAAACTAGGGTAATGGAGTGCAGCGTAAGAAAATCAGGTGATGCTGAAGGAATTAGATTGGGAAACGAAGCAATAAAGGAGGTAGATGAGTTTTGTTACTTGGGCAGTAAAATAACAAATGATGGTCGCAGTACAGAGTATATAAAATACAGAATGGCAATGGGTAGAAAAGCGTTCTCGAAAAAGAGAAATTTGTTAACATCGAATATTGATTTAAGCCTAAGGAAGTCCTTTCTGAAGGCATTTGTATGGAGTGTTGCCTTGTATGGGAGTGAGACATGGACGATACACAGTGCGGACAGGAAGAGGATTGAGGCTTTTGAAATATGTTGGTACAGAAGAATGCTGAAGATTAGGTGGGTGGATCGCGTAACTAATGAGGAGGTACTGAACAGAATTGGGGAGAAAAGAAATTTCTGGCATACCTTGACTAAAAGAACAGATAGATTGGTAGGACAAATTCTGAGACATCAAGGAATTGTGAATTTAGCGTTGGAGGGAAGTATGTGGGGTAAAAACCGCAGAGGAAGACCAAGAGATGGATACAGTAAGCAGATTCATACAGATGTAGGTTGCCGTTCTTACGAGGAGATGAAGAGGCTTGCTCTGGATAGGGTACTGTGGAGAGCTGCATCAAACCAGTCTCCGGACTGAGAACCACAACAACAACAAGTTAGAGTAAGAAAAGACGGGGTAAGAGAAATCATCAGCTCCTTTGTGTCTGCGTAAGGTTCTCGTAGGACACGTCTTTCTACAACACATGCTCAAGTATATAAAATAATGAATGCATCGATTTAAAGATAATGTCATTACACTCGTCTAAGGCATCCATTTTAAATCAATGGAGACGAGTGTCTAACAGTAACACATTTACCTCTGTTGCTGTGCTATGCACTTTCGATCGCACACAGAAAAAACCCACTTCTGTAAAGAATGTTTAATGGTCCACATAACGTAAAATACTGCAGTATGAACCCCCATTTTCAACATCAGACAGCTTCTGAACACGCTTTCGTAGACTCAGCTATAATAATCAATTAATGATTGTTTTTAATAATTGCGAAATAATACATTTTGGAGCTACCACCCCGTGCAAAGACGCACTTGGCTAATATTAATCTAATCGGTATCAGGTATGTGATTCTTCAGTTTCTCCCGGCGTATTTGATAATCAAAATATCCACGGGTGTACTGCCGGTCTGTAGTGTCCAACGGGCACAATATTTCGGCGATTATACATGTCGCCATCTTCAGGTGAACTGACGGACTGAGCTCCTCTTAATAATTAAGAGTAAATCTAGCAAACGTAACGAAGTGACGACCACGGCGGACAGAGCCCTCACATCGACGTCATCTCAGACGCCGTTGCAATCGGTCCTACTGCGCGGCGCGGAGCGCGGACTGCGGAGGGTTCGCTCCGCGGGCCGAGGGTATTTAAATCGCCCGCTACCGGGCTAGAACCCAGTTCCCTTCGAGGAGCCGTAGCTTGCGGATCTCCGTGCCGGCGCGTCTCCAGGAGCTCAGACCGTCAGTTCACCTGATGATGGCGACATGTATGATCGCCGAAATATTGTGCCCGTTGCACACTACAGACCGGCAGTACACCCGTGAATATTTTGGGTATCAGGTATGTTAATCTTAGGATCACAGCTCGCTGTCTATACAGCAATAGCGTACACTGTAAGCCGCGTGTGCATTGGGGCGCCATGCTGCGATGTCCGCGGCCGTTCCCCGTCGGAGGTTCGAATCCCCCCTCGAGCATGGATGTTTGTGCTGTCTTTAGTATAAGGTAGTTCATAAGTAATTTGTAAGTTTAGGGTTTGATGACCCCGCAGTTAAGTCCCATAAGCTTGACAAACATTTGAATCGTACATTGTAAAGCGGCGCAACCCAGAAAGCTGCTCACATAGGAAAATTTAAGAAATGTTAGCAATTTTGGAACATATCAGTTTATATAGTGCAAATTTCGGAAGTGATGGAGATTATGACTAAATATTTTTGCATGGATAATGGGGAGTAGGCAATGAATGCAGCGTGCAAGATGAGCCTTTGAAAGCCTCACCATTAAAATGTTCAAACGTTCGTAATTCTTTGGGACCAAACTAAGTTTGTCATCAGTCCTTATACTTACAAACTACTTAAACTAAGTTATCCTAACCTAAGGACAACATACACATCCATGCCCGACGGAGGATTCGAACCTCCGACGCGGGAGGCCGCGTGATCCGTAGCGTGGCGCTCCAGACCGCTTGGCTACTCCTGCGAGCCTCGCCATTACATCGAGTAGATGTACAGGGTGTTACAAAAAGGTACGGCCAAACTTTCAAGAAACATTCCTCACATACAAAGAAAGAAAATATGTTATGTGAACAAGTGTCCGGAAACGCTTAATTTCAGTGTTAGAGCTCATTTTATTACTACTCTTCAAATCACATTAATCATGGAATGGAAAGACACAGCAACAGAACGTACCAGCGTGACTTCAAACACTTTGTTACAGGAAATGTTCAAAATGTCCTCCGTTAGCGAGGATACATGCATCCACCCTCCGTCGCATAGAATCCCTGATGTGCTGATGCAGCCCGGGAAAATGGCGTATTGTATCACAGCCGTCCACAATACGAGCACGAAGAGTCTCTATATTTGGTACAGGGGTTGCGTAGACAAGAGCTTCCAAATGCTCCCATAAATGAAAGTCAAGACGGTTGAGGTCAGGAGAGCGTGGAGGCTATGGAATTTGTCCGCCTCAACCAACCCATCGGTCACCGAATCTGTTGAGAAGTTGTTGCTAATCCATACATCAAATGGGCATCTGCCAACTCCGCATTTGTAAACATTGCACTGACTGCAAAACCACGTTCGTGATGAACACTAACCAGTTGATGCTACGTACTGATGTGCTTGATGCTAGTACTGTAGAGCAATGAGTCACATGTCAACACAAGCACTGAAGTCAACATTACCTTCCTTCAATTTGGCCAACTGGTGGTGAATCGAGGAAGTACAGTACATACTAACGAAACAATACGGTATTTTGACAATTGTCTGTACGAATATTTCAGTTTACATTTAAAGAGAAATACTGAAATGAGTCCTAACATAGAAATTAAGCGTTTCCGGACACATGTCCACATAACATATTTTCTTTCTTTGTATGTGAGGAATGTTTCCTGAAAGTTTGGCCGTACCTTTTTGAAACACCCTGTGTAATGAAAGACTTCCGTTCGGAAGAAACTGAAATGGTGAACCTTAACAATAATTTTTATTTAAAAAAAAAGAGGATACCTGTCTACGTGCAGTGAAATTTGATAGGTGCACCTCTTGAAGCCTTAGACAGCTTCCTAGAATACATACATTGCCGGTCAAAACGTAACACCCACCGTGAAACTTCAGTACCGCCAGGGTATAATACGCGCATGTGCTTGTGGTGTTAATGATTCATACGTCGCAGTCATCGGCAATGAGATGATGCTCAGGAGACCTACATGCTCTCTATTTTGTCCTAGAACGTGGCAAATTTAAATGTGTTTCAAATGTTTGTAAATCTATGGGACTTGACTGCTTGGTTATTAGTTCCTATCTTGCAAACTACTTAAAGTAAGTTAAACTAATCTAACGACAACACACCATCCCCGAGGGAGGATTCGAACCTCCGACGCGGGATTCCGAGTGATCCGTAACGTGGCGCTTCAGACCGGTCGGCTACTCCCTCAAGTGGCAACTTTCCTGAGTTTAGAGGTGAATAGTGTTTTCAACATTTTAGGCCACTCATATGACCCATCGAGTAATAAGGACTCCGTTGAACAGATTCAGCCATTTTAACGTGACCTGTCGTGAGCCTAAGGTAAACTAGGTAGACATTCCGATTGACTGCTGCAGTTGCTGGGCACAGTATATGAATGGCGTGCCTCTGCTTTCGAGATTGATCTGTGTAACATTCCCACAACTGTAGACCAAATTCTGGACATCGTGGAGCTCAAACACATATCAAGATGGACTCATTGTGCGAGTAGCTGTGACAGACCGAACATGTAACAGGGGCAAAATATAGGTACGTGTTGCATCTGACGAGTAATCAGGGACCAATGGGGACGATCTGCTTGCAGCAAAGTTAATATCATGTGTGTCACTGGGCAGACTGACACCATGACTGCAGAGTGGAATTGGCGCTCTTTCGTCTTCTGGATGAGAGCAAGTCCTGCCTCTACATGAGTGGTGTATGTACTCATGTACATGAACTGCCAATTCTCAGGTTGACAGTCAACGCCAGAAAGCAAGTCAACAGTGGTAAGTCATTACCTCCGCCCGCCTCTCATTCGCCAATTTACACCAAGAGAAATAAACAATGAAAACACCAATGAAATGCCTCTATTCCCTCCAATCACTGGCTATAATACAAATACCAATATAGAACGTCTCCCCTACCACCAATATCCAATCATATTTCTATAACAGCTTCTCCCACTATAAGTACGAGCAATCAAATGTTCAAATGTTTGTAAAGCTTATGGGACTTAACTGCAGGGTCATCGACCCTAAACTTACAAACTACTTATGAACTAACTTATACTAGAGACAACACAAACATCCATACCCGAGGGAGGATTGGAACCTCTGACGCGGGGTGCCGCGCGATCCGCAACATGGCGCTCCAGACCGCTCGGCTACTCCCGCCCGGCTACCAGCAGTCCCTTGAATTCAGCAGTCAGCCAAACACCTTGACGAAGGCCACTTACAACTGTGACCAAAACGTCAGAATTTTACATATTGACTTTGCGACCAAACACCAAGAAGAATTTTTTTGACAGTAATCAAGTGCGACACTGTGTCGAGAATTTCGAAATGGCCGAACAAATGTGCACGATGAACAGCGGTTGACAGGTCCAGAATTCAGACCGACGACATCGTTCAATAACTTCGAAGCGATCGGCGTTTGACGATTAGTGGTCTGGCTATACAACTCCCAAATTTTGCTCCAGCCCACTTCACAGGCTTGTCAATGAAGAGCTTGCATATCTTGCATTTTGGAAACGACGTGCGAGCTGGGTCAATACAAAGAGCAATTAATGCATTGTGCACGACAATTCTTGGAGAGTTTATAGACAAGTTGGAGACAGTTTGTTTTCCCATATTGTTACGGGAGACGAGACGTAGATAGCGTACACCAACGCAGAATCAAAACAACAATCAATGCAGTGGCGCCATTCCGCTTCACCTAAACCAAAAGAGTGTAAGCATTCGTCGGACATGAATTGCAAAATGATGGCTACCATTGAAAGGGCGTCCTTTTGAACTAATTCATGGACCGTAGGACACCCATTCCAGCTGACAAGTACCGTAAAATGCTCACCAAAATAAAACTTAGATCCAAAATCGACACCGCGAAAATCTGTCTGGCATCATCCTCATGGACGACAACTAACGTTCGCATGCCGCTGCCAAAGCCGAAGAGAAGTTTTAAGACTTACGTTGGAAACTCCTTGACCGACCTCCGTACAATTCCCACCTTGCACCAAGCGACCATTTCCTCTTCCTGCATTTGAAACGGTGGCTCGGGATACAACTATTTGAAACGGAGGATGAACTCAAGACGAGCGTTATCGACTGGTTCAGGTCCCAGGCGGCAGCCTTTTATGTCAGCGGTTAAAGAAGCTGGTGCAGCGTTGTAGAAAGTGTATAGAAGTGAACGGCGATTGTATGGAAAAGCGAATTAGATATGTAGTCACATGTTACTGTCGAAAAAACTTTGTCTTATGAGCGATTTTATTATGACCAAGAGGGACTTACTTTTGGAATACACCTCGTAGTTTGTTATTCTTGGAAAATTGTGTATATGGATAAGGGACACACTGAGTAGTACGACAATGGATAGTAGCTTGTGAATTTATTTGATATTTTTATGTATTGCTTCAGTCTATCAAGACAGTGAAGTGGCATTGGCGGGAGAGACAAGAGTGAGTTAAAGGCTGTGGTGAGTGGGTATGTAGACGTCAATACCTTGGAGGAGGTAGGTAGAGGGTGGTTGATAGAGAATGTCGGGATGGTTCCTTGAGAATGTGTGTAGTGCACACTATATATGAGAATAGTCTAGTGACAGAGTCTTGATAAACACATACAGTGAGGAGAAATGCACCAGCAGGTGCGGTTGATTGTGTCATTAATAGGACTGTGATGAAGGAAGGATGCTGTGAAACGGGCACACTTAACTGGTAGTTCATATATTTTAGCCTAAAGAGCAGTCCTGCATGTCAAACCCAACCGTAGGCTTTTTGGATATCAAGGGTGACAAACAAGGCGGTTATTCAGTTGATGAGACGTAAGACAATAGGTCAAGGAAAGGGAATCCTTCGTTCTAAGCATTTGTGAATCTGGAGAAAGCTTTTGACAATGTTGACTGGAATACACTCTTTCAAATTCCGAAGATAGCAGGGGTAAAATATAGGGAGAGAAGAGTTATATTCAACTTGTAGAAAACCAGACACCAATTATTAGAGTAGAATGGCATGAAAGGGCGGCAGTTGTTGGGAAGGGAGTAAGACAGGGTTGTAGCCTTTCCCGAATGTTGTTCTGTCTGTACATTGAGCAAGCTGTGAAGGAATGCCAGGAGAAATTTGCGGAGGGGATTAAAGTTCAGGGAGAAGAAATTAAAACTTTGCGGTTTACCTATGACATATTAATTCTGTCTCTGACAGAATTACCGACTTGGAAGAGCAATTAAATGGGATGGACAGTGTGTTGAACCGAAGATATAAAATGAACATTAAGTAGAGTAAAACGAGGTAATGGAATGTATTGTCAGAAAATCAGGCAATGCTGAAGAAATTAGATTAGCTAATGATACGATAAAAATAGTAGATGAGTTTTGTTATTTGGGTAGCAATATAAATTCTGATGGCTGAAGTAAAGAAGATATAAAATGCAGAATGGCTATGGGAAGAGAAGCGTTTCTGAAGAAGCTAAATTAGTTGACATCCAATATTAGTTTAAATGTTAGGAAGTCCTTTCTGAAAGCATTTGTCTGGAGTGTAGCATTGTATGGGATATGGAGTTCAGACAAAAATATGATAGAAGCTTTCGAAATGTGGTTCTGTAGATTAATGATGAAGATTAGATGGGTAGATCACGTAACTAATGAGGAGGTGCTGAACAGAAATGGGGAGAATAGGAGTTTCTGGCGTATTGTGAGAGAACGAATAGATTGGTAGGAGACATTCTGAGACTTCAAGAAATTGTCAACTTAGCATTAGAAGGAAGTGTGTGGGGTAAAAATCGTAGAGGGTGACTGAAGGACGAATACGGTAAGCAGATTCAAAAGGTTGTAGGTTGCCGTACGTATGCTCAGATGAAAAGGCTTGCACAGGGCAGGGTAGCGCTGAGAGCTGCATCAAACCAGTCTGCAGACTGAAGATCACAACCACAACAACTGGACGTAAGGTTTGTGCGGTACTGAAACAGGAGTTATTGATGGCCCTACGACAGTTTCTGACGAAACCGATGGTCTCAGCGTCTACTCTTCCACGGGGTGAACCTTTATTGTTAATGTTATATTGTGCATCAGTGAAAAAACCCAAGTTGCAAGCTAAATTCCTGTACCATGAAACCCTTGCCTGCAAACCTCATAGTCACAGCATTTCGAAATGCTAAGTCAAAAAGAGATGATACTTTGAATTATAACTGGTATAGGATGTGTTTTAAGCCATTTTCGAGGTTGCTCATAGTATGAATTAGGGGGATTCTCCTTTGAAGAGTCGAAGACGTGAAATAACACCATGTACTCTCGTTAAGTTAGTAACATGGAGAGTCCTTGTGTGTGATGATTGGGCATCCAGAAGTAACAGTATTGTAAGTTTGTTTGGTTGACCTGGGTAACACTACGCACTTCTTGAAGCACTTGGTAAGAATATCAGTGTTCATCCAGCCTTAGTCAATGCATTCTGCTCAACCACCCGCAAGAAGACCCAACTAACTTCTGCATCCTTTTCCTAGTGAGGGTCAGAGCTGAGGCATGTACTCACAATCAGCAGAAACGAATTCTCTCACTTTCAGTTTCTCCTACATCTGATGACGAAAGATCGCCGACTTGACGTTTTCCTCGTAGAACATTATCTTCGAATGCCCCGCTGGGTTGAGAAATATCCAAGCCTCGTTGAAATTAAAGATGCAATTTTGTGGACAACTTGTACTTGTCAACATTTCCTAGCAAAATCTAAAAAACCTGAAAACGTTTGTGTAATAGAACCCCATTGTTGGAGCACCAGGTGTAGCCGACGGCCTTGTAATGGTGAAGTAAGAAAATAATAAAAATTATTATTTTAAACATCCGAGATGTGCAGTCTTCGACCACCCTTTTCAATATTTTTTTTCTTACTAGGCGGGTGCTTCAATTCGTTTTTCACTGCCAACCGAAAAATTAAAGCTGTCTGTTTTTCATATCTTTTAAATAACCACCAAGCTCTAACTTTTGCTAATTTGAGAAAACATAAATAAATTTACCATTTTTTGTCATAAAATAATTTCATATTTGGAGGGGGGTGGAATCCATTCAACCAATTAATTATTTAAGGACAACAGCCAAGATCGTTTTCAATTTTCATTACCGGTTTCGGCAGTTATGCCATCTTCGGATCTGTAAAAACACATGTAAAATCGTACTCAAAATGCTATTAAAAAACGAGTCAGAGGGATACATGTCTTTAAATACATACACACTTTCCAAACCCACCTCTCATTTCATTCCTCACATTACATGCAAAAACTTTTAAAAACACACTTATCCGCCAATGTTATTGTTGGTTTGTCACCATAAAAATAAAACATCGAAAGCCCCATGCTGTATGTATACAATTTCGTTGTTCTTGACATCAGGAAACTGTGATGTTCGCCGGCTGCGGTGGCCGAGGGGACTAGGGCGCTCCAGTCACGGTCTGCATGGCCACTACGGGCGGGGGTTCGAATCCCCCCTCGGGCATGGATATTTGTGCCGTCCTAGTTCGTAAGTAGTTCATAAGTAGTTTGTAAGTTTAGGGACTGATGACCCCGTAGTTAAGTCCCATAGACTATACAAACAAACAAACTGTGATGTTCTGTAGCGCCATCTGGTACCATATTGTGAGTTGGACAGCTAATTTCGTCAGTTTTGTTTTACTTTAGTGACCATATGACATTGCAGCATGAGGCTTTTGATATTTCATTTCTATGATGAACCAGCCAACAATGACGTTGGCGAACAAGTGTGTTTTTAAATGTTTTTATTAATAACTAGCTGAAAACTCGGAGTCACCCAGGTAGTTATCTTCCATCAGTACATCTCTCCTTCCATTTTCTCTCTCTGATCACCTACTGTTTTCTTCTCTCTCTGTTCGTCCATCTCCACTCCCTCTATTCAACAGCTCTTCCCCCCGTCTCATCCTGTCCCTTTCCATGTCCATTTCCTCCTCCCCTACCTCTGTTCTCGTTCTTTCACCTGTCTGTCAATCTCCCCTCTCTCATTCTCCTCCTCTACCCTCATTCTCCTCCGCTCTCTGTCCGTCTCCTCCTGTACCCTATCTCTGTCCGTCTCCTTTTTCCCCTTTTCTGTCCGTCTCCTCCTCCACCTACTCACCTCCCTCCTATATACGAAAACATACATCTACGCACCAAGTTTCATGGTAACTGGTAGTAACCTCCCCCATGGTAAATTCACTGGTTACATATTATAAAAATTTCATTCATGAAAACATATATTTATATGCTGACTTTATGTTAACCAGTCAAACAATTTGGATGTTTGTTGTAACGTACCCTCTGCCATGCACCTAGGAAGGATTACGAAAGGTAGTCCATATATTAATTCGGGGTATAAGTTATCGATTCCGCGTTCATTCATTCAATTTCAGCGTTAAGAGTAAAAATCGTATTAATCCACTTTAAGATACCCTCCCGCCTTGCACAGTACGGTTGCTTCCTAAAGGTAGCTCATACATTAAGTCAGGGTATAAGCTATCTGCATTCCAGATTTCATTGAAATCCGTCTAGCTGTTTCAGCATGAAGAGAAACAAACGTATTAACCCATTGTAAAGTACCCTCCGTCATGGAGCGTACGTTGGCTTACGAAAGTAGCCCACGTGTTAATCAGGGTATAAGCTATCTCCATTCCAAATTTCATTCAAACCTGTCCATCCCTTTCAGCTTAAAGGAGTGGCAAAAATATTAATCCATTGTCAGGTACTCTCTGCACGCACCATATGATTGATGGTCGACGAAAGGTAGACCATATATTAATCAGGTACAAACTACCTCTGTTCCAAAGTTCATTCATATTCGTCATTTCAGCGTGAAGGAGTAAGAAACGATTAACTAACTGTGAAGCACCCTCCGCCATGCACCATACGAAGTTAATTTTAGTATGCCTATAACCTTCACGCGAGAGTGCAAGCAATGAGTTGACAAAGTTTTATCGCAATCGGATGTACGGTATTGCCTTGCATAAAATACTAACAAAAAGACAAATAAACAAACATTAATTTTTCTATATTGGATGGAGGAATGAAATGAAAGGCGGGTTGGAAAATTGATGTATTTAAAGACATATCTCTGACTTGTTTTATTGTAGCATTTTGAGTGCTATTTTAGATGTGTACTTACAGATCCGAAGATGATAGTTAAACTGCCAAAACCGGTAATCTAAATAAAAATTAAAGCGATCTTGGCTGTTTTCCTAAATAAATCCTTTTCTTGGCAATTTGAGTCTCATTTTGAAATGCATCCTAAACTGCTTTCTGAAGCGTTGTTTTACGATCGTTGAAGTAATAGCGGCTTTCCTAAAGTTACATTTCCTTTTTCACTAAGGGTTACGGAGTTCTCTTTACCCGAGCATGTCTTCGTTTTGGGACCCTAAAAATGGTCCATGCGGGTTTCTATCAAAGTGGGGAAATGTTATTCTTATAGTTATACAAATTTTTCAACCTGAAAATGCAGAATCACAACTCTTTGAACTCTCATAATCGAAAAATTTTAAATATTTTAACCTTTCTATACTCAGTTGAAATAACTAAGACGCAATAATCTTGAAATGGGAGCTGTGAGACGGCCTTTTAAAAGCATTACGTATGGAACAATCTAAGGGAGAATGAGAGGAAGGAAGAAGAAAGAGGAAGGAAAATAATTACTTTAGCTGCACTGTTGTTGTTGTTGTGGTCTTCAGTCCGGAGACTGGTTTGATGCAGCTCTCCACAATACCCTATCCTGAGCATGCCTCTTCATCTCCACATAAGAACGGCAACCTACATCTGTCTGAATCTGCTTACTGTATCCATCTCTTGGTATTCCCCTGCAGTTTTTACCCCACACACTTCCCTCCAACGCTAAATTCACAATTCCTTGATGTCTAAGAATGTCTCCTACCAATCTATCCCTTCTTTTAGTCAAGGTATGCCAGAAATTTCTTTTCTCCCAAATTCTGTTCAGTACCTCCTCATTAGTTACGCGATCCACCCACCTTATCTTCAGCATTCTTCTGTAGCACCATATTTCAAAAGCCTCAATCCTCTTCCTGTCCGCACTGTTTATCGTCCATGTCTCACTCCCATACAAGGCAACACTCCATACAAATGCCTTCAGAAAGTACTTCCTTAGGCTTAAATCAATATTCGATGTTAACAAATTTCTCTTTTTCAAGAACGCTTTTCTACCCATTGCCATTCTGCATTTTATATCCTCTGTACTGCGACCATCATTTGTTATTTTACTGCCCAAGTAACAAAACTCATCTACCTCCTTTATTGTTTCGTTACCTAATCTAATTCCTTCTGCAGCACCTGATTTTCTTAGACTGCACTCCATTACCCTAGTTTTGCTTTTTTTAATCTTCATCTTATATGCACCTTTCAACACACTGTCCATTCCGTTCAACTGCTCTTCCAGGTCCTTTGCTGTATCTGACAAAATTACTATGTCGTCGGCAAAACGCAATGTTTTTAATTCTTCACCCTGAACTTTAATTCCTTCTCCAAATTTCTCCTTGCTTTCCTTTATAGCTTGCTCAATGTACAAATTGAACAACATTGGAGAAAGGCTACAACCCTGTCTTACTCCCTTTCCAATCACTGCATCCCTTTCATGCCCTTCAACTCTGACAACCGCTGTCTGGTTTTTGTACAAGTTGTAAATAACCTTACGTTCCCTATATTTTACTGCTGCTTGCTTCAGAACTTGAAAGTGTTTATTCCAATCAACGTTGTCAAAAGCCTTCTCCAAATCTACAAAAGCTAGAAATGTAGGTTTGCCTTTTCTTAATGTATCTTCAAGAATAAGCCGTAAAGTGAGTATTGCCTCCCGTGTTCCTACATTTCTCCTGAACCCAAACTGATCTTCCCCGAGGTCGGCTTCTACCAGCTTTTCCATCCTTCTGTATAGAATTAGTGTTAATATTCTGCAACCATGACTTATTAATCTGATGGTTCTGTAGATTTCACACCTGTCTGCACCTGCTTTCTTTGGAATGGGGATGATAACATTTTTCTTAAAGTCTGAGGGTACTTCACCTGTCTCATACATCTTACACACCAGGTGAAACAATTTTGTCATGCCTGGTTCTCCCATAGACTTTAGCTACACTATGGCCAGTGATCTCAGTTATTAACACTCGTTAGACAACTGTAGTGCTTTGGATCTATGAAACCCGTGACGGTCTTGTATTGTTAGGTTAGCTACTCCGTACACATAGGTCGTCTTGTTTTTTTGAGCTTTGCGTCCTCTGAAAATAAGTTATTATCGATTGATTACTTCAGTAATTACATATTGGTGAAGTTTGTGTCACTTATGTTTGTTGAGAATTCATAGGAAAGGAAGTAGGGTCCGTGTCCATAGTTGAGTTATATTTCTATTCAGAAGCTGCTTTTCTGTCACATGTCATTCATCGAATTACGTTCACTGTTTTAGACGGTATTTCTTTTTTTTCAGTTCTACACTTAGCTCTTTTTATACTGATTTCCGTTTGAGCTCATTGGATGTGCACGCTGTATGGAAAGTCTTGCTTATATCTGACACATCTAACCTATTGTTTCTACCACTTTATTTATTTGTCGGCAGCAGCGAAATTAATTCCTTAAATGCCATGTGGTTGAAACACTAGTTCCGAATAAATATTTAACTGAAGTATGCGTTTTGAACAATCCACTTTTTTTTTTTTTTTTTTTTTTTTTTTTTTTTTTTTTTTTTTTCTACAAAAGCAACTAGAATAAACGAATAGAAATTTCATAATATTAAATGCTTTGTAAGCACTTAGCACATAAAACTGGAGAGAATGTGACAGATATACGTTCACCAATATGTCGTCGAGTAACACAGTATTGTCTGCAGATTACCCTCTGCGCTCACTGAATAGCGACTATGGCATTGAAGTAAAACAATGGCGACAAGTGAAAATACATTCGGGATTCGAACTCAGGTCTCCCGCTGTGGCCAGTGGTGGCCTGAGCGTCTTTGCTATCCGAGATCGCCACATGTCCTCCTGATTCCCTCAAGATGGCTGTATCGTCCATGCCCTTTCATGAAATGTGTAAATGCGTTAGTGACAGCGAGCCAAGTGTTCATTTTTCTGAACGAACAGACACCACATCAATCTATAAATCAACGGTACGTCGGCTTCTAATAAGTTCATATTAGACTTATAGCACTATCGGAAATTTTTCTGTGAATTTAGGGATGTTCTCTGTTTAGAAGACTGACATCTTGTACCCCTATTTTCACATATTTGACGATTGCTTTTGCGTACTTATCTTCAAATCATCTATAAAAGAACTATTCTCACTAGCAGCATAATGCAAAAGCCTGAAAATACTCTATCTGAGAAGTGTTAAAATGAATTTGTATACTAAAAAGTAAAAACTTGCTACCTGATGCATGACGGGACCTGGATCCATTCTGCCTCGACCTTGAGGTTAAGTACAGTTGAAAACACACAATGAAAAATGTCTAAACTCACTAAATTAAAGGGATTTGTGCCCGTTTTAACATTTGACGTCACAAAAACAAGACGTGGATAAAGAGTTTTCATTCTCTCTTCAGATAAACTGTTGTTAATATTACTATAGACACGCGATAAACAAGCGCAAAACGGGCACGACAATCAAAGGCAAACTGTTGTATAATGGCTTCTTACCATGTTTGCCATTTAGATAATTGTTTCTGGAAGTGATTCTCGAGAGCAACACTCCTAGTTCTGTTCTGCCCCGTGAATCCTTTATGATCTGGCTTCCCTTACATACTATTTTACACACATTTATTCCCATCATTTTGAGTATAAAACTGTCGTCTATATAAGGCATCGTAGATTTGAGTCCTCAGTCTTATACGCGTGACGGATATATAGCCCCTCATCTTCAAGCTTATATTTTCTTGCTGACTTTTTAATTGTGAATTGTCTTTACAGCAGACGCTACAATATTTGCCGTTTTCCTTGTAACGTCTTCAGTTGCCTCCGACAGGAGACATATTCATGGAACTGTGAGACAATAGCTACACGATACATACACAATGAGAATAATTAAAATCAACCAACATTAGAATGAACAATACTCACTGTAAGTATGCATGGAAGTCTGCCCGTTGGTTCGCTAAGCGATTCAGGCAATCCTCCTTGAAATGAGCTTCCAAAGCTTCTACGGTAGTGCTCATTCTATGCTCAAACTGATCTCTCAGCATTTTGTCCAGTTCTTCGCATTCCTTCTGAACTTTAAGGTCGCATGCTCTTTCAAATGATTTGACGACGCTGCTGACTGCAATCTGCAAAGCGAGAACAGTAGTTTCAAGCAGGTCAATATATGATCGGAATTTTTCGATGAATCTAATTTTTAGCCGGCCGCGATGGCCGAGGGGACTGAGGCGCTCCAGTCATGGTCTGCACGGCCACTACGGACGGGGGTTCGAATCCCCCCTCGGGCATGGATATTTGTGCCGTCCTTAGTATTAGCTAGTTCATAAGTAGTTTGTAAGTTTAGGGACTGATGACCCCGTAGTTAAGTCCCATAAGCTATACAAACATTTGAACATTTTCTAATTTTTATTTGTTGAAAATGTTTATAAATCTAAAAGATTTTACTGCTGCTGTTATCAGTCCCTAAGCTTACAAACTACTTCAACTAAGTTATGCTAAGGACAACACACACACACACCACACCCATGCCCGAGGAAGAACTTCCGACGACGAGCAACCGCGCGCTCTGCAGCAAGGCGCCTTACAGAGTTCGGTCACTCCATCGCGGTTTTATTTGTTCAATGATGCTCTACCTAGTTGAATAGTTGAGCCCTCAAAAATTATCGACAACGACACTCGCTGCCAGACTAGTCATCTGAAGAAGACAGAAAGTCTCGTTCCCAGAAATTCATAAACGACTATGGAAACGGAAGACCAAAAGAGAACACTAAGTTAAAAAAAAGTTATTTCGCTAAGTTTTTTCAATCCAAATTTTAATAATTTGCTAACAAAAATATTTCTGTGCATATTTTTATACACAATGATTGCAAGAATATATATTTGTTAGAATTTTTTTTCTGTTTTTGGAAGGAAATTTGGGATAACTCCATAAGCTTTCATTGAACAGTATATCTGATGTCTGTTTGTGAGCCATTTTAATTATATAAAAGCTGGTTTTATACCTTTGATTTCACGATTTGAGCAATTTAGCTCCTGACATTTGCAACAGTTTTGATGTAACTCGGTAAAATTTATATCATTCTGAAGAAGATACTCTTACTGGTTTCGAAACCTTAGTAAAGGCCAATAAAATATTACCTATAACTGATTAGCAGTGTGCCTATTAAATTGAAGCTCTGCACAATAGCTGAGAACAGCCATGTTCAAGAGTGTAAAATTTGTTATTCTCTTCACAGGGAACGAAATAGGCATATTGAATATAAAAATTTGTGAACTGCTGAAGTATTTGTATTTCTATGACACACATTTGTTTCACAAAAATATGTGCTTCCAATAAATTTGACATATTTTTAATTATTTATTTTTCGTTTAAGTTATCGCACGATTTAAAGATGAGCTCTGTACCTTTAAAGAGTTCCCTAAGAATAACAGTAACACAATGTTTACACATTTACAGTTAATAATTTCATGATTTTTGGTACATAATGTTAAGCAATATTCAAATGATTTTTGTTGAGAGAAGATTTTATGATGAAACCTAACCATAATTCGTAATGATCGTCATGTTTCTATTTTCTCACATTGTTTTGTCATGTTTTTCTTATATCTTTTTGTTTGTATGTCGATCTATATGTTTTTCATGTATTATTTTCCTTACTAAATGAGCATGTATATTTTGTGTTAGGATTATATGAAAATACGGCATCAAACGATGTCTGCTGGAATGCTTTATTTCGAGTCGAAAGTGCTGACAAAGTTGTACATGAAGATTCAGTGATTTTTTTTTAATGATGAACAACCAATGAGTGAATGAGCGTAAATGGGGAACCATTAGTTGGGCAACTGAGATAAGGAATTGTAAAGATACTTGGAGAGTAAATGAATATTAATGCTGATTATTTTGTAATATTTTTATTATTACTTTATGTGTATTTGTGGATGATTTGTAACACACTTTGAAAGTTATTTTATTTTAAAGCTTAGACAACAGAAAAAGTAATAAAAGCCACTAGTGAAACTACCAACAATATGAGTGAATGAGTTTTGGATGGAACAGTGAATAAGGAAATTTTTTATATCCATGAGATGGGAAAGCAATCCCACCTTACATCCCTAAACTGTCCATTTTTTACTTATGACATGGTACTTCCTCGCAGCTATAAAACAAAAGAAACGAAAATAAGAACATAAAATTTGTTTTTTGGTGTTATTCTGTATTGACCACACGCTAAAATTTTCATTAGGAGCTAGGAAGTGATGAGAGGCGTCAGGATTTCCCTGACCCTCCACTTCTCATTCTTAGATGTGCAAAGTTAATTAACGATTCAATACATTTAAGGACAGATCGAGCGCTTCTTTCTCCGATTTTATGTAAGAATAACAATAATGAGTGTGAAGTGAGATCAAAAATGTTTCAAATGTTCGTACAGTTTATGGGACTTAACTACGGGGTCATCAGTCCCTAAACTTACAAACTACTTATGAACTAACTAAGACTAAGGACGGCACAAATGTCCATGCCCGAGGGGGGATTCGAACCCCCGACCGTAGTGGCCGAGCAGACCGTGAGTGGAGTGCCTCAGTCCCCTCGGCCACCGCGGTCGGCTGAAGTGAGATTATCTTCTAGTTTTTCTCTGTTTATTGCCAATATGGGTTATGTAGAGGTTTGATGTTTGCTATATACCGATGAAACCATTTTCATGACAACTGGAAAGGATATAGAGAAACTGAAGAAACGTAGCAAAGCTAACCAACAACTATCCAATATCTGGTTTAAAGACAATGAATTACTGTCAATCAGAAAAACTGAAAACGTTATTTTTAGTTTATATAATACCAACTCTGTAAGTTAAATTCATAGGCGTACACTTGGATTCTAAATTAACTTGTAACTTCTACACTGACACTGTATGCACTAAATTATCAAGAATCATACATATCATACATAAACTTAGGACACGAGTAAGTGAAAAGATGATGCTAAATTCCTACTATGCATTTATTCCACAGCCATATAGAATACTACAGTCTACTCTGGGTAAAAGAAGTTTTCTTGTGGCAGAAAAAGGCAGTTAGATGTGTGGCGGGTATCTTTAAACAAAGTGTATCCTATAGCCCACTTTTCACAAAATTAGATGTCATGACAGTCCCGTCATTATTTATACATAGTTTAGCTTTACATACAAAAGAAAGCCAAGAAAGCTACAAATTAGGCAATCCCTTCACTAGCACAATTCGCGCTACAGAGGAAAGATTGACCAACCCTTGTGAAGACTAAGTAAAACCTACAACACTTCTACATACCTCAGATTACAACTTTTCAATGCTTTACTAGCAGAAACACACACTTCTACATTAAAAACCTTAAAAAGTTATGTACAAAACTGGCTTAAAAAGAAAGCATTGTATGATATTGAAGAATATTTTCAGTGTGCTAAAGACGATCTAAAATTCTAATTTACAGTCACTGTATGTTTGTAAACATAGTTACAACATCTTCAATGTTATTGTATATATCATTATTAATCAATGTGTCGCAAACTTTGTATACAGATCTAGTCTATATATTATCTTTACTATTGCTATTTGTACCATTATTATTATTCAATGTGTATCAAACTTTTAACATCAATAGCAAGTAAAATGCACGGAGATGGTGATTATTATTATAATTGCTTATGCAGACAGTCACTGTGGCGACGACTTGCAGTCAGGCCCCTACCCGTCGTATCGGAGAGTTGGGTTATGTCCCGAATTGAAGGATGCCGTTTGCAGGGACGTAAATTGTCTGCGCAAACTAAATTGACTCTCGGCGTTGTGATTGATGGGAGCGACCTTTAATGAGTAATGCCCTCAGCTGCCGAGCAGCAACTTAAGACTGCTCGGACAGTAAGAATATTGGCTTGCGATTTAAACTAAAAGGTGTTAGAGGCAACCAAAAGAAAACCGAAGAACAAAAGAAATTTTTGATAAGTAATTAGGGCTGTTATAAATGAATGTAGTTCCCTGTACTTTGTATTACGTTTCCTTCAAAAGACGCTAAATTTAATATAATGTATTCCGAAATGTAAGGTATTTTTTCTAAAACAGAAGCGAAAAAGGCCAAATTGTTGTTGCAGGATATTTGCATGAAACTCAGAAAGTAGCAGAAAGTCATTTTATATTAAAAATTACTTTCATTTGCCGTTTTACATTTACTGACATTAGTTTTATGTGTCTTTTTTTATTATTTTCAGTATCTATTTATTTCACCAATGCGGGACCTCTGCTGGCAAGCGTAGGCTTACTGGAGCTAGATAAGCAACCCCATAATGAACACCGCCATTTGCAGGGAAACGATGTTTACCTCAGCACTTGATGTGATGTTGCTTACACTTTAACATATGCAAGTATAGGTCTCAAGGACTCTGCATCCCAGTAGTTTGAAAAATTAGTGAAGTTGTTAATTGAAGTCTTATTGGAAACTAAGAATAGTGAAGTTAAACGAAGGTAAACTCATGGTACATTGTACATGTAACATCTCTGTATATGATTTCCCGCCTAATAGTCAATATTGTGCTTCACTTCAGTCAGTATTGAACGTGATTCTGAAATGTCTCTGACTTAGACCTTGAGAAAGATGGATTCAGTCATTTTATTATTGACGTGTAAATTTTATTTGGATGACACATCAATGTGGATGTATACCAATTTGCTATGTTAAAACTTGTTGCAATAGCAGTGATGTAAAAAATTACGCCAGGTATGTAACTATGTAATTGTAGATAGATAAGAATTTTTGCTGTATATAATGAAGCTCATTTTGTAAAAAGACTTGATATATTAGGTCTGAAGATGGCGTCTAGCACGCCGAAACCGGTCATGTAACTAAAAGTAAAAGAAGAAAGCGATCTTGGCTGAAAACCTGTTCTTAAATATTTATTTAATATGTTAGAAAAATTCTAATTTTTAAATTCAATATAAGATATTTATTTAAATTCCTTTTGCATTTTCTGTTACTGATAGTCACAAAATTGGCATATCTTTCTAATGTCATCTTTGCATAACTATGTATTGTCACTGTAATTGTGTGGACTACCTGCTTAGTATTAAGTTATCTGATGATGGCCTAAAAAGCCGAAAACTGGTCCATAACGAACAAATTAATAAAAATATTGTGGAATATAAATAAAAGCATTCAAGGTTTTAATTATGATGAAACTAAAAAAGCTAAACAGTAGGTAACTGTATGTTATCACATTATTCCACGTTTGTATTTAAGATCGCGACAGTTTGGAATTTAGCTGTAGCTGTGTATCATACATCAGATTAGATTAGATTAGCTGTTCGTTCAATAGATCCGTACTGAGGACATCCTCGTGAATGTGGAAGTTGTGAAAATACATAATTTTGTTATTACAACTTGATATAATAATACTAGTAGCATGAATACATACAATACATCATTGGTTCTATTCAAAAATTCGTCGATGGAATGTAAGTAGTTGGCGACTAATAAGTCTTTGATTCTTTTAAATAATTGTGCTTGAATGAGATTACCACATAATCAACTATTCCTGCAGAAGTGTATATGGCTCTACAATTAATGGTTTGCGTAGTTCACTTGAAGTGGAGTTAATAAATAGTGTTCCGAAATTCCTACTCTTTGAAGACAAAGTAAAGATACGAGGATCCGGAAAAAAAACTGTTGACATGAGTAATATGGACTTAGATAACCTAGATGTTGAAAAGCGACTCAGATCATTTAATAAAAGGCAAGTATCCTGGCCCAGATTGCAAGCAATTTACATTCCTTCCAGAGACGGCAATATAACAGCTCCGTAATTGTATACAATCATCGTTCCAGTAAACACCAGTGTCTAAACACTGACACAGTTTACATTAGTATTCAAGAAAGGAAATACTGGAATGGTAGTGTAATTCAATGACTTACTCGTGATGTCGATTTTCAATAGGATTTTGCAGCATAACTGGCTTGCACATTACGCTCTTGTACAACATAACTTGCTTTTTATTCTCATTACATAATGAGACATTTAATCTAAAATTTATTCCATATTTCAAAACTACCAGAAGGCTTTTGACACCGTTCCTAACAAGCAATGTTTAATCAAATTGCGCGCCTACGAATTATGGTCTCGTTTGTGTGAATGAATTCATGATTACCTGTCAGAAAGATAACAGTTCACAAAAATAGACGGAAAGTAATAGAATGTTAATTAGCCAAGGAAGTGTCATAAGTCCACTGTTGCTACTAATGTACAGGAAAGATAGACGAGATAATTTAAGCAACCTCTTTGGTTGTTTGCACATGATGATTATGATATCTAGTAAAATCATCAGAAAATAAATACCAGTTACAAACATTCTAGACGAGGGATCTGTATGGTGGGTAAAGCAGCAGCTAATACGCCCGTATCACTGTTGTTTCAAATGTGAAAATATAACAACTAAACAGTAACACACCTACAACGCCAGTTAGCTGAATCATACCTACATAGATTGTTGTTATACAAACCAAGCACGTTTCAAGACCACGAGTTTGTGGCACACGATTTTTAAAAGCGGGTATTGCAAATATTATTGTTTTGTCTTAATTTCCTCGTTTTACTATACGCTAAGGTAGTGTCCGTTCCCCTGGACCGCTCCCTTATATACGTCCAGATAGCAAACTTCATTCATTCACAGAAGCCCAACTCTCAGACAATGCATAAATGCAAAACTTCCTAAAGTAGCACGACGACTTCTCGCAAGTCTGTGAAATTTATAGAAATGGCAGCAGGACAGAACGCAAGGCCATCTTTCTCTTGTATTAAACTGTTAAAAGTATTCAGACGGACGACCTTTGTTTTCATGAAGTAGCTAAGTGGTTGGGGCATCCTGGTGCCAACAAAGAAGGATAGCTAGATTCTTCCCGCTTATACAGAGTTCAATGTTCTGTCAAAAGCGACAGGTTTTTCTTAGTATTTTTGTACGCCTTGAGACACCCATTCGCTAACAAAATCAGTGGCTTTGTAAAGTAAGTCAGCAGCCAAAATTTATATATGCAAATAAGCAATAATTCTTTGGTTTGGTAAACCATTTTGAAGACGCTATAGTAGGATAAAAAGCACGAATTCTAAAATATAGCATTGACCAATGTGGTGAACGAGTCTTTTATGCGCGGTATATTACGCAGGGAATACGCTAATATGTTGGCAGCTCCGGTCGGACTTTGGCAGGAGAAATGATAGCAGCAATATTCGGCTTCAGACTATGGTAGGATAAATTACAGCAGCAACATTCTGCCTCTGGCAGGAGAAGTCTTTGAAGCCACACCACTCTGGAACCAACTCTTTCTCTGTAGCAGCAACACTGACGCTTTCCATGCACAAGTTTGCAGTTATCTTGTTTGCACGCTAGCAGTTTCAGCGAATTGGATTGTAATAAAATTAGACCGTCTGCCAAACTATATATTCACAAAGGCTCACCATGACTGATTTTACAGGCCTCTTACAAGAGTAATTTCTTTTCGTCATCTCGACTTTAGTGATTGTATGCACACGATTAAGTTTATTCGATGAATTCGTTAGGAAGTCGTTATCACTGACATTCATATCATTGTCCTCGGAGTCTTTAGCGGTACCATTCTTCAATAAAATATTTTCGGTTTACAAGCCGCGTCACATTGAATAAAATTCTCTGCCAGGGCTGTCACGGTATATTGATTATATATCTTCGTCTGGAACCAAGGGTTCGTGACTCCGCTACTTTCGCCTATCACCGTCAGGTAAGTGTCATGAGCAGGGACGCGGGAAGGGTAAGGCATTCAGGACGCTATGGTCTCCAGTGTGTCAAGGCATTCGCTTCAGTACCACTGCAGCTCAAGGCATCAGGCTGAGGCCGTCGACAGTGCCAACACTGCTCTCAACTGTTTACAGATGACAGGCAACTGCCCAGCATCCGTACACAACACGCACAGTCGCTATCCGTCTTTAATCAGCTACTTTTCCACTACATCATAAGTAACATATAGGCCTAATAAGATAATACGTCACTGTGTGTAATCATCGATTATCTGCTACTGTTCTTCTAGCCTACAGGATCCTAGAGTTACATAATAGTTACAATTTTCTACTACAATGATGCATATAAGGTGGCTGATGGAATTGTGTTCAACTTTCACTAGCTCTTCACAACAAATAAATGAATAACGAAAGCGGAATTTGATTGCACTTATTAAAACGCGATACTATCCCTCCCATATTAAAAAGGAGTTTAAAAATTATTATATTATTATGGTCTTCAGTCCGGAGACTGGTTTGATACAGCTCTCCACCCTACTCTATCCTGAGCAAGCCTTTTCATCTCCTCATAAGAACGACAACCCACATCTATTTGAATCTGCTTACTATACGCGTCTCTTGCCCTCCCTCTGCGATTTTTACCCCACACACTTCCCTCCAATGCTAAATTTACGATTCCTCGATGTCTAAGAATGTGTCCTACCAAGCGATCCCTTCTTTTAGTCAGGGTATGCCAAAAACTCTTTTTCTCGCCAATTCTGTTCAGTACCTCTTCATTAGTTATGTGATCTACCCACCTAATCTTCAGCATTCTTCTGTAGCACCACATTTCAAAAGCCTCTATTCTCTTCCTGTCCGCACTGCTTATCGTCCATGTTTCACTCCCGTACAAGGCAACACTCCACACAAATGCCTTCAGAAAAGACTTCCTTACACTTAAATTAATATTCGATGTTAGCAAATTTCTCTTTTTCAAAAATGCTTTTCTTCCCATTGCCATTCTGCATTTTATATCCTCTGTACTGCGACCATCGCATGTTATTTTACTACCCAAGTAACAAAACTCATCTACCACCTTCATTGTTTCGTTACCTAATCTAATTCCTTCACCATCGCCTGATTTTCTAAGACCGCATTCTATTATTTTTGTTTTGCTCTTGTTAATGTTCATTTTGTACGCTCTCTTCAACACACTGTCCATTCCATTCAACTGCTCTTCCAGGTCGTTCGCTGTCTCTGACAGAATTACAATGTCATCAGCAAAACGCAATGTTTTTATTTCTTCCCCCTGAACTTTAATCCCTATTCCAAATTTTTCCTTGCTTTCCTTCATCGCCTGCTCAATGTACAAATTGAATAACATCGGAGAAAGGCTACAACCCTGTCTTACTCCCTTCCCAACTGATACTTCCCTTTCATGCCCTTCGAGTCTAATAACTGCGGTCTGGCTTTTGTACAAGTTGTAGATAACTCTCCTTTCCCTGTATTTCACCCCTGCTGACTTCAGAATTTGAAAGAGTGTAGTCCAGTCAACATTGTCAAACGCTTTCTCCAAATCTACAAAGGCTAAAAATGTAGATTTGCCTTTCCTTAATCTATCTTCTAAGATAAGCCGTAAAGTGAGTATTGCCTCCCGTGTTCCTACGTTCCTCCTGAATCCAAACTGATCTTCCCCTAGGTCAGCTTCTACCAGCTTTTCCATTCTCCTGTAGATAATTCGTGTTAAAATTTTGCAACCATGACTTATCAAACTGATGGTTCTGTAATTTTCACACCTGTCTGCACCCACTTTCTTTGGAATGGGGATTATAACATTTTTCTTAAAGTCTGAGGGTACTTCACCTGTCTCATACATCTTACACACAATATGAAACAATTTTGTCATGGCTGGCTCTCCCAGAGACTTTAGTAGCTCTGAGGGTATGTCATCTACTCCTGGGGCCTTGTTCCGACCTAGGTCTTTCAGGGCTCTGTCAAATTCATCTCTCAGTATAATATCTCCTATTTCATCTTGATCTACTTCCTCTTCCCTTCCTACAACATCGTCTCTCAGTTCATTTCCTTTGTAGAGCTGCTCTATGTACTCTTTCCACCTTTCAGCCTTCCCTTCTTTGCTGAGAACTGGTTTCCCATCTGAGTTCTTGATATTTGTAGAATTGCTTTTCTTGTCCCCAAATGTCTCTCTGATTTTCCTGTAGGCGGTATCTACTTTTCCCCTTCTTATACATTCTTCTACAGATTTGCATTTGGCTTCTAGCCACTCCTGCTTAGCCATTTTGCACTTCCTATCAATCTCATTTCTTAGTCGTCTGTACTCCATTTTGCGCCGGCCGCGGTGGCCGAGGGGACTGAGGCGCTCCAGTCACGGTCTGCACGACCACTACGGTCGGGGTTCGAATCCCCCCTCGGTCATGGATATTTGTGCTGTCCTTAATATAAGGTAGTTGATAAGTAGTTTGTAAGTTTAGGGACTGATGACCCCGTAGTTAAGTCCCATAAGCTTAACGAACATTTGAACTCCATTTTGCCTGTTTCATTTACTGCATTTTTATATTTTCTCCTTTCATCAATTAAATTTAGTATTTCCTGTGTTATCCAAGGATTTTTTGCAGGTCTTGCCTTTCTACCTATTTTGTCCTCTGCTGCCTTCACTATTTCATCTCTCAATGCTACCCATTCCTCTTCTACTGTTTTATTTCCCCCTGTTTCTGTCAATTGTTGCCTAAATCTCCCTCTGAAATTCTCCAGAACTTCACTTTCCTTCAATTTATCTAGGTCCCATCTCCTTATTTTCCTACCTTTCTGCAGTTTTTTCAGTTTCAGCCTACAGTTCATGACTAACAAGTTATGGTCAGAGTCTATATCTGCCCCTGAGTATGTCTTGCAGTTAATAACCTGATTCCGGAATCTATGTTTTACCATTATAAAATCTATCTGATGCCTTCCAGTGTCTCCTGGTCTCTTCCACGTATACAACCTTCTTTTGTGATTCTTAAACCACGTGTTTGTTATGATTAAATTATGTTCCGTGCAAAATTCTACCAGGCGACTTCCTCTTTCATTCCTTCTGCCCAGTCCATATTCACCTACTATTTTTCCTTCTCTTCCTTTTCCTACTACCGAATTCCAGTCTCCCATCACAATTAAGTTTTCCTCTCCCTTAACTGTCTGAATAATTTCCTTTAGC
This sequence comes from Locusta migratoria, assembly GCA_026315105.1. Classification (NCBI taxonomy): domain Eukaryota; kingdom Metazoa; phylum Arthropoda; class Insecta; order Orthoptera; family Acrididae; genus Locusta; species Locusta migratoria. The sequence goes on along the minus strand of CM048746.1, from coordinate 444,799,098 downwards.
TCCTCATATATTTCTTCTATATCCTCATCATCGGCAGAGCTAGTTGGCATATAAACCTGTACTACTGTTGTCGGTGTTGGCTTCGTATCTATCTTGACAATGATAATGCGATGACTGCGCTGCCCATAGTAGTTTACCCGCATTCCTATTTTCTTATTCATTATCAGTCCTACTCCTGTGATACCCCCAACTGATTTTGTATTTATAATCCTGTACTCACCTGACCAGAAATCCTGTTCATCCTGCCACCGAACTTCACTAATCCCCACTATATCTAACTTCAACCTATCCATTTCCCTTTTTAAATTTTCTAATTTTCCTACCCGATTAAGGGATCTAACATTCCACACTCCGATCCGTAGAATGCCAGTATTGTCTTTCCTGATGATAACATCCTCCTGAGTATTCCCCGCCCGGAGATCCGAACGGAATATTTTACCCTAGAGGATGCCATCATCATATTTTCATACAGTAGAGCTGCATGTCCTCGGGAAAAGTAACGGCTGTAGTTTCCCCTTGCTTTCAGCCGTTCGCAGTAACCGTGTGGCAAAGCCACATTAGCTGATGTTACAAGGCCAGCTCAGTCAATCATCCAGACTGTTGCCCCTGTAACTACTGAAAAGGCTGCTGCCCCTCTTCAGGAACCACACGTTTGTCTGGCCTCTCCACAGATACCCCTCCGCTGTGGTTAAAAATTACATTATGAAATTACATAAGAAGACGTAACTATTAAGGATTTAAATTGAGGGTCCAAGAAGTAAAGGGCTCTGAGTGAATTTCTGGAAAAAAAATGAGCTAAGTTCAGGAATGAGATGTAATCATAATACTAATCCATTCGGTGATAAAGAGATCCATGTTGTTTTCTTGACAGTCTCTGCCATTAAACGTGATGCCCCTTAACTGCTGTATTGATTGTAGTTCAACTTCGTAGCACTAGAGGTCCCATATTACTAGGACCCCCTTACCACCAAACAAAGAAAATATTCCGTTCGTGAAAGCAGATATCAGTGCTATTGAAAAAGTTTTTCATCACATTATCTTTGCTATAAGACTAGCTGACAAGTCAACTTTTGATATTGTGTTTAGTCATATTTGCTTTGATGTTCAAGAAATGATACCAAACCACTTGTTACGAACTCAGAAGCCTACAGCTTATGTTAATGTGTCATGAGGAACAGGTAATAGTGGTTGCCAGTGGGTTAGCAATTAGTCTGTTGAAGTATATCCAGAATCTTCATCACACACATCTCAGCCTTCAATGACAGCTGTGGAAACATCTAATAGTAAAACCATCTAATAGTAAAATTTTGGTGTTATATTGTTACGAACACCGAAGTTGAAACACTTTATCACATATTCCTCGTTTCTGGACATTCATATGGCCACTGAACTTAAGGAGAACAAACGTGACATGTATATACCGCAAGCCTGGATGGCTCTGGCTGCCGCGTCAAGGAGGGAAAAAAATGTATCCACAAAAACAGCAATATAAGAAAACTGTGCCAGTGGTAAAAAGAATGCAGGTAATACATTTTTAAAAGGCGAACCCAAATACCTTTTTTACATTACACAACATCACCTGAATGTATACTGCACTTCCAATGAAAAAAAAAAAAAAAAAAAAAAAAAAAAAAAAAAAAAAAAAAAAAAAAACACAGACACACACACGCAAAATGCCTGCACAGCTTCCCAATCTTTAACCCATTACTGTGAAGCCAAAGCTGAAATCCAGAACATATGAAGACCTGATGGAACTTCTGCAGTTTGGTTTGTGGCGCCGATACGTCACCAATTTTAAGGAATCTTATCGCATGAAATAAAGAACTGTGAACCATTATCGCCGCTGACTTGGGTAACAACATCTATAACACAGATTATGATATTGTCACGAGTCTTCAGACAGAACCCAGGGGTGCAGTGTTTAGCGTCGCAGATTGCTTTACTGGCGGTCCCTGATTGAAATCCTGCCATAGTCAAACAAAATTTATTTCTTTGTATTTACTATTTCTACAGTGTTCAACATGTTTCTTATGATTGATGTAGGTACTTGTAAAATCTAAAAAATTCTTTCTATATATAAATAGCGGAGTACTCCAATGAGGAGACAGTCTCTTCTGAGTGTACACTTGTGTTAGCAATAAACCTGTTCTAAGTGTAAAGTACTACACTTTACTCCTCATCGGAGTACTCCGCTTCGAATTCCGGGCCACCTGTAGTTTTCAACGTGACACGTTTTGGTGGAGGCGCCGGGTAACCTGCAAAACATCTGCATCACCGTGGCTCCGGTTAGGCAGCATAAGAACCGTAGCCTACACGGACAAGAACCGGAATACAAATGTTGTATATACTACCTGCTTCGGAAGTCCGTGTCATCACTGATACGAAAATAGCGGTAAGTCATTTGCACATCAGACACCCATAGGGTGTTATAGGGAGACGCTGGAGAGAACCCAAATAAATGGCTGAAAGGATTCGCCAAGTATAATAGGTGGGATCACACAATATGCTTGGCGAACGTGTATTTCTACCTGGATGGAACAGCCCAGCAGTGGTTTGAAAAGAACTAGGACAAGCTCAATAGCCGGGACAAATTTCAGACGGAACTCCAGAAGTTATTTGTAGACCACCAGCAACAAGCCCGTTTATAGGAACAGCAATTGAAGAACAGGGCCCAACGACATGGTAAGTCAACGCAGACGTATATACATAATGTTTTGGCCCTATGTCACGTAGTTCAGCTGGATATGTCTGAGGGCGATAAAATTTCACACCTGATGAAGGGCATTGCAGAAGACATGTATCGAGCTCTTCTGTTAAAAGACCTTTCAACGACACAAGAGTTTATCCAATGGTGCAAGAAAACCGAAGAGATGCAACAAAGGAGGGTAGGACGATATAAGTATGACAGACTCCCAAATGTAGTCCCTATGACTGTTGTGGAAGACGAGAATGCCTTTGTTTCTCTCATACGACAAATTGTGAGAGAAGAATTACAACAGTTTATGGCAGCCGTGACTGCTGGAACAAGCGAGCACCAGATTATGGCCATGGATGTCAGTCCTGTACGTCACAAGGGAGCTGACGCTGCTGAGGAAGAGGTATTTCAAACATTAGCGCCTGTCTGCCCCGTCAGTCGCACCCGACGTGAAGAAAGGCCTCGCCCTACTTGACGCAGCAGCAGCCAAACGGCGGCCTAGGGACCGACAGATGTGGCCACAATTAATATATAGGTCAGACAACACGCACTGTCCACGAGATGCGCTGACACACAGAAGATATACTCGCCTGTTACAGCCATACAAGTTAGCTGTGGTTGAACATTGCATAGAAACTGGTCATTACACGAACTACAGTAATGTGAAGAGTTTGATACCTATATCTTCGTTTTGGGATGCTATTTTTGAAGAAGCTGTTGAAATTAGACTGGTCGACAACTTAATAAACAGAGATAAAGATTTTAATTTAGACAAAGCTTGGAATCCTGCACTGGGAGTACTGAAATTGCAGAGAAGACGTCAAGGTGTTGCAGCCGCCGAGCTTATTCGATTAGTGAACACGGAAGCGCTTCCGCCACAGGGGGCGCAAGCGTGGGAGTATTTCGATATGCAGTAAACCAGCATCTGTGACGCGCAAGCGCATTGCCACCGCGATCAGGCTTATAAGGCCGCGCCCGGCACCTCGTCGACAGTCTTGGACTCACTCTGAAGATGGCCGGACGGCACGCGGCTGAAATATCAGTGGAAGAAGTAGATTTTGCGCGGCTGCATTCCCAAAATTTAATGAACTATACATTCCGCCGTGAAAAGTTGAAAATGCACATGAAATTATTTTTTTTCTCATAATGATTTATTTTGATGAACGCATTTTCGAAGCGATGTGCCTCCTTTGGTCAAAGACGTTGCACCATTAGTAAACTTTCTACTTCATTGGTAGACCTGTTACCGCAACAAATATTCAGCCTCCCCCCCTCCCCAGCTTCATCCTGCGATTATTGCAACTGACATCATGTCATCAATATTGAGAAATGGAACAACGCAATTATGTTTTTCTCTGGTGAATTTTGCCAGGACTAGTCTGCCAACAGTGTTCCTATGATGACTTGTGAGCATGTATGATGCCACCTATCGTCCCCAAATCACAGGTTCCTGGCACCTGTTTCACTGTTCAGGTAGACATTTCCAATTTTCATTTGTTTCACTCACATGTAGTTTTATTCGGTGTAACACTATTATCGACATCGGGTGAACAATGATTTTGGCATACTGCACGTGGGGTTAAATTATACCATTTTGTTTTTCTGCTGAATTAGTTTTTAGTGAAAATAAGGACACACTTATTTATGGAAGATAAAGCTGTAAACTATGTAACGTTGTATATTAATGGAGTACTTACAAAAAGAAGTTTCTCATATGTGTACGTCAGTTCGAGCTGTTTCTTCTCGCATAGTTCTTTCTCCTGTTTTCTGGCTTCTGCTACTGCAAGTTTCAACTTTTCCGCCTCTTCAGCGCGAATAGTTTTTTCTAATTCTGTTAACTCTCTGCGGTGTTTAGCCAAGAGTTCATTTTCATATTTTGTTAAACATCCGCCACCAACCTCTGTGAATAAGGAAAACATGGTAATAATATAGCAGGCGAAGTACAAACTTTAAAAAATAATAATAAGTAAAAATTAAAATTTTCACCGTAGTACCCAGGACAGATGGTCCCTGTGTAAATATACGAAAGTGGCTATGTACAGACAAAATATTTGCTTTGTTCTTACATCCATCGACATCAGCGAATCAGGTGCATTTAACACTGTACTACACCTACGTATATTACGTAAAGTACAATCTAACGGATTACCAAGCGAATTTTTTGACTGGATTCAGTTCTTGGTAGAGCCAATGAAGCATGTTATCTTGGATGAACAGTGAACGGCAGTAAAGTAGTAACATGGTATGCGCCAGAGTAGTCTGCTGAATAGCCTGTCAAATGTTTGTTAAGCTTAAGGGACTTAACTGCGGGATCATCAGTTCCTAAACTTAAAAACTATTTATGAACTAGCTTATACTAAAGTGGCGAACTCCTTCTACTCCATTAGTGAATTTCTAAATTGTACCAAATGATGCATGCACTCATACTATATTAGTATTATTATATTATCAGCCAAAAAAAAAACCCTTCAACAATTTATGTATCTGTATTTATATTATAAGTGTATGTATTTGTATTTATATTATTAGTATTATCTGTTATTCAACTTGTAAATTTTGTTTCTTGACATGTTCCACATCCACGAGGATCCCCTCAATATGGATCTACGGAACAAATAACTAATCTAATCTAATCTCTCCACTAGACTTGAAAAGTTTATTGTAAGACCCTATTTCTCACGAAACTCATTGTACGTCTGATGTTGTAACAACCTTTCTTTGCTAAATTATACGTCATTCAGATCGGTACATCCTGTAACAAGTATATTTCCTACAAATTAAATGATTTATGTAGTAGTCTTCCATCAACACCTTATGACAACGATATTAGTTCATCTTAATAGCAAATAATACGAATACTTCCCCTAGCCAACATATTTCATTAATCGTTTATGCCTAAAACTGGTTTTTTTATGTGAGTATTTTTCTACCCTCTACTGATCTATTAATATCTTATTCATATTCAGTGGCGAAATATTCATTGTCTACTGAATAACTTGTACATAACCTTTACCACTTAATAATCTCATAATACGTCTTTTTTACGTGGTGGCGTAATATTTATCGACCATTGAATAAGTTTCATCCATCTCTCAACAATTTGAGCTGTTTGCTCATCCTGGTTGCATATTCGATGAATCTATGGAATGACTTACCTTCTTTTCTGCTATCCCCTATTTCTTCTGATAATAATGTCCAATGCCATTATCTGATGTTTTATTTTTCGAGTATCTCTATGATTGTTTTTTCTTCATTTCTATTTTATGTCAACCACTGTTTCATTCGTTTTATGTTTTCCAGTACTTATCTCTATATAGCCTCTGTTGGTGATGCTCTTGACGATATTTTTTATGTTGTCTCATTCTGTATTACTATTTTGTGTTTTGTTATATGGATATCGAAAGTTAAAGAAAACTGGAGTGATCACTACTCCAGACTAATATGAGTAGGATAGTAAAACGTTGCTCGGTAAAACTTAAATTGAAAATGAAGTTATATCACCAGGAATTCGGAACCCTGTGGATTGCATCCACATGTTTTACAATCACAAAACCTCTGAGATTTAAAATTAACTACTGTAATCTCTATTTCAACGTATAATCACTTTACTCCTGATGCTGTCTAAGAAGTTCATTTATTCATAAAATGTATCGATAGTCTCGTCTTAGGAATCAATTCATTATGGCCTTGACTTATCTTTTGTTTCCTCCTTGTATTTGTTCTATATTGTGACTCTTGTGCTACCATTTCTTCTACGTCATGTCTTATGTCGTTTGTGCAATACTTTCCTTGTTAGTTTCAGGAATTGAACTCTGAACAGACAGTTAGTCATTACTGCCCCTGATCATACTACATACATACTGTACTTGATCTGTTACCCGTAAGCTTCCCGTGATGATCATTCTTTTTCATGCAACGTAACACGCTTGATCTTGAGTTAGTTCTGCACAACAATCTGATGCCAGCAGGACGACACAAATTTCTATAACTCTTCGCTTTCCACCACGCTCAGTACTATTACTTTAGCATGTTTGACGAAAATAGTCATGATATCTACCTCTATGAACCAATTACTTTTGAGTTTTCCCGACAACCTTTCATTTCAATGAAAGAACGTCTACTTATCATTACACTTAACTTTAAGTAAATCCCTAACGACTTTTAAATCAAATGGCTCTTTATGCAACTTTTTACTCTGAAATCTCACTGTGTGTGTAATTTGACACTTCGCAGTTCCCTTTTGCTTCGTTATTACTAACTACAAATGTCTTAACATTACTAACATAAAAAACAGTTTACTGAAGTTCCTTTGATTTAATATTTCTTTATTGTGATATATTAATACTTTATCTTGATGACAAATTGATGTTTTTATTTAACTTTTACACACTTACAGCACATTATTAGACTCTACACAAGGTAAAGTAGATGTTACGTCAAATTTGGGTCAGAAGGAGAGTGGAAGGGGCGGGGAAAATTAAGGCGCCTTGTATTTAGCTCAAGACTGAAATATTAGATTACTGTCTGTGGAACTATAAATGACGCAATTATGCAACTAAGCAATTGATGTTCCCAGAACAGGATACTCAAAATTAAACAATAATTGCCTTAAGAGGGTGGTAGCAAATTTCTTAAACAACATCGCAGCCAAACTAATAATTTTTACAAGTATTACAAGACTGATTAGCACTTACTATTGACAATGGTTGCTGTAATAAAGAGGGCACAAAATTTCTTAAACTTCGCAGTCAACCTTTCCACGAACAGTAATATTACCAAGCTGCATGCCGCGTATTAGGACTACAATGAATACCTTTTAAGATATAGCCACAGTCTGAGTCAGACCCCAACCGACACATTAATTAAAATGTTGAAATCTTTGTAGATCTTATGGGACTGGGTCATCAGTCCCTAAACTAACAAACTACTTATGAACTAGCTAATACTAAGGACGGCACAAATATCCATGCCCGAGGAGGGATTCGAACCCCCGGCCGTAGTGGCCGTGCAGAACATGACTGGCGCGCCGCAGACAGGCACACATTAATCAAATCTTATTCAAAAATAATAGATGTGCCAAGACAAATATCAACTTAAGAGCCCGACAAATGATGAAAAGGCATAAGACATATTCACGCTGCTTAAAACAACACACTTGGAGATGGCTGGCCGCCGAGCGAACGAGTGAGATGAAGTGGCAATCCAAACACAAGTTAATAGGACATGGCGCGTAAACGTTTGTCCTCAACTTTCACACTAGAGGTACTCAGACGCAATCCTTAAGCGAGCTAAGAAACAAATATTATGAATTATCTCGAACAGAACGATCTATTGACCCAAGGTCAACACGGATTTAGAAAATATCGTTCATGCGAAACACAACTGGCTCTTTATTCACACGAAATGATGGGTGCTATCGACAAGGGTTCGCAAATAGATTCCGTATTCTTTGATTTCCAGAAGGCTTTTGACACCTTACCTCACAAACGGCTTTCAATCAAATCGCGTGGTTATAGTATATCGCCCCAAATTTGCGATTGGATAGAGAATTTCCTGTCGGAGAGGACACAGTTCGTAGTAATCGATGGTAAGGCATCGACTAAAACAGAGGTTTTATCGGGCGTTCCACAGGGTAGTGTTTTTGGTCCTCTGCTGTTCCTTATTTACATATATGATTTGGGAGAAAATCGAAGTAACTCTCTTAGGTTGTTTGCAGATGACGCCGTCATTTACCGTCTAGTAAAATCATCTGAAGATCAAAACCAACCGCAGAACAATCTGAATAAGATATCAGTATGGTGTAAAAATTGGTAATTGACTCTAAATAATGAAAAGTGTGAAGTCATCCACATGAGTACGAAAAGAAATCCGTTAAACTTTGTTTACAAGATAAATCAATCAAAAGCGAAGGCCGTAAACTCCACAAAATACCTAGGAATTACTATTACTTCAGACTTAAATTGGAAAGAACACGTAGATAATATTGTGGGAAAGAGACTGCGTTTTATTGGCAGAACCCTTAAAACATGCAAAAGAACTACAAAAGAAACTGCATACACTAAGCTTGTCCGTCCATTTTTGGAGTATTGCTACCCTGGGATCCTTATCAGGTGGGTTTGACGGAGGACATCTAAAGAGTCGAAAGAAGGGCAGCTCGTTTCGTATTGCCACGATAGAGGGGAGACAGCATTACGGAAATGATACAGGATATGGGATGGGAATCATTATAACAACGGTGCTTATCGCTGCGGCGTGGGCTACTTACGAAACACCAATCGCCAACATTCTCCTTCGAATGCGAAAATATATTGTTGACTCCCAGTTACATAGGTAGAAATGATCATCAGAATAAAATACGAGAAATCGGAGCTCGAACGGAGAGATTCCGGTGTTCTTTCTTCCCGCGCGCTATTTGAGAATGGAATGGAAGATAAATAGTATAATGGTGGTTCGATGAACTCTCTGCTAGGCACTTCAGTGTGATTTGCAGAGTATTCCACGTAGATATAGATGAAATGGCCTTGCCCGAACCGCAGACAAGAGAACCAACGCCAAATAGATAAGAAACAGTTAACAAAGAACAAATCAGAAAATTCTCCTCGAATGGCCCTCGTGAGAATCGCACACAAAAACAATACACCGTCACCCCCCCCCCCCCCGCCGCTCTCCCCCTAAAAAAAAGGCTACTGACGTTAATAAAAAATGTTCAAATGTTTGTAAATCTATCGAACTCATCTGCGTGGTTATTCCTGCAGACTTGTAGCCTCAGTCCCGCGAAAGTTCACTAGTCCACTAGGCAGGTAAATGGATATTAAATTTCACAAGGATAAGTAATCGTCTCTGAAGAAACCTTCAGACATAATGGGGGACCCTGCTTCAATAAAACGAGGAAATACTGGTGGGAAAGAAGCAACTTTCCCCATTAAGCTACCGTCAACAATCTTTAACAAGCTAAGAGTCAGCGTCACACAACAGCAAGAGAACCCCCCTAATCAGGCACAGAGGGGATAAATAACACTTGCACAACACTTATCTTGAATATGCAAGCGTTGCGGCGGATTAGCCGCGAGTGCTGGGGCGCCGTGTTGCGCTGCGCGCGGCAGTCCGCCGTCGGGGGTTCGAATCTCCTCTCGGGCATGGATGTTTGTGTCGTCTTTAGTATAAGGTAGTTCATAAGTAGTTTGTAAGTTTAGGGACTGATGACCCCGCAGTTAAGTCCCATAAGCCTACAAACATTTCAACATTTTGATTAACCAAGTGCAGGGGCTAGGTGATCTAATTCCTCGTCTCCCTCCTTTGCACACACCGCTTAACGTGCTAGTAGCAAGGTAGTTGCCTTTCGCCTTATCCACCAAGGCACACTACAGCTGAGCCAGAGCTCTCGGCTCCAGATTGCTACGACTGGTCATTGCCCACCAATCCCAAGAAAGGTAGCTGACTCCCGTTTCCTCGGGGTCATCACTCCCGTAGGTCAGGAGACTTGCCAAGCCGGCCGCTAAGCTTTCATCACACGCACATCCCTGCGCTCCACACAAATACGTCTCGCTCCCGCCGGCTTAGTACAAGGCTTCCAATCCGTGCTCTGTCGTCCACAAACCAAGCGCGATTCCCCAAAACCGTCACGGCCCGCGCCAGCGATCCCACCCGACACAAGAAGTGAACAACAGAGCAACGAAATAACAAGCGTTATCAGCGGTGAAAGAAGGAAACAGAAACTACACAAACGCGCCACAAAACTTACGCCAGGAAGGTGCAAAGCGGCAATAAATTTACACCAATTTACCAAAACGCGTTATCAACTAACGCACCGAAAGGCAAGGAATGCGAAATAAAGTTGGGGGGGGGGGGGCGGGGCTCTACAGATAAAAAACGAGCCGGCACAGCTCAGTAGGTTCATTTTTTAAAGATTCTCTGCTGTTAAGTACAGCTTCTGTTAAGGCATTTATTTTTAATCTTCCCTTTCTGTCATCCACCTAATATAATTTGAGGTTTCCGAAAGAATTCTTTCCTCAGCCAACTTTAATATTCGTTTTTAATAAGAATTTTCAATACAATTTACGATATGTTCCTGATTTCTACGTGTTTTTGTTCTATAATTTTATACAGTTCCCACAGACACCCAGTCTTCAGATCCTCATGATCATTAGACTTATGGTTAAATCAGCCTTATGCAAGACACCTAGCTTTGTTTATATACCCAAATATGTTTCGACACTTATTGTGCCATTTTCTGTGGGTTATGGCTTTTATTTTCTAGAATGCAAGTCACAGAATTTGGTTATATAGTTATTTGGACGAGTTATTTCATTTGAAAACTTTGTTGGATATATTAGGCTTAATTTATTAACAAACTTACATTATGTCATTCGCAGTATTTGTATCTACTTTAGTTGAGGAATGACAGATTTTTACAGCTTGTCATCTGCAAGCAATAAGAAGTTTTTATTTACGAAACTATTGTACATGCACCTGGAAGTTATGTGGAAAGACAGATCTTTGTTGTTGTTTAGTGGCTACTTACATTCGAGCTGTGGTGTTGCTGCTTGCTTGTTTGTGGCTTGTTCTTGATGTTATGTGATATTTAGTGCGCTTGTTTTTAATAAACTGGCACTGTTTATATTGCCATTGGTTTTGTTGTGGTGGCTGTATCGTATTCACTTTTGTTCTGTGGTGTGTCTGTCATGTGGCGCGTGAATCTTGATGTTAGTCCCTTATTGTACATTCAGATGTTCAAATGTTAAGCTTATGGGACTTAACTACGGGGTCATCAGTCCCTAAACTCACAAACTACTTATGAACTACTTACGAACTAGGACGGCACAAATATCCATGACCGAGGGGGGATTCGAACCCCCGACCGTAGTGGCCGTGCTGACCGTGACTGGAGCGCCTCAGTCACCTCGGCCACCGCGGCCGGCTATTGTACATTCACATTTTAATTTCCACTTGAGCTATCACCCCTTACAATAAGGCAAAACTGTCACTCGTTGTCATAGAATATTACGTAATTTTTCCGAGATCACTGTCACTGTTTTTCTCTAGTGTTCACTGTATAATTACTACACTATACTCTTTCCACCTACTTCACTATGCATCCTATCCTTGAAGCTGTGCTACAAATTGTTACTGTCATAATATTCACTATTGAATTTAAATATTCAATGTTACAGCCTATATCTATCTCTATTCCTGATCCCCCCACAAAGGAAATCATGTAGAACACTCACATTGTATTGGCAAGACACGTCCCAGTCTCCAGGTGTGACAGAACAATTGTCAATAGGAGAACGTCCCTGGAGATAAGCGAAACCATAACATTCTCGCAGTTATTTCTGAACGTCATTAATCTTGTCTCTTCAGAGATGTGTTGCAATTGCTGCTGTGCAAGCGCTGTATTTCTTACTCGTACACAAGTGGTGGAGACAGTAATTGTGGTAATTGAGGGAAATCCTTCATACAATGTTATACGTACAGTCTGGAGCAATTCAAAGTCAATCCAGGAATGCTGACTCATCAAAGGGTCGGGGAGGGTTCCCCCACCTTTCTGCATATCAGGATACACAAGTACACTACATCCAATCAGAACACTCTGACAAGGACTCTGAATTCTACATGTCAAGGGGAGGGGAGGGAAGGCTTCCCCCATCCGTGTTGGTATCAGATTACACAAGTACACTACGTCCAACTGAATCACATCTTCGCCTCCCATACAATTGCAATTGCATATCATAAAACACAATAGAATCAGAGCACTCGAACAAGGTCACCAATCACCAGTCTCCACATATCAAGGAGAGGAAGACATATTTTTTTAGAAATTGTTTCACAAATCCGAGAAGTCTCCTTCCACCCCAATCATGATTTTTCTTAAAGCATATAGAAAACAGTTATTTGCGCGAAACTGCAAATATTAAAAAATCTTAATTTATTGTATATAAATGTGTAAATAAAAAACATTATATACAACAAAATTATTGTACTTGTAGCCCTATCCATCAACAATAGTGGATAAAGAAACAGGAACTTTTTTTAATAAAAACAGTGATACATACTCAATAATTTTATTAATACAATATTATAAATATTCGATTTACAATGACAAACGAAATAATCATTTCTTGTCTATGCAAGAGTTTCCCCAAGCCAAAGCTTTCAGCTCCCATCCCCGAGGACGTAGTGCTTCTCATCATACGCAGACGAAACCAGCTTCTGATGTCTAATAGTGAAAACAACATGGCGCTTGGAAGTCATTACGTACTCCACAATTGTTTTTACTTTTGAAGCTAAGATGCACTGTCTATGGTCGTGAACAGTTAATATCTTTAAAGAAGATTGTTTTATGCCTTTAGCCTCATGCATATTGCGATCCGAATCAGTCTCTAGAGCATACATTTATGACCACAAACCAATAAATTCAGCAACAGGTTCCCCATTCAGTTCATCTGTCATTAATACAACAACCTTTTTGTTCACAAGCGGAAAAACCGTAATTGTTGTTTGCTGGAAAACCAGAGATATCGAACCTTTTATATACATCACTCCTGACATTCTCTTAGAGATTCGGGTTTTTAATATGATAAATGAGGCTATCAGTTTTATGTGGGTAGGCGGAAATTTATTTAAAATATATCCATAGAGAAAGTCGTAACCGAGCGTCTTGTCTAAAGCAGCCATACCAATTGCAATCGGTTACTACATTAAGCTTAATCAGTTAAATGGTAACCAGATTCTCATTAAAAATCACACACTTCTGAAAATTTGGTTTTAATGCACTTGCCCCATGTCTGCCCTCCCATGATGTTACCAATTTAATAAGCTCCATCTTTCGCGCATTCTGTATGGTCTTGCCGAAAAATGTGTTGTTCATGAGTTTAAAGAAGTTCTTCTCAGACTCATGCACTCATTCATCCGTTTTTGTGGGTCATTGTCAACGTCTAGCTTCATCCAGGGAACTTGCTTAAACGGTTAGATTCGATGAATCTTTTTCAAAACCGGAATTAGTTCCAAACACTATTTTAACGTTCTGTAATGATTGACGTAGTTCTTCTTCTTGTGGTAGAGGGTTGAGTGTTGTAAGCATTTTTTGCGTTTTCTTCCCTTTGTGGTGTTCTTTGGAGGACCGAACAGATAGAAGTCACAGGGTGACATAACTGGGCTGTATGGTGCATGCTCACGCTGCTCCCACTTGAACTTGGTCAGTACATTTTGTGTGACCCTGGAGACGTGTGGACGCGGGTTATCCTGAAGCAGAGTCACTTCCCACGCCGTGTAGCCAAAGGAGTGTCTCACAGTACACGACACTGTTAATGGTTTTTCCATGCTCGAGGTTTTTCGATTAGTATTGGAGCTCGGACGCTGAAAAAACTGGTGAGCATCACTTTGCTTGCAGAGGGCACAACATTGATCTCTTTAGGAGAATATGACGACGCATGCTTCGCGTCCCTGCATGTCAGACTAGCCTACGTTATTCGAAAGCGACATATTCAAATTTCAACCGGTTTGGCTGTTAAGGCGTTTCGTACCTTTTCATTTGTACAACCCTCGTACAAATGCAACATTTCAGTTATCTTTATTGCTCATGAAAACAGAAAAAATAAGTTATACGAAAATAACCTAGACATTCTGATTTTGTTCCAGATTGCAGCATATTCCAGTACGCCTAATACAGGATGAGACGGCCTCTTGTACTGAGGTGGCTTAAAGTCCACTAGATAATCAATGGGCCATTGTACATATTGTTCCACTCTTCGACAACGATTCGGAATTGCCCTTCCTGGCAAGGCAGACCTACAGTCAACGCAAGCAGTGTACTTCCTTCCTGGTGTTATGATTTAATCCTCCATCTCTTTGGCACTGCTCATACGTGGTTGTTTACATCTTTGTGTGGCCTGACTGTCATCTATGGACAATCTAAAGAAGTGTATTCTTGATGTAATACGCGCATTCAACGTCAGTGTTCATGAGACCTTGGAACCAAGGTGATGCAACACTCCTTTTGACCTGCGGATAAGGTTGGATGATGCCGGGGCGGCTGCGCGTACGTCACATCACGTGATTAAGAGCAGTCCTGAACCAACGCAATCGCTAGCTGACTGGTTGGCCGCACAGAAATGTTCAAATGTCTAAAATCTATCGGACCAAACTGAGTGGTCATCAGTCCGTAGCTTACAAACTACTTAAACCTAGGTAAACTAACCTAAGGACAAACACACACACCCATGCCCCAGGGAGGAATCAAACCTCCACGGCGAGCAATCGCGCGCTCCGCAGCGAGACGCCGCTCGGCTACTCCACCGCGGCTGGCCGCACAGCCCACTGTATCATTATATCATAGCGGTCTGCCAGACAGTAAGCGATCGCGTCGGCTCAGGTCTACTCTAACTGTCTTGACTAGGGAATGATGATGTGCTGTCACCTCGCGACAAGAGGGTGATAATCTACACCGTGAAAGGACTCCATACTTCAGCGTTAGCCACAAATTCGGCGATGGGATGATAAACAAGAATTGCTCGTGAGAGAGATGATACTTGAATTACAGGACACTCTTATGTAAAGCCTCAGAGACGACTCATCTGGATAGACCCTCAGATAATACGCTTTTACAGACAGAGGAGACTTCTAAAGTAGGCGCCAGTGCAGACTGACTCCAGTACAGGCGTCCGCGGCAGTTCCAGTTTACGAAGGGTCAAGGTGCGGTACTCACACCAACTACAGAACGGTATGTTATGCAACATGCGGCAATAGCAAAATACGGCTGACGAGGCCCCACTTCGTAAATACATTCGAGTAGTCGTTTTGCCCACCAGAAAGAGTTACTTCATTCGTTGCCAAACAAATGCTTTGACTCACAGTAGACGTTTATTTAACTTTGTTGCAGAATGAAGATAGGAAGAGGTAAGGCCCTGTACTAGTTCCCTTTTTTATAAACCACCGATAATACTTTGATTTAGTCATTAATTTCATTAAATGAACATCCTCTGTTTCAATCATGTTTTCTATTCATTTTGTGGATGTATAATGATTTTGCCGCCGCGAAGTGGTCGAGAGCATTGAGGCGCTACGCTACGATGCGCGAGGCTGTTCCCCGTCGGGTGTTCGAATTCACCCTCGGCCATGGATGTTTGTGCTGTCTTTAGTATAAGTTCGTTCATAAGAAGTTTGTAAGTTAAGGTATGATGACCCGCAGTTAAGTCCCATTCCGAAGGACAGCCACCGAACGAGTGAGGCTTTGGCGGGCTACGTGGGCCTCCGCCCGGAAATCGGCAAGCCCAGGGGTGGTGGGCGAAACGCAGAGATTCACACAAGGGCGCGTATAGGCTCAGCCTCTTGACAACCTAACTTGCAACGAAAGGGTGTGGAAACCTCTTTGGAGAACATAGAAAGAGAGGTTGGTACTAGCCACCTATTGACCCAGGTCCAGAGACCATCGCCCAAGGCCAAATTTCTCATACTTCCAGACACACTAGCACGCCAAAAAATTCTTATACTCACACATGCAGAGACAAAACATGTTACACTCTTATAGGCACGGTGACGAGACGGAGAAACCGTCCATGTTGCCACATTGATTGACACACTAATAAATTAATAACATAAATCTAACACAAATGAAGTTAAATACGATTACTAATAATAACATTTAAAAACAAGAACTGAAAGGCTATGTTACTCCTCTTGCCTCAGAAAACGAATAGAGTGTTGTTAAGCGACTTTAAATAAAATACAAGATTAAAATTTAGGGAAGGCGTCAGACAGCCGACTTTCAAGCTTTACAAACATTTAAAAAAAATTATAATGATTTACTTATCTAAATTAAAAAAGAAGTAATGTACATATCTTACTCCGTAGTTTCCTTCCGTTATAATGACATCTTTCTACCTGTCAGAGTCAAGACTACGTTGGTAATGACCTACTCAAGATTTCGTGGTAGAACCTAAAAATAATTAAAAAAACAGATACCTAATTAACGTCCGTTTTGCGTAATAAATAAATCAGCACACATTGCTGAAGACAGGTATTAGCTGTGAACTAGAATACACCATGACACATTAGGTTTTACAAGACAGATGCCTTCGTTCTTTTATAATCATTCTTATCTTATATCAACTCGACAGCAATGTGTCGATAAATTTATAGAACTTACGGTGTTTCGAAGTGATGACAACATAACATCATAAAAACCGTTAATGGTAAACAGTAGAAAAATATTCTACAGATAACTACAATTTTTGAAGGCAGTAGCTGCAAAAAAAAATGCTTGAGGATACTTACCTAGTATGCCAGCATGTGTCACTGCCCTGCTGGTTAGTGGAACCCTGAGAGCGAACTCCCTCACTGAACCACCGCTGTCATCCAACGTGAGGCATGCATGTGGGCCTTGTCCCGGGGGAACTAGAGCAAGGTACTGTTGTGCAGTGTAGTCCAAAGTCCCGAAGAATGTTTTGGCCAACTGAGAACCAAGGTGGTACCGAACTTCTGATTCTTTTGGAACATCTCTATTTTTCAATAGCTCTCTCCTTATTGCATTCTTTATTTCTTGATTTACTGAAACGAAAAAAGTTCATTTACGTAAAAAGGAGTACATTATGTTAATATCAGATACCTATCATTTTCATTTTTGTGTATCATCATCGTATTACAGCTGACTGATGATCAGCAATGTAATAGAAAAATGAAACTTAGCATAAATTGCTAAAGATTGGAAATCTGGTGGAACGAATAAATAAAACCTGGTACCTGCAGTCAAATTTAAAATGTTCAAATGTTTGTATAGCTTATGGGACTTAACTACGGGGTCATCAGTCCCTAAACTTAAAAACTAGTTATAAACTACCTTATACTAAAGACGGCACAAATATCCATGCCCGAGGGGGGATTCGAACCCCCGACCGTAGTGGCCGTGCAGACCGTGACTGGAGCGCCTCAGTCCCCTCGGCCACCGCAGCCGGCGCAGTCAAATTTAACAAGTATTTTTATTCAATAGTATTACGTAATAATTTAAAAATAAACAAATTGTCAGCCTACTCCGTGTAGCTACTGATTAATCCCATGAAACCAAATAGGACATTTATGACTACCTACATCTATTTCTCCTACATAAAGAGTAAGTATCTGTAACATGTGCTTATCGGGGCGACGGTTCGTATAGTTATAGTCAGTATTTCCAGCCAGTGAAAAAATTTGGAAAGGTCAGAATCCCCGTCTTTGTTTGATGGTGTTACAGGGTGTTTCAGGAGAAATGGTAAATATTTAGGCGCTGATAGTACAGAAGAATTGAAATAAAAATGCTGTGTAACCATGAGTCAAATTTTTATTGAATACTAGCTGTAAACCCGGCGTTGCCCGGGTATTTATTTATCCTACACTCTCATAGGCTACATCCCCTTCCCTCCCCTCTCTGCATCCGTCTCTTTCTCTCTGTTCGTTTCCACCTTTCCCTCTCTCGGCAGTTTTTTGCAAGGTACCCTCTGTCATGTACCATACAAACATTTATGTGCCCTGCGATCTTCCCCTTGGTTTAAAGACCATGTGTGAAGAAATTCATAAGGATTGGAGCAAAACTATTAATTTTGTGAAATTCCATAAGTTAAATACTCTCCACCATGCGCGAAATGAAATTTTATACAGTCAGTGACTTTCCTCTCGCTTTAAGGTACAGTGTGCAAAATTTCATCAACATCGGAACAAAACTATAGATTTCTATGCAATAGAAACTCAGGGTCACATTGAAAACCGCACTTTGTTGCTCTCAAGTATTCCAGTTTTATTTCATACAACCCTTGTTCTGAGAATAACAAGAACAACAAAAAAAGGATATCAGAAATCGCTCGAGTCGTTCTCAAGTTATGGCGCGACCAAGGTATTTAGGGATCCAGTTTTATGTTGCAAAGTACCCTCCCTCATGCACCGTATGAAATTTAAGATAGACGGTGACCTTCCTCCTGTTCTGAAGGTCAAGCGTGCGAAATTTCGTGAAGATCAGAATGAAACTGTAGATTTTATGAGTCTGTGGGAGACGTATGCTCCGCCATGCACCTATCACAGAATACTTTCTTAGCTAACTTTTCTACCTATAAACTACACTCCTGCCAAATTTCAGATTCATACGTGAAGTAGTTTTCGAGATTTCGTGTTCAGTCAGTGAGTCAGTGTCCCTTCGCTTTTATATAGATAAAAAAATTTTTAAAAAGAAAAAAAGTCAGATTGCTTAATTTTGGATGCAAGACAATTACAATTAAGGGAGACTTGCAAACAAAAATAAATAGTAACATGCAAATCTGTAATGCTAACTTTGATACAACGTCATGCCTGATGCGACTGTTTTACGGCATCTACAGCGAAACTGTTGTAAGCGGTAGTCTTCGTTTCATCATTTTGTAAAGGGGTCAGTTATAAAACGCTTCATAAACGTTTGAAACTACATGCAATCTTCCAATAATCAGCGCATGAATCTGGGTATTCTCACACGGTGGCCTGTCATTATTTATGACGTCATATCTCCTGAGTTACGTGTCGTGCTCTTTTGTTTTTGGGTCACGGACCTTCAAGGGCGTACGGTGAACAGTTCTCCAAAGTTTCATTGCAATCGAATGAACGGTTTATGAACACATAGAGGACATACAGACAGACATTCATTTTTATGTAGAGAGATAGTGTTACAGCTGTTCGTATTTGACCCAATCAAACTTACACAAAGGCAACTGAGGACATTTTCACTGATTCTTCCGTCAGTTTTTGGTGGAATATCATCATATTGGATTAAAATCCCAGTTTTATATGTTCTAAAAGTTTATTTTTATTTGTTAACCGGATTCCATCTTACAAAGCTATATTCAAACTGATTACGAAATTTTGATTGCCAAGTTTCTCTTTCGAATGCGAAAATATATTGTTGGCTCCCATCTACATTGGGAGAAATGGTTATCATAAAGCAGTTAGAATTATTAGAGCTCAAAAGACGTGATTTATGTGTTATTTCCTCGTGGTCGGTATTTAAGAAAATGCTCTGAACGTGGTTCTGCCGCGGTGGAGTAGCCGAGCGGTCTAAAGCGTCTCGCTGCGGGGCGCACCGTTGCTCGCCGTGGAGGTTCGAGTCCTCCCTGGGGCATGGGCGTGTATGTTCGTCCTTCGGTTAGTTTACCTAGGTTTAAGTAGTTTGTAAGCTACGGACTGATGACCACGCAGTTTGGTCCGATAGATTTACAAACATTTGAACATTTTGAACGTGGTTCTATGAACCCTCTGCTAGGCACTTCAGTATGAACTGCAAAGTACACTTGTAAATTACAAGAGGTGCCTGAAAAGTTCGGTGAATGGTCCCATATTTTACAAACCGCACTGGCGAGGATGAGGTTCCTACGCATACACTTTGAAAGACACGTCAACAAGTGCTCCCTATCGTGCAAAGCACAGCAGTGAAGTGGTACTAGAGCTCGTGTAAAAATTCGTGGCCTCTGTTTTGTCGAGTTTCGCGCTGGGCGAGTGCATTCCTTTGTTTTGGAGGAGCGGCCGCCTCAGTTCAACACCACCTAGAAGACATGGCCTCACAACTGACCGTGCCTACGTCACACTTATAGGCCGCGGCCGCCAGCTCACTGGCTGGCCGCTGGGGCACGCCCACCGACGCGTAGCGTCCGGCCAGTCAGATTGAGGCCGTGGACTGTAAGTGTGACGCAGGCACAGATGGTTGTGAGGCCATGTCTTCTAGGTGGTGTTGCTCAGTTGCGAGTTGCTTACTGGTCGTGGGGCGCAGTTGATAGCCGACAGACAAACGAAAGGGTCAGCAGGCAACAGGCAACTGAACCAGCTGCTCCTTAGAAACAAAGTAATGAACTCACCCTGCGCACAACTCTAAAATGCGGTTCTGGACACAGGCGTCGACTTCTTGCGCGAGCTGTACACGCTGCGACCCAGTTAACAGGATCGGTGTCATTGCAACATGGAGCGCAAAATGAGGCAAAGTGTAATCATCAGTTTTGTTTCAAAAAAGGCAAAACAGCGACGGATACCCACAGGATGTTAATGTAAGTGTATGGCGTTGAAGCAGTGAGCAAAAAGTAGGGTGTTCTAGTGGTGCAAACGCTTTAGATACGGAAAGGAAGGCGTAGAGCAACGTTCAGGTCGACTGTCCACAATCACAGTCCTAGACAGTATTGGACAAGTGTGATGGATGCTGTCGGATGATCAGCAGCTGTCTTTGAGAATGAGCCCTGAAACATTTACACTTCACTACGGTTTCGGAGTTCCAAAGACGTGTGACCTCAGTGTTTCAGGCGATTCCACAAGAAGCATTTGCTGACAGTTTCCAACAGCTGTAAACTCATGTCACAAGTGTATTGTAGCCAATGGCGATTACTTTGAAGGCCAGTAAAGGATTTTGTTTGTATCTCTTTTTTCCTATATTTCCTGAGACCATTCACCGAACTTCTCATATGCAGATGTCTCTTACCACTTTCTAATTGAGACACCAGAGATACGACCTGCAGCCAAATTTCTCTGGAAAAATCACACGATTTCAGTGTGGGATACGTAAAGAAGAGCCTCAAGACTTGTTCCTTAGTTGTAATGTTCATATTCTTAAAATTGAGAAAGTTCTATTACTAATGAAATTCATTGGAATAATAAGAAGTAAAATAAATGTTATATGGCACTCATTTCAGCGCCGTAATCAATTCCAAGAACTATAGATTGAATCTGATGAAGAAACTGAAAAAAAAAACATCTATCTTAGTCTACTGTCCAAAAAGGTACAGACGAATCCAAAGGAGAGGGAGGGGCGTTATGGAGCTACAACTCACATTCAGAACTCAACCTGTTTCTTCTTAATCTCAAAAGTAGAGAGACTGATCATTCCGATTTAACTGTTAGATAACTGTTTGACGCTGGATAAGTACAATAAAATATACATTACAATAAATACAATATACAATATATAAATACAATATACAATAAAATATGCATTATGATTAAAAATTTCATTGAATTGTGATTGAAGTTCTTTGATTATATTTATGTAAAATTGTATTTTACAGGTAAGACTCACTCTTGAACAACTACCTATTCGGACAAAATATGAAACTCCATATGTATCACTTAAATACCAGAAGAAACCAGAAATTTTTATCTATTGTTTATCAGAAGTACTATGTACATTTTATTTCATATTACACTCATTTCTTTTCTCTTTGTTCCAGTTTCACCTGTTGCAATCAAATGTTCAAATGTTTGTAGAACTTTTGGGACTTAACTACGGGGTCATCAGTCCCTAAGCGTACAAACTACTTATGAACTACCTAATACTACGGACGGCACAAATATCCATGCCCGAGGGGGGATTCGAACCCCCGACCGTAGTGGCCGTGCAGACCGTGACTGGAGCGCCTCAGTCCCCACGGCCACCGCGGCCGGCTGTTGCAATCATAGTAAATAAAAATACGCTCACATCTAAAACTGATTCTAAAAAAAGCCTGTTTATCTTGTTACTGAGAGCACAAAGCACTAACAAGAATGTTGTTTCGAACTTGATGGTAACGTAATACACATAAAGTATCCTGCACAGCGAGACTATAAATTCACTTATATAACATGGTGTACTACAGTTGTACTTCACTGGTATTGACTTCCCACGTCTTTGGTATGGAGCCAAAGAGATAATAAAGATCACATTTCCATGCTCAGGTGTTGCAGTTCTACAACAATAACATCAACATAAAAACTGAATTCTGAGTTAATATCGTAGGAAGACGAACACCGATTTTCATAAACCGTGTTTCGCTGTCGTGTTTACATGGCATAGCCTGAATCGGATTTCCTAGCTCACTAAGCATGGCGGCTGGAAAACAGTTGATTCAGTTCCTTATTTAGTCTGCATAATCGCTGTTGTTGTTGTTGTGGTCTTCAATCCGGAGACTGGTTTGATGCAGCTCTCCACAATACCCTATCATACAGTAGAGTTGCATGTCCTCGGGAAAGGTAACGGCTGTAGTTTCCCCTTGCTTTCAGCCGTTCGCAGTAGCTGTGCGGCAAAGCCACATTAGCTGATGTTACAAGGCCAGCTCAGTCAATCATCCAAACTGTTGCCCCTGTAACTACTGAAAAGGCTGCTGCCCCTCTTCAGGAACCACACGTTTGTCTGGCCTCTCCACAGATACCCCTCCGCTGTGGTTGCACCTACGGTACGGCTATCTGTATCGTTGAGGCACGCAAGCCACCCCACCTCGGCAATGTCTGTGGTTCATGGGCATAATCGCTATTTATCTTTATTTAAATATACAGATTTATGTTCACTCTAATATTTATACTTTTATTCCGCATTAGAAAATATCACTCTTTCCATATGTGCCGAAAATTCTTAACAAGGAAACACAATCTGACAAGCCAAGAACGCATCAGAAACGGTTGCGTTTACATGGGCACGGAGAAATCGTACAATTATTGCGTACTTTGGACAGTGCAATTGCCTGGAATAACATCGAACATGTGCCTGTGAGTTTCGTAAATAATTGACCCCGCCCGTCTTCAAGCCATCCATCACCGCTCCCAGTTACTAACTGCGACATCCTAAGTTTTAATTAGAACATTATGTCGGTACATACAGTTTACTATCGAACCTTAAAAACAACTCGCAATTTTGCAGGTAAATATAGACACAGCACAAAGAAATTCTGTGTAATTATTAAGAAACAAACATTTAGGACTAATGTTCCATCTTTCGGATATCGATCGCCCCCTAAGGCGCCTGGGCAAAATTAATGTATCTCTTTACAGACATGTTTAAAAAAATGGCGCACATTAGAATGTAATGATACCGATCAGCACAAACTTGTGTGTCAAACGCTCTAGATGTGTAACACAATTACCTTAAACAATTTCTCTCGATATACATCATCTAACGTCTAACAGTGACGTAGTTCGATCTCCAATGCGATCACAAACACACAGTGTTCTCCTGGCAGTTTACATAAAACAATCTATAAAAATATGCTAAATGTTTAAACAAAATATCATAACGTTTTATTATTTAAAGCATTCTCTCTCCAAGCTGTTCGTTTTGACTACGCACACAACAACTGACAGACGTGTTTAATAATACCACACATTAGATAATAAACAGGATGTAACGATAACGAACACCACAAACTTGTGTATTCATCTTAACAAATACTCTTTCGATGCCCAGATTATTAAAAACATAGAGTCTGCCTAGAAACTACAGATTTCGAACACTGCAACTTACCGAACATGGCGAGAGCCCACTCCGTCACTCAAATGCCATTATACCTGCAAAGAATGCGTCTAAAATATAGATCCGCAAGTGATGTTATCAGTCTTCCTGGCTGGACTCAGACAGAAAGCCAGAGAATGTATCAACACACAACCTGCTCTTCTAGACCACACTTCCAAGGAATTTCTGAATAGAATATTAAAGTTTACATTTATTTTCCCAAATGAGCAGTCCACTGTTTCTGTATGTTTAAACTAAACGAAAACCTATTGCACAAAGTTAGTTCCTTAAATCATTGTAGCACTGTCTCCCATCCCAGTAATTCGACAGGTAAGTGTGTGGTCTTCCTGTAATCCACTTAATATCCAGTTCTCCACCTTCAGAGAATTTGGGTAGTTTAATTTTACCTCTTATTTCCCTTATAAAAAATTTTCTACAGCGGTACACATCTTCTTGCATTTACTCATCTAAACATACAAAGGGAATCTATCGACCATTCTCTGTTCCAGTGCAAACGATTCTTTACAAAATTTATCTGACCCGAGTCAAATTTGCAAATGCCAATAACTGAGCACTCCGAAGACATTAAAAATTGTTCTTTCTCTACGATTAAACAAACCTAAAACCTAGAATACAACGGTATTTCCTTGGAGAGGTACAATAAACATTAAAAATGCACGAAATAATTTAAGATCGGCAATTTACCGATTTTAGACCGTCTACACTAAAACTTTTTTTTTCTCGAAAGCACGAACAACATTCTTCTTCGAAATGACACTCGCCAATACAACAACCACGGAATCAAGAGGACATAACGGTAATACTTTACCTGCCCAATGGACCACAATTACAACAAATTTTAAGTTCTGTAGAGCAAGATCGATCAGCCTTTTACCCAAAATATAGACAAAAATTTCTTACCCCAAACACAAATCAAGCTCCTTGCCTGTGATTGCTTTTTTTCATTCCACTAAACCTAATTCGGATTTTTTTTAAATCGATAAATACTAGTAGCTGTCTTCCACAAATGAAGATGCCTACTCTATTAACTAGAACGCTAACCTACACTCCGCAACACCAGGTCGTTAAAAGAACACGGTGTGTCTATACTTTTTTTGTTACAGTACAACTGTGTACGTGCAATTCAATGATAAGAAACATTTATATCACACGCCAACGCCCGCATACATCAATCATCATATATCTACCCATTTTTCTTATTACCATGCAAACGCAATGTACCAATGAACTAACCCTTAAGACCGCAAAGGTCTATCTGGACACAGGAGTTCGCTAGTTTTATAGACACACCAGTCAATTTTCGGTGTTGTTATTAACCCAGCAAACTATTTGGAAAAAAAACCAAGACAACTGCTCTCTAAGGAATTTGTTAGCCGAGGCCACATGGATGGGATTGACACACAGCACAGGGCTGCACTTTCTAAATATTGGCTATCCTCGTTTAAACAGTATGCTGATCTAGTCTGTATGTGTATATTGTAGCCGCCAGCCCGGTAATGCCAAACGAAGAGGTAAAAGTACCCCACAAACGCCTGTTGCAAAATTGATAATGTGACTACCGATAATTTTATTCTTTTTACATTAAACGGTCAATTCCAATTGCCCTATCAATGTCCACAATCACGTTTCTGTTCCCTATATAGCCTCCTTCCAGGCGACAGTAATGGACAGTACTAGGTACTCGCACATGCTACATGCTCAGTTTGTTAAAATTCCCAGCGAAATCGTATGGGATGCCCAAACCCAGGAGATAAAAGTCACCTACATAAAGCTGTTGTAGTATAGATGGGAGCTCCTCCAGAAAAACATTTAGTTTAACATCGGCTCGCTCCACTTTATAAGGTACAGCCAAATGATTTGCATATTTCCTCGAGATGTTCTCCGGTGTTTCCTTGACGAGCTTCTCCAGTATTCCGAGTGCTCTCACAACGCTGCCGACAGGAAGGAGAAATGGTGATTTCGACTTGTCTCCATGGCTTGCAATGACGAACTTGTCGAATTTACTACGCATGTATAAGTCTAAAGATCAGTAATAATTTTCCATCACAAACATCTATGCTACATAAATTCGTAAATTAAATACCAGTGACACACGATCAAAGATGCAATACTTCGTAACGTACACAGTGCAAAGTTCTTTACTACTGTACCACAAGAACATAACCCTAAATCGTCTTTTTTAGAGCTCTATCGCTACACGACATCATACACAACTGGAAACAGACACTGCATCGCACATTTTAGAGTATTCCAAACACTTTTTACTTAAATTCTATCCCAAATAGCCTGCGAACCTGTGTAACAACAACCATCTCAGATGCAACGACCGAACTACAGTACAGGCTCTAACCATCCCAGCTCTTTTTGCTGAAGTTCTAAACTAATCAGCATGCAACAATCTCGGTATCTCTGCGTTGTTGGTGGATGCCTCCTGGACATCTAACCCATTGATCATGCATCTTTTTGCATTTCATACTCCACCAGACAGTATTTCTGAAACGTTTTCTATCAGTCACTAGACCACATACCTCTTACATTTAACAATCACTCGAGCACAAACAGTCATCGTATCCCCGCTTCAAACAAATCAATACTCTCGATAAACATCTGTAACACACCCAATTTCATCATATAAATGAGTGACACACATCGAACAGCTAACAAGGAATGATCCAGATCAACACCAAGCTATTTTCTTATATATATCTAATCCTTACAACCAACAACGAAAAAAATAGTCTATACCTTTTCGAACTAATATAATACCCGAAAATTTTATCGAACGCCAAGAGCAGTCTTTTAGAGACTACACAAATGATTAAACATGCACCCCAACGAAGGCAACTACCCAGCTTTAAATCACCTAACCATAGGGTTTATTGTAATCGATGCTTCTCAACCGAAGAACAATAATTTACCACCGCAAGCGTCTCCACTATTCTACCAAGAGGCGTCCATTCGTAAACACCACTAAAAGACGTGATAAATACACCACAGCCCTAACACATAACCATACTATTAAGTATCAATATGCAGTCCACAAATGTAGAACACCTCTACGTTGCAACGAACCGTATGACTAAACAGATCAAAATTGGTATTTCGCACAAGCGAAGATTCATTGTACACACCAGATTACGAATATACAAGACCTAATTTTATGAAAATAGAATATTACATTACTTCGATCAACAGCTATAAGAATAAAAAACGAACGATTTGTCACAGCTACACCGTCGCTCTTAACTCTCCATCAACACACAATAAAGATCATCTCTACAGGTCATAAAGAGACATCCGCGAACAATCGTATTACCGACAAATACTGCAACACTTCTATGAACCATTTCCTCGCAGGTGACACAAACGAGGCATTTACCATATGAGATGACTACAACAGCCGTTATAACTTGTATTATGAAAATATAGTTAATGATTACCTATTTTACACACACACACACACACACAAACACAAACAAACAAACGAACAGTCAGATGAGCGCTAAATTGCATTGTAAAGTCAAAGTCCAGTCCATACACTAATGTAATGTATTTTAGATAACCACATAGGCGTTGGAGGGTTCCTCAGCGCACTTAATCCTCGTACAGATCTTATGATCTACAGAAAACACTTCGTAAGGGTGGTCTATGTACATCGCAGAAGAGTAAAAGGCTCTTCCCACACAGGGAAGAAACCTAGGATTCGTCTAATTCGATTCCTACATCACGAAAAACGTACTGCGCTGCAACAGCTTACAACACATCAGATCCAACTCTAAACCTTTTTTAGGACAAAACGACCCACAGATCTATGATTTTTCACGTCAAAACCATAGGCTTAGCAGACCCACATCTAACCCTTTTAGGACAAAACGAACCGTAACATAGTTGGCTGTTGACATCGATTTCGAAGGGCATTTCATTACGCAAAGCTGTTTGAGCTGCATTTCGTTCCACAGTGTGTTGCTAACTACTGAATATGCTGCCCGCGACATCTGCGCGTATAATTGGTTCCTTAATTGGTTGGCTTATAGTTCGCACGGCTGCTGTCTTATCGGATGAACGCTTCCTCTTCGGCTTATAGTTTGTGGAGTCGAATCCATGTTTAAGGTTCGTTGACTTCATTCCGGTCAATTAAGATCACTTAACATCTGCGCAACTTAGTCCTGTGTTGCCAGTTGGTAAGTGTTCTTCCGTGCTTTGGTATGGCCGATATACCATACTGTTCGCTGCCCAAATTTCAGTGTTGGTTAAGATCTAAACTGTCATAGAAAATATTTCTGCATACTGTGTCTGTCGTAAAAAAAAACTATAAAGTGCAGAGGGATGCGAGAAACTATTTCATTCTCACTGAGTGTTAGTACTGTTTTTGTTGCTTTATTCATTCGCTTATTGTCGTGTATTTCATCTTTGATACGACAGTCATTTCATTCGTATCTACCCTTCTTGGACTTGTAAACGAACGTATGTTTGTCTCAAAATTTGTCTTAAATCATCAGTATGGTGTAAAAAATTAGCAAATGACGCTGAATAATGAGAAGTGTGATGTCGTCCACATGAGAACGAAAAGAAATCCGTTAAACTTTGTTTACAAGATAAATCAATCGAATGTGAAGGCCATAAACTCCACTAAATGCCTAGGAATTACTATTACATGAGACTTAAACTGGGAAGAACACGTAGATAATGTCGTAGGAAAGGCGAACCAGAGACTGCGTTTTATTTGTAGAACGCTTAAAAGCTGTAACAATTACTAAAGAGACTGCATACACTGCGCTTGTCCATCCTCATTTGGAGTATTGCTGCCCAGTGTGGGATCTTAATCAAGTGGATTTGATGGAAGCCATCGTAAGAGTCCGAAGAAGGGCAGCTCGTTATGTATTGTCATGTTACAGTGGAGACACCGTCACGAAAATGATACAGGATGTGGTATGGGAATCATTACAACAACGGCGGTTATCGCTGCGACGTGGTCTATTTACGAAATTCCAACCGCCAACATTCTCCTCCGAATGCAAAAATATATTGTTGATTCCCACCTACGTAGGTAGAAACGATCATCAGAATAAAATACGAGAAATCAGAGCTCGAACGGAGAGATTCAGATGTTCTTTCTTCCCGCGCACTATTCGAGAATGGATTGGTAGATGAATAGTATAAAGGTGGTTCGATGAACCCTCTGCCAGGCACTTAAATGTGATTTGCAGAGTATCCCATTTACATGTAGATATAAGTATTATTCTATATTGTATCCCTGTACTGCTGGGCCAAACAAGTGTCGTCCTACACCCTGCCGAAATGCTCAAAGACTCGTAACAACTTGGTTTCTTCATCTGTTTCTGTAAGTTTCACTATTTACCTTTATCTTACTGTTGGATTCTTGTTTGCATTCTTAATCGAACTGGAACGATGTTCTGTTGCATAAACGATTATTGTGGCTACATGGATAGATCAAGAGTTACTAAATTATATGCATCGCAACTGACAGAAATATATTGTAAGAAGGCAACGCTAGAAATGGGAGCAAGGTTTTAATATCATGGCGTAAGTTTACAATCCGTGCCGCGGCGTAGCGTTGAGTTTCAGATGTTGGCTACGGCCACTGCATGTGATCAGCCAATCACGTTATAGTGTACGGCAGCCAATTAAATTCGTTGATTTATATTTGGACAATATTCTGAGTGGACAAGGGTACATCGAGAACCTGTCAACAATAGAGCAGGAACAGCATTAATTATTTACTTCATGGTCAGCGCAAAAAGGTAATCATCTATTCCCAATAAATAAGGTCAATTTATATAAGGTAAAACAAACTGGCCGCGGAGGATTAGCCGTGCGCACTGGGGCGCCGTGCTGTGGTGCGCGCGGCTGTTCGGCGTCGGGCGTTTGTCCCCCCCCCCCCCCTCACGGGCATAGGGCATACTTAGTTTAAGTAGTTTGTAAGCTACGGACTAATAAGCATGTAGTTGAGTCCGATAGATTTAAAAACATTTGAACATTTGAAAACAAACTGTTACACCTATGTAGTGACTGGTTCTCGATGTAGTTTTCCGGTAAAATTTTACGACGCTTCTCGCCGGGTTCCAGTGCTTATGTTGGCAACAGATGAACAATGAAGTTTAGAATTGCGTTAATATTTTTCTCTCGCTACAGGGTAAGTGTTATTGCTGCTACTTTCACTCGCAGCAAAATTAATACTGTACCTGCTCTATGGTCGACAGGTTCTTGTATGTACCCTTGTCCGTTCAGAAAAAAATAATTTTCGCTTTAATTGAATTTGTCAAGACAAAACATTTATTGGTCATCTGAGTTGCTGCCATTAAACAATGGTGCCAACATAACCAATGGAGCCCAGCGAGAAGCGTCGTTCAATTTAACTAGTTTTCCCATTCGCCATGTGATAGCAATTTCTATAGTCAAATAAATTCTGTAGACATCTACAGTGATGTTTTGCATACAGGTATCATTCGGATGTTGATCTACATAGGGAATCAAAGTGAAATTTACATTTCGTTTCTGCAATGGAGTTTCAGCGGAAGATCACGACGAAGAACATTTCTTTGTAGCGTACGTTTACAAAACAGTTGTTACGTGCTAATATCTGATTGTCTGTCACCGTCCGTGCTACGATTGGTCGACTGTGGCAGCTGCCAACATCTGAACCATAAACATACTAAAAATACTCGACATTACACCGCGACACCAATTATAAACTTCTACAAATGTCAGTCATCTTCAGTTTACTCCATCGCAATCGATTTAGTTTGAATGGACACCTTAGATGCGCCATATGCCACGGATAACACAGATGCAAATCACAGTAATCTTACTATGCGTTGTGCACGGCAAGGTGTAAACAAAAGTCGCCACAGTTCTTATATACTAGTTATTAGCGACGATATTCAGAAATCAAAGAGCATTTACCTGTTGAGCTTTTCATGATGTATCGAATTCTAGTGTAGTACTGCCTTAAAAAATTAAGAAATTATTTCACTTAAATTTGATATGAGTTGTTCAGAAGTTGAATTTTCAAAGATAATAATTACATAATCCACTAACTGAATTTTTTCAGCGATATTAATACATTACTTATTCCTCAAAGATAAACAAATATCCGAAACTATCTGTGATGTAATGTACAGCTGAGGTACAACGCTTTGACAGAATATGAAGAGGCTGTAAAGCATTGTAGTGTTCAGAAACATTACAGTCTTGTCCTTTTTGTTAATTACAAATTAACAAGAAAATGGCCGATATAGTTTTTCTTGTCCTCGTCAAGAACTTGTAAACTTCGTAGATTTACACGTTCATACATGATACAGGAGACTAAAATTTGAAGCAGTCTTAAACCAGCTGAAAAAATCCCCCTGTCAGAGCACAAAAAGTGAAATATTTTCCTCTTTAAAAAACTCTGACAGAAAAATGAGGAACCAAATGTTTCAGTCCTCATTCCGTTTTCCTCGCCAAAAAATTATTGCTTGCGAATTTTATTCGTGCTCTTGTAACACAGAACAAGCTAAATCCTTTTACCCAGTTTACCTCTGTAAATAATTTTTCATACACAGCATCTCCTTTTCCCAACGGCGCATCACCCGGGGGAGGAGGGGGGGGGGGCAGTAGGGACAGTCCCCCCCCCCCCCACTTCAAACTTTCGAGGGACCATATTCACTTGGTTTTATTTCATCTTTAGGCAGAACCATGAATAAACTATGCTGCCGTCAGTAATTATGGGTCAGTATTTTTGATGGCAGCCATTTTTGCCTTTAATTGAAGCATCTTGTAACAACTACTACCTTCTGTTCTCTCGCCCCCTCTCCAGTCCTGGAATTGACACTATGAAAGACGAAGTAAATAGGTTTTATTGCCTCCCCTCCCTCTAAAGAAATACTTGGTACGCCACTGTCCTTAACCTCCCTACATACGTCTATCTTCCAATGTCTCCTTTTTCTCACCTTGTCACTTTCTACTGTGTCCCTCCATTGTTACATCTTCATCCCTCTCGACAACAACTGAGAGATTTATACGAGATAAATAAACAAAAGACGGGGCTGACCCCGCGTGGTACACAAAACTGGTCACGTCAATGTTGCAGAATTAAAGAAATAAGCATGCCAAATTCAAACAGACTCAAAATCCCGAAGATTGTCAATCGTTTGCATAAATGCGAGAAGCTTATAATAGTTCCCACGCCGAAACTTTGCCTCGTAATTTTGTAGTAAATCTTAAGAAATTCTTGCCATATACAAAGTACAATAATTGTTGCGTAATAATTTAGAAGTAAATACTCTAGGAGTAATAAATCAGCTTAAATCACTTAACAAAGCAAGTTTTCCCGTCCAGATTATATGCCAGTTAGGTTCCTTTCAGAGTACAGTATGCTAATACAACAGCTTCATACCAAATTAGCATCAAGTACAGCCACTCACCTTGCGAAAGATCCATATCAAAGACTGGATGGTTGCAGAGGTCACTCCATTATTCAAGAAAGACAATAAAAATTATCTGCAAACTTTCAGGGCCACGGCGGATTAGCCGTGCGCATTGAGGCGCCGTGCTGCGGTGGCCGCGGCCGTTCGCCGTCGGGGGTTCGAATCCCCCCTCGGGCATGGGTGTTTGTGTTGTGCTTAGGTTAGTTTACCTTAGTTTAAGTAGTTTGTAAGCTACGCAGTTGAATCCGATAGATTTAGAAACATTTGAATTTTGAGTTTGAAACTTTCGGATCCATATCATTGACATAAATTTGCAGCAGTATTTTGGAACACATACTTCTAGTTAACAATCTCGAAGACAACTAACTATTGACACACAGTCAACACGGCTTCAAAAAGTATCACTCTCGTCAAACACAACTGGCACTTTACTCATATGAAGTGATGACTGCTATCGACAACGGATCTCAAATCAATTCCATATTTCTACATTTCCGGAAGGCTTTAGACATTGTACCTCACAAACAGCTTCTAATCAGATTGGGTGCTTATGGAATATCGTCTCCGTTGTGGGATTGGTTTTGTGATTTGCTGTCGTAAAGAACACAGTACGTAGTAATTGACTTAAAGTCATCGAGTAAAACAGAAGTGATATCTGTCGTTTCCCAGGGAAGTGTTTCAGGGCTCCTATTGTTCATTGTATCTACAAACTATTCAGGATACAATCTGAGCAGCTCTCGTAGAATGTTCGCAGTTGATTCTGTCGATGAGTAAAGTCACCAGGAGATCCAAAGAACTTCAAAACGATGTAGATATTTGCATGATACGAAAACTGTCGATTGACCCTAAATAATGAAAAGTATGAAAACATCCATATGAGCACTAAGAGAAAGTCGTTAAACTACATTTACACGATAAATCAATCAAATCAAAAGGCCGTAAATTCAACTAAATACCAAGAAATTACAATTATGAACATCTTTAATTGGAAAGTACACAAAGAAAAAATGTCGTAGGAAAGGCGAAGCAAACGCTACGTTTTATTGGCAAAACAATTAGAAGATGCAACTCTCTATTAAAGAAATCGTCTGCACTACAGTTGTCTCTCCTATTTCTAGTATTTATGCACATTGTAGATCCGCACCACAGGAGAACATACAAAAAGTTCTCAGAGAAGAACAGCTCGTTTTGTAAAAATCGTGATACAGTGGAGAGAGTGTCACGGACATGATGCACGAGTTGTGCGGCAAATTCTGGTTATTTGTAACACTTTGCTAAGGATTTCGCCTAATTTCTCGATAATTAATTTACTGACAATCATTTTGCCTCTTTTTCGCACGTTTATACTGTGGATTGTATGCAGGTGCCTATTTATATTACTAACATTTATTATGCTTACTAGCTTATATGTCCGTGCTTCGCAACGGTTGTTGAAGGAGGGCCTGCGTGTATCATGGCTTTTTATGGTTCTGTACCTCATTCACTAAAAAAAACTTCACTTGTTGGATCGCTCTGTCAATAAACTCAGTTGTCCTAGCCAAGATGACAAATGTAAGTAAAAGTCATTGTCTGAAACGATGTATCTCCATAAAGTTTTTTATACAAAAAGTGAAACGAGCCAAAATATGCAAAGAAGTGTCGTTAAGTATTTAATACACAACGCGAAATCAGTAACACGATGTTCAATGTTTGTTGGTATTCGTAGACATAAGATTGCTTAATTCTGTCACAGACGTTCGCCTCCTTGTTGTACTACCCCATACTTATTACGCAGCAACGGTGTTCAGTGGCGGCGATTAGCCCCCCCCCCCCCCCCACACACACACACACACTTTCTGGGAAAAATATGATTAAATTATTCACTTTTTTAGCGTAGTAACACTTGTATACTTTTAAAACTGATTTGCACAATTGTAACATAGCTATAAGTGGGAGTTATGGTGGTACGCATGCTCGGCGCGACATTGTAGTAGAGAAGGAGGCTCCGCCTTCGCACACGACATCTGACGACAGTTGACGATCGTAGCCAAACCCAGTGACATGTGCACTGCATCATCGTAAATATCTCTCTGCGCGCCAGTACTATACGCAAACTGCAACTTGGCTTCTGGTGAGCGGGTGGTCGGCTTACTTCACATCAACCCGGCAGCCGACAAGCCGGCACTCTTGCCGGGCCAACACGAGATCCACGCCTCTTCACAGCCACCCAACAGCTACACGGCATGCCGTGCCGTGTTGTGACAGCCTTCCGTCTGCAGTCGCCTTCCCAAACTGCAAATGGAGCACGATCAGTTATTAGCGTGCTTTGTCTTGTACAGACGTTTGAAGAGAAGAAGAAGAAGAAGAAGAAGAAGAAGGTTGCATTGGGTTCATCCACTCAATACGAGAATAGACGAAGTGGATGCATTCTCTGTCCTTTTTGAGGAATTAAGGGGAGATACGTTTTTAATTATTTTCGGATCAGTTTATGGACTTTTGATGACTACGTGCACAAATGAAGAGTTCCATTCAGCACAGCAACACATTCTTCTGGGAATGTTTCCAGCCTATACAGATGTTAGCAGTTACAATCCAATGAGTGGAAAAACCAATAGTTAAAAATTTTAAAAAGATTTGTTATTCTAAAGAATGTACATTTTTCAAATCATATTAAAAAAATTAAAACCTAGGTTATAATCGAACGACCCAATACATGAATTTTCAGAGATTTGTGATGGCGTGGAGGATCTGGAACATGTCCCTGAAAATTGCTCCACTGCTTGTTCGCAACGCTTTGTGTCGGTAGCGGGTAAGAGATTATTTTTCTTTTGCATTTGTTAAGTGCTTGTTAGTTATAAAGAGTTAAACATGACGCATATGCATGTAATGTACTAGGGTGAGCGGCAGTATTAATTTTATCCCATGACATTTCACATTTCTTAATTTCAGAAACAATTTGCGTAACCCTTAACTGAAATTCCACTACCTCATCGTTGTCAAACAATTCCAAAGTTGGAACTATCCCGCTAAAAAAAAAAAGGCATATGCCGACTGGATTTTCTGTGCGGTGCATTAATGAGCTATACCTCTACAGGTACGATGGCCGAAACAGGGAGGATAGAAAATGTAGACACAGAATGGAAAGAAATGCATTTCTGAATAAGAGAAATTTGTTCACATCAAATATAGATTTAAGTGTTAGAAAATCTTTTTTGAAGGTATTTGTCTGGAGTGTAGCCTTGTATGGATGCGAAACGTGGACGATAAATAGTGAAGACAAGAACCGAATAGAAGCTTTTGAAATGTGGTGTTACAGAAGAATGCTGAAATTTAGATAGGAGTTTCTGAGTAGAATTGGGGGGAAAAAAGAACATTGTGGCATAACTTGACTAAAAGGAGGGAGCAATTGATAGGACACATTCTGAGACATCAAGGTATCACCAATTTATTACTGGAAAGAAGTGTGGGGGTAAAAACTGTAAGAGGGAGACCATGCGATCAGTACAGTAAGTAGGTCCAAAAGTATGTAGGATGCAGTAGTTATTCTGAAATGAAAAGGCTTGCACAGGATAGAATAGCATGGAGAGCTGCATCAAACCAGTCTTCGGACTGAAGACCACAACAACAACCTCTACAGGATCAAGCTTCCTTTTCTTGTAAACGCAGCAACTAAACACTGACAGCACCAGCACGGCTAAGCAACAGAGGAAATGACAAATGCAGTCTACGCTGCACAGTTTGCAACGAACGTCTGCAACTCGCTACGCCACGAAATCTACCGACTGCTGCCGAGAGTTTCCGAGAGGTGGGTGGCCCGCAAGCCAGGTTACAGTTGGCGGATAGTACTGTTCCAGCACAAAGGTTATCCTCTGTGTTTGTCGTAGTTCTGGTCAAATCGAATGCAATTATGTTTGTGTACGCACTTTTGTGTATTGTATTGAAGGTACTGACTCCAAAACTGGTGGAGATGCTCACGGATTGATCACATGTATTACCAAGTTTGAGTTTATTTTTGTATTGAATACTATGAAGTACTTTTTTGAAAAAACTAACATTCTTTCAAAGTACATACAGAATCATGATGTATCCATTCATGAAGTAGTCCAGGTGGCTGACAGCGTAGTTATGTCCATATATTGTTTGAGAAATGAAGAAGAGTTCCAAAAGTTTTTTGCTGAAGCAATTGATTTTTGTAAAAGACATGGCTTTGAGGGGCCAACAGCTCAACGCAAAAGAAAACTTCCACAAAAAATAGGAGGAGGAGATGTTGATCCTGAATATGATTCTCCTGAAACCTACATTTAAAAAAAAAAAAAAAAAAAAAAAAATTACTACCCTCTGTTAGATACACTCAGTGAGAACATTAGGTCACGATTTGATAAAAACCAGTTGGCTCTACTCTGCAACATGGAACTACTGCCGGCCGCCGTTGCCGAGGTGACTGAGGCGCTCCAGTCACGGTCAGCACGGCCACTACGGTCGAGGGTTCGAATCCCCCCTCGGGCATGGATATTTGTGCCGTCCTTAGTGTTAGCTAGTTCATAAGTAGTTTGTAAGTTTAGGGACTGATGACCCCGTAGTTAAGTCCCGTAAGCTTAACAAACATTTGAACATTTTTGAACTACTGCTGACGGCTTCAATGAAGAACAACTCAATTTGTAACGACCGTATCAAAGAAGCATGATTTGCTGTGAATTCCGCATTTGGTTTGGAAAATGATAATTTAGTCTCAGAAATCGATGTATTTTCAAGAAATAAGCATGATTCAGACCAAATAGATCGTCATCTTGTGACAAATTTGGTTTCACAATTTAAGTTTGAAAATGTTCACAACCAGTATGTATCCCCTAGTTTGTTCAAGTTACTGCAACTGTTTTTGACTATCCCGGTGTCCACTGCAACGGCAGAACGATCTTTCAATGGCCTCAAACGTATCAAAACCTACTTGTGGAATTCTATGCTTCAAGAACGTTTAACACATTTAGCTATACTAGCCACTGAAAAAGATGCGGCTAAAAACATCAAATTAGAAGAATGTGTAGAAATTTATGCCAGGCGGAAAACAAGGCACATAGCTTTGTTTTAAAGCAATTATGCTTTGACAAGACGTATCATGTTAAATTATGCTATTGTCTGTTATTTTTGTTTATAATTTAACTAATGTTCCTTTGTTTGTAACAGTTGTATTTTACTAGACAACTTAATTAAACAACTTATGCCAATTACAATTGTATATTGTCTTTTGTTTTTCCTCTCATTTGGTATTATTGGCCTGTAGGTGGAAAAATCAAACTATAACATGAAACAATTTCTTACAAAGCCATTTTTAGTTTTAGATTTTATTTTGCCCCCCCCCCCCCACTTCTAATGTCCAATCGCCGCCACTGGCGGTGTTTATTAGTTCTTTGGTGCACTACAGCGCCTCTATCGCTTGTTTGCTGAACTACGCAATCCATACTTCAAGCATAACCTACATCTAAAACAATTCCCCTTATTCCACTTTTATGAAACGAAGTTGCTCCATGCAAATCCATGAAGTAGTTTAGGAGATTTGGTATTTCTAATAGATGAACAGACAGTTACTGTAAACACTTAAGATGATGATGTAGGGGAAAATGGAGGAATGGCGGTAGGTTACGCAGTAATGTTTATATTACTGCTTAAGAAAACCTCATGCAGAAATACACACTCTTAAACTGAAGCTATATATGTACACTTCTGTATGTTAAATTATAAAATAGTATTGATAACATCTTAACATATAAAAATCAGACCACCTACATGTACCAGCATTCCCCGAGCTGTGGGGGTAATGCCAGTAGACTTGACTCCACGTATTTTAAATGGGTAGAATACTTTTCAATATATTTTCAAGGAAACATAAGGTTATTGAATATTTTTGAATGTGATTAAAGACTAAAACTCTTTTTACTAAACCACCATTAAAAAACAAGTCTAATTTAAAGATCAATACTAAACATAACACAAATTAAATTATTTCTGTTTTGTATTAAGCATTTATGGATATCCTTAAGTCGTATCTATCAGTCTTACAGGTTTAATGATATTATTACAACTTATTATTTTAATTAACATCTATGACATCATAGAATCAAAAGAAAATGGAACAAAATACTATAAAAGTCATTTAGTAGGCTACCGAAGGCACCTATCACACTGGAAACCTTCTGGAAAATCAGCAGCACTACACAGAGAATGTATCCATATTCCACAGCTGGTACATCGAAACCATTCCTCCCCATCCTGTCCAAACTCTCCACATACAAAACAGATCTTTTCATTTTCCACACCTGGCAAATCATCCATCTCATCATCGTCACATAATCGATTTTCATCAATGGATCCATCTTCATCAGAGTCTGAAGACATTTCTTTAATATGTCTACGTGTAGACACTGCTTTTTTCTTTTTGATGCCCTCTTTATGCACTTTTCTCTGCTTACACTTAGGTGTGCCTTTCAGTAGCTCCTTTAAACGTGTTTTCAGTAATAGATTTTTCTTTCTTCAGGTCCCTCATTGATTTCTTTTCGGCAGCCAGTTGAAGTTAAACTTTTCTTGGTGTGGAGGTCAGTATCTCTGACTTTTGTTTTTCTCTTTGTTTTCTGGGCTTTGCCTTTGTGCTACTGATAGAGGGAACTGGTATCAGGTCTTCAAAAGTCACTGAATTACTGGAACCCTTGCATTCATTTGATCCTCCAGCATCTTGGTTTGGCTCACCACACGAATCTGTGTGTTCAACACCTGTGTCATCATTCTCAATTAATGGAATGGACAAATTTCGTACTTCTTCAAATATGTCTGCAGCACAAAAGTCGTTATCAGTGAATACATTTGGATTCAGAGGATAAAGTCCTGTAGCTTTAAACCCAGATACAGCTGTAGTGTCGCACAAGTCTAAAGTGCGCGCCAAGTACTTTCGCCGCGCGCCGCCATGCACGCACGGCGTGGCGTTCTTACGACGTCAGCCACGAGCGCCCTCTGCTGCAACTCCGCTCGTGGCCACGACTGCTGCATCGTTCACTTGGGACTGAGATGGGAACCTGTTAACACTTGGGAATCAGATAGACACCAGTTAAGACTTGGCTATCGGATAGGCACTAGGAATCATCAGTAGGCAGGCCTCTATATAAACTATGTATCAGCATTCCGCAGTCAAGAACTATGTAAAAGTTAAGTATTACCAAGACTCTATGAAATATATATCTCGTTCTAATTTACTCTAGTGTTTCTAGTTTCTGCTGTCCCACTGGCTGGTCACCTCCGTACCTGTGTCGGTCTCTTTCTACTCGGCCACTGACACCTACAACATACCGGCGGAAACGAGAC
This sequence comes from Locusta migratoria, assembly GCA_026315105.1. Classification (NCBI taxonomy): domain Eukaryota; kingdom Metazoa; phylum Arthropoda; class Insecta; order Orthoptera; family Acrididae; genus Locusta; species Locusta migratoria. The sequence continues at coordinate 444,759,404 of CM048746.1, read as the reverse complement.
ACAAAAGTGCCGACGAGGATGGGATACAAAAGTGGCGACGAGGAGCGATAGAAGAACCATGAACCAGCCCGCTTGCAGCAGCCAGACAGCATCAGTCGGAGCACGCAGAAATTGCTCCCGCCCACCCACCCTTATTATAAGAATTTTGGGGGAACATATTTGGTTAGGTGTTTTGTGGACTTTTTTTGTTGCAGAGCGTCCTCTTTCATATTGCAATTGTGTTTTGTTCTAATTTTCTTCAAATTATGATATCTTTTACTTTCCTGATCTGATTTTGATAAAATGAATCCTATATGTTGCCCCAGGATATTCTTTATTTATGTGTGATACCCCCATGAATGTTCATTTAGTACTTTTGGAGATTACTCTCTACACATAGACACATGCGATTGCTTTCAGAGAAATGTTGAAATTGTGGTATCTGTGATATCTGATCAGATTTTGTGAAATGAAGCATTTCTGTAACCGCAATATATCCAGACGTTTCCTGTGAAAACTCCCTGAAAATTCGTCTATTAGTTTTGAAGATGAAAGAGAGAGATAGACATGACGGTTGTCGATGGAAAACGTTAAATTGTAATGTTGTTCTTTCCGTGATCCGGTTTTCAAAAACTAAGTCTATACGTTGTCCCCAAAAAAAAAAAAAAAAAAAAAAAAAAAAAAAAAAAAAAAAATGTTTGTATAGTCTATAGGACTTAACTACGGGGTCATCAGACCCTAAACTTACAAACTACTTATGAACTAACTAAGACTAAGGACGGCACAAATATCCATGCCCGAGGGGGGATTCGAACCCCCGACCGTAGTGGCCGTGCAGACCGTGACTGGAGCGCCTCAGTCCCCGCGGCCACCGCGGCTGGCGTTGTCCCAACGTGCGCTGAAGTTACCTATGAAAATGTTTGTAAAGCTTATGGGACTTAACTACGGGGTCATCAGTCCCTAAACTTTCAAACTATTTATGAACTACTTACGAACTAAGACGGCACAAATATCCATGCCCGAAGGGGGATTCGAACCCCCCGACCGTAGTGGCCGTGCAGACCGTGACTGAAGCGCCTTAGTCTCCTCGGCCACCGCGGCCGGCAAGTAGTAAGCGAGAAACTTTTTTCCTTTCAGTACAGAGCAAACTGTTCCATTAGATATATGGTGTAAACTACTTCTTACTTTTGTGCCATTAAACGTATGATGTGTCACCTTCTTTTGCCTGGTGACGTCTCTTCTTCGTCCGTTTTTTTTTTTTTTTTTTTCCTTCTCTCTTCTTTGGTTGTTCTCTTGGGTCAGTCTCTTGTAAGATGTTTCAAGGACTGAATAGGCCTAATTTATTTACGTTCAATTACGTGCTTTTTTTTAAACTCTTTCACAGAGGAATATCGCACTATATTTCCATCTCAAATCATCGTACAAACAATAACATGACAGATATAGAAATAAATGACAAACGGATAGAAAAGCAACTGAAATCGCTCAACAGAGGAAAGGCCATTGGACCTGATTGAGTACCAGTTCTATCCTGCGAAAAGTATGCGAAGGAACTTTCCCCTTCTAGCTCCAGTGATGGTCTATCATACCTCCGAGAATCCGACAAAAACACACAACGGAGAGACAGAACACTGCCATCGTTATCCAACTCTTATTACATATACACCACTCCCACCTTACAGAAATTATCCATAGTAGCAACAGCCTACAATATTTTTAACCATCCAGACCAAGTTACCTTAAAATTGTAGAATAGAAACTATAATGTAATCATATCATCGACTACAACTGCATCGGCGCACATCGGTAACACTGCGAAAACAGTATAAGGTCTTAAGATGACAACAAACAACTTGCAAGGGTCATCTACATGCACCACCTAAAAGGGTCTGTCAACAGCAGAAGATTCCTAGCACAACCAATAACAAAAATATTTTCAGAGGTATGAAAAATTTAAAATGCAACAGACAACCTACACCGGTATCACTCAGGTATGCCGAAGCGTGTTTTCGCGGTCAGAATGAGGAACAGCGCTCTGGAGGCGGCACCGTTCTCAATGCCAGAGAAGAAGCGACTGGCCGACTGTGACGAATACTGACAGCCATGGATGCTAGAATAAACGATAGAGGTCAACCGCCGGATGCACAGTCGTATCACAGAATAAGGAATATACAGAAAGGAAACTCCCACTGCAGTCTGTCGTCCAAAATTTAGTGCGCATGCGCGGAATCGGCCATCTTGAAAAGAAGTGGTCACTCCCTACTCTGTGGTGTGGTAATGCGCCGTCTTTGTTTGTCCATTGTGTATTTTAACTGCCTGAATCGCATAAAAGTAAACAGGTATTTGGTGCAGTGAAAAGAGAGAACTGTGTGTCAGTAGTTAGTGCTTTTCCGTTTTTATGATGAGCAGCAATAAAAGAAAAGGCGGCCGATGGTGTTCAGCACCTAATTGCCGCAATAATTCTCATACAAATAAGGATATAAGCTTTTTCACCTTCCCAAAAGATGTTGAACGGTAAGTGAACGTTGCTATATGCGTAGTAAAAGTTAAATTTTATCAGTTTCGAATGAGAGCAATGTGTGCATAATTATTAAAAGTAGCCTTGCTTCTTTTCTTGACGATAACTTTCGCTGTTGCTGTTGCTGTAGTAAAAGTTTAATGTTATCAGTTTCGAATGAAAGCAATGTGTACATAATTATTAAAAGTAGCCTCGCTTCTTCTGTTGATGATAACTCTCGTTGTTTCTGTTGCTGTAGCATCGAAATGTTGAAGTACATTTATATTTTATAAGTTTAACGTCGCAGGGAATAATATAAAATAAAAGCCAAAGAATAGTGCGTAAGTAGCGGGACTCAACATTTTACGCTTGCGTTCCCTTTTCCTGTTGCACAGATAGGCGAGATATTTCAGAAATTTTTAAGGCTCATCTACCTGTTCACCTTCACATAATTTGATGCAAACGATAAAATTTTACTAACGGCAACGGAGGCGTATTGCTAATGTTGTCGACGACCGTTGATCCTCTTACAAGGGGAGGTCGGCAATCGGGACCCGGCGATTTCGCCCAAATTGCGTGTATAGAAGGAGATTGGTCTCCACATAACGTGCCTCCTTAGGAAAGGAGGAAATGCTCTCGAAAGTTTTTCAAATAGTACTGTACATCATATTTAGCAATATGTTCGTGACTAACGACGTAGCGTAATGGTCAAGCGCATTACTTGCGCAGCAGGCGCCTTGGGATCAATCCCAGGAGCTTCCTTATTTTTTTTTTCTTTTTTTACTCTACGCCTTTAATTTAGGAACAGAGCGCTGAATAACAAATAACATGTACAGTGCTATCGGAAAAACTTTCGAGAGCGTTTCCTCCTTTCCTAAGGCCCACTCAGGCTAAATATTTCAGGCTCGTTATGTGGAGATCCACCTCCTTCTACACACGTAACTTGAGCGAAATCGGCGGATCCCGACTGCCGACCTCCCTTTGTTAGGATATTCATACAAATGGAATAAGGGGAATAATCTTGCTGTTCTTGCTCTTAGGTTGGCAGTTTCTTGTATCTACCTTTCTCGGGTTCGGTAAAGTAATTGTCCTCGTAAAACGAACATTATGTTGCCAACATTAAAACATTACTCTTCCACTGCCGTAAGTAAAACTGAACCAGTCAAATCGATGACACTCATCCTGCCTCCTCCGCTTGTTCTACGATGCTTAGGCAAGTAAAATTCTACTTACGGCAGTGGAGGCGTAGTGTGCTAATGCTGGCAGCGAATGCTCATAGAATACGGTACTCAAAACAAATAGATTAAGGGGAATAATTATTTTCTGCTGTTCCTGCTCTATGGTTGACAGATTCTTCTATATGCCCTTCTCCGATCTTTAAATTAATTATCCTCCTAAAGCAAATACAACTTTTCCAACATTAAAACACGACTACATCACAGTCATAAGTAAAATATATATGTATGTTTTAAAGGGAATATTAATCTCCACTGCAAAGAAATGGTCTGTGAATTCAAAATAAAAACTGCAGAATATCTAGTGTGCACTTTAAAGAAATAATGTTTGCTAACTTTTTGAAAAACCGATTAAACCCGATGCTTTTCCAACATTGTTCAATATACCGAATCCACCAAAGTCAGTATCACTAAAAGGAAATCACCTAAGGAAAGGAACAGTGAAATACATCCAGGCCCTAAGACTGACATACAGTTAAATCTGATGCATATAACATTTGTTTTGTGGTGCTAATTCAGAATATATTTGTAAAGCAAAATTCATTACCACCCACTAAAATACTTCTGTGAGGTACAAATGGTGTGTAATGTTCTAGTGAATGCATATTGGCAAGGAAGACTAAGAGGAAAATGAACACTTTTTCAGCCGGCCGCGGTGGCCGAGGAGACTGAGGCGCTTCAGTCACGGTCTGCACGGCCACTACGGTCGGGGGTTCGAATCCCCCCTCGGGCATGGATATTTGTGCCGTCCTTAGTTGTAGGTAGTTCATAAGTAGTTTGTAAGTTTAGGGACTGATGACCCCGTAGTTAAGTCCCTTAAGATTAACAAACATTTGAACACTTTTTCCTTTGCTATAACTGAAACAATGTGTGCCACAATATGACAAGTACAGAGTAAGTTTGTTACGTAGTTTTATGGTTCCGCTACCTGTCCTTCACTTGTGTGTAATTTAACAGCTTTATATATGCCCAGACGTCATTAGTTCTGTGTAATCAAGTTGTACTGCTAAGTCTGACTCAATATTTTGTGCAAATTCCTTTGTGTCAAATAAAACTTTTCCTATAGATAAAACCAAATAAAACGATCATTGATTCATCGTACATTTTCGTAGTTGTATTAAAATTTAGGCCTACTTTTTTTTCGTTGGATTACAATTAGGTGCAAGAACAGGGCGCAAAATAGAGGAGAGCATAATAAAAAGCCGTTTCCTTTCGTAAAAGTTGGTGATATCAGATACAGTTCGTAAAAAGTCCATTTCCAGCCAAAGTACTAAATGGCTATAGTTCTGAGTTTACTGCTTTTCAATATGGCGTTGAGCGCAACGCTTGGTAACATACAGATCAAAGGCGTCGCCCCCAGGTTTCCCTTCTCTATGCTCCCTATTCTGTGGTCATATGCCGTGCCACTGATGTCACCAGGACACCAGCACAGTTTTCCCGCGCGACCATAGCGTTGCTATTATGAATGTATCTCCACAGAAACGGTTTCCCACTGGCTCTTTATAGTTTGTGTATGTATGAAGTAGTTGTAAGTGATAAATGATGGCTTATTAGTGACGACGGTGTGTCGTGCTGTTGCGCGCAGTACGAACCACGGCAAACAGAAGAATGCGATATTTCACAGATTTCCGAGAGATAAAGCGGTAAGGTTAAAGTGGCTAAACGCATGTAAGCGATTACATGCTCTCGACTCTGATACTGGTCGTATATGTTCAGAACATTTTAAAGAGTCTGATTATGTTCGAGACTTGAAAAATGAACTTTTAAACCTTCCATTGAAACGTATATTAAAGGCAGGTGCGGTCCCTACTTAGAAGCTGCCTAAGTGCATCAACATAGTCAAGACAGGTTCTTCTGAATGCCTTGAAGTCAGAGCAGAAAGACGGAACAACTAGAAAGAAGTACAAATATTATTGTTAACAACAAATGACAAGGATGACAGCGTGAATTGTATAAACAATTCTGTTGAGGAAATCAGTACGTGTATTAATTCCGAAACCCCCTCAGCGGGTACTGTCGTTGACAATGATGCAATAATTGTAGCTGAATTAACTAAAGAAGTTGACCATTTAAGAAGTGAGAACAAAAAAATAATACATGAAATAATTATTTACTTCGACACGTACACAACATTCATACCCAGCAACATATGATCTAAAATGAATATTACGCAAAGTTTACGCAATGCGTTTTTACCTCTAAAAAATCATAATATTTATTGCAACCATTTAGTTCATTTATACAGCATAAAAAAGTATGCAGAATAATAAAAAAATTCAGTCCTTCATCGAGCAAAGATGTCAAGCTGTAAGATGTAAAAATACCAATTTTTTCACCAAATAGTTTTCCTGCAATCATTTGATAAGTTTTTCGAGGCGGCCGTTCGTGTCAGCTCTGGTCAGCGGGTGATGTCACAGAGCACAGCCTGGCCTCCCCACCTGCGCGTGACCCCTACCGTCTATTCTAGTATCCGTGCTGACAGCCCTATGGCGGCGAGCGGTGTGTTCAAATAGTGCTTCCTAAGCATACCGTGATACTAGGCACACGTTTTTCGTGTATGTATGCTAAATGTACTTGTTAAATGGGGATGCATAATAATAAATAAAGCCTGGCAAGTGTGTATCTCTCTCAGAGGTGGGGATGTAGATGAGTTCTCCGGAAAAAAAAAAATCAAATGTTTGTACAGCTTATGGGACTTAACTACGGGGTCATCAGTTCCTAAACTTACAAACTACTTCTGAACTACTTACGAACTAGGACGGCACAAATATCCATGCCCAAGGGGGGATTCGAACCCCCGACCGTAGTGGCTAAATGTACTTGTTAAATGGGGATGCATAATAATAAATAAAGCCTGGCAAGTGTGTATCTCTCTCAGAGGTGGGGATGTAGATGAGTTCTCCGGAAAAAAAAATCAAATGTTTGTACAGCTTATGGGACTTAACTACGGGGTCATCAGTTCCTAAACTTACAAACTACTTCTGAACTACTTACGAACTAGGACGGCACAAATATCCATGCCCAAGGGGGGATTCGAACCCCCGACCGTGACTGGAGCGCATCAGTCTCCTCGGCCACCGCGGCCGGCGTGAGTTCTCCAAATCGATGCCCTGAGAGGAGTGTCAATGCAGGTGTGTGGTGTCTTGTGTGCAATCATCAGGGCGTGGTGCAGCTGTCAGCATCTTCGCCAACATTTCTGCACTGTGGTGGGGTATATCTGCAAGGAAACAGGCGGGTCCAGTATGCGAGGTGTCCATTCTACTGCTGGTGTGGCCGCGTGTGTGTGGTTCTCTACCTGTTGTCGCCGCTCGCTTTACCACGGATGGCAGTGTGTGACGGTTCCAGAGGAGCTGTGTGTTTACTTGGCGCAAAGTTGATGTTACATTGTTCATGTCATGTGGGGTTGGGTGTGTGTGTGTGCATGTTCATGCATATGGTTCTCTTGCGACCACATACGATGTCTCACGATTGGCTCTAGGATCAAACTGAATGAGATTTCTGCCAGTTTAATAGTGGGGGAGGGAATCCATGTGATCTAGTAGTCATTTCAAGTCCGGAGGACGTTTGGACAGCTCTGCTATAAACAAAATTTAATGTAGTAATGTAAAATTACCCTGAACCCATTCCGATGTCTGGATGGTGGTTGGTGGAGAGGGGGGCAGTACAAGGATCTATAACTTTCGTAAAAAAAAAAAAAAAAAAAAAAAAAAAAAAAAAAAAAAAAATAGACGAGTTCAAAAAACAAAAAATTCTGTTGAGGAGATTGTATTACAAATTGTATCTCAATAAGTACAAGTAGCTATAACGTTCGTAAAAATAATAATTACACGAGTTTTGAGGGAAAAAATTGCATTCATTCATTTAATACTAAGTATGGTTTGATATGCAAATTAAATAATCAGGGTGGTGTGTTGCGAACAAATCCGTATCTGTTAGGGGTGGCAGCTGGGCAATTGAGCATCTCTTGGAGGTGGACAAGCTAGGAAATTGTTAATGCAAATTAATAGGATGCTGCAATTAATTTGATATGCAAATTAGAAATAAAACTTAATTAGGTGCGGTGGTGGGGGGGCGGTGGTGAGTCTAGTATTTGCAGATGATGTTTCCATTAATTCTGAAAACTTATCAAATGCAGAAATACAAATCACTCTCCTAGAAGAAATAGCCAACACAGTATGTTTAAGAATTTCAGTAGAAAAAAAAATAAACTAAGTTTATAACAAACAAAAAAATACTCCAGATATCCTAGTAAAAGACATTGTGCAGATAAAGAGGACAAATAAATTTAAATATTGTCACGTTGCAATGGAAGTAGGCTTGACTTCGAAGGCAACTAAACACAGCACTTATACTGAAAGCACGTTTATTACGAACTCAACATACACGCAGCAATGACTGCCTCTCAGGCAGAGTGCTCTGCTTTTTATACACAGACAGAATTTACCAGAAATTAGAAGAACAGTTAACATAAGAAACAAGTAGAATTTACACGTGAACATAAGAAAGATGTAGAACCTTCTACAAAGAAATAAATTTTTGCCGGTGGGCGGGATTGAACCGGCGACCTTCTGCTCCGCAGTCCGTGACGCTATCCCCTGCGCCTCGCCGGCAGTCGATCTTCGTCCTTTCTCGCGGCAATATTATAAAACGAAAAGTTACTTCATTCAGTGCATAATTAAATGAACGTTGTAATACTCATTTTAACTTTGGCATACCCCTTTTCCATGGCGGTATAATGTAGCACTGTTGTAGTTATCTGATGTGCATGCCAGTTTTTCATACAAATAAATGGATAGCTCTGTAAGGTAAAACACTAATGAGTCGTTTCAGTTCGGATAATGATTACATGGTTCAACCGATAGAAAAGCTAACTGTTTTCTCTTGAAAATAAAGAATGAGTAATTCAGTCAATGTACAAAACTGCAAAAGTGTCGCTTGTTTTCATTCGGTTGTTCCCACAGACTAATTTCGCTTTATGGGTAGTTCTTGTCCTTGCGGACGCTGATCCGGTTTGTTCGTTTTGGTTCTATGTGTTCTTTGGCTCAGCTTTTTTATTACAGAGAGCGTTTAGCCCTCTGACCGGGCGCGCTGAGCCACGGCGCCCTATCCCATGCGCCACGTCGGCAGTTGGTGTTCGTGGTCTCTCGCGGCATTGCTCCCTCTCCTGGAGAAACAGCGACCCGCTGTTATGATCCCTGTGGAGCCAGCTGCAATGCCCTGGATCTTGACCGTGCCATAGGTCCTCTGTATGACAGTTCAAGAGAGTCCTTTCCTTCTCCGCGATTATCGACGACAGACGTTCCTGTCGTGGCTTCATCAGGAACATTACCGTCCTTAAAGTCCTTGAACAAGAAGTCATTGTCGTCTATCTGCTCTTCAGGATCGTAGTAAGGCTTCATACGCAGGACGTGAACAATGTCTCTTCGTTTTTAACGTTTCGACGACGGCTCATAATCCTCAACTTCGTATGTGACGTCTGACAGGCGGCGTATGACACGATACGGACCAAAGTATCGCTTCAATAACTTTTCTGACAGTCCAACCTTCCGTACAGGGGTAAAAATCCATACCAGATCTTCTGGGCTGTACACAACAGGTCGGTGCTTGTCGTTATACCGCTGACGGTCCTTCTCCTGGGCGTCCAGTGTCCGAATGCGAGCCAGCTGTCTTGCTTCTTCGACCCTGGTGATGAGCTGTTTAACATAGTCATCCTGAGTGTCGTCCGGTTGGAACGGGAAAAATGTATCCATTGTCGTCTCAGCTTCACGGCCATGGAGCAGGAAAAACGGAGTGAAGCCTGTGGTGTCTTGTCTTGCGGTATTGTAAGCAAATGTCACGACTGGCAGAATTGTATCCCAATCCTTCTGCTCAACTTCGACGTACATCGACAGCATGTCGGATAACGTTTTGTTAAAACGTTCCGTAAGACCATTTGTCTGAGGATGGTATGCAGTTGTCATTCTGTGGACAATGTTGCACCGTGACATTACCTCTGATACTAGTTTTGACTGGAATACTTTTCCACGATCAGATATGACACGTGGTGCTCCCTGCTTCAAAATAATGTCTTCTACAAGGAATTTTGCGATCTCTGGAGCTTCTGCAGTCGGCACAGGTTTGATGACAGCGTAGCGTGTGAGGTAGTCAGTGCAGACTATTATCCAACGGTTACCGGTTGTCGACTTCGGAAACATTCCTAAAAGATCGATCCCAACTCGGTGGAATGGAGCTGCTGCCGGCGGTATCGGTACGAGATGTCCTGGAGGTAATTGTGGCACATGCTTCCGTCGCTGGCACTCTTTACAGTGACTCACATAGTGCTTGACAGATCGGTAGAGACCTTTCCAGTAATACCTGCGTCTGATTCTGTCTAGGGTCTTCACGAATCCCAGATGACCGGATATTGGATCATCGTGGAAATATTTGAGAATAGCTGGCTGGAGATGAGCTGGAACAACAAGTAGCCATTTGGGGCCCAGTGGATCACAGTTGCTCTTGTACAATGTTCCGTTTATAAGTTGGAACTCTCCATTGGTTGTCTCTCCTTTCTCCAAGGCCTCTATCATTTTTAATAGTGTTGGATCTTCCCTCTGTTCAGCTGTAACGTCATCTAATTCAGTGAGAGCTGAAATTTCATTAATGCTGTTGTGTTCCACTAATGGATTCCTCGAAAGGCAGTCGGCATCCTTGTGTTTGCGCCCGTTCTTGAATACCACTGTAACATCGTACTCTTGGAGTCTTAGTGCCCATCTTGCTAGTCGACCTGATGGATCCTTCAAGCTAGTCAGCCAACACAAAGAATGGTGGTCTGTCACGACGGTGAATGGTTTGCCGAATAAATACGGCCGGAACTTGTTGATAGCCCAGATAACCGCGAGACATTCTTTTTCAGTTGTAGACTAGTTTATCTCGGACTTTGAGAGTACTCTTGACGCATAGCTATCACTTTTTCGGCACCTTCCTGAACTTGTACAAGCACTGAACCAATCCCATAGCCACTGGCATCTGTGTGAAGTTCCGTTTCTGCATTCTCGTCGTACAAGGCTAGTACTGGTGCGGAAGTTAGAGCCTCCTTAAGTGCTCGGAAAGATCTTTCTTTTGTCTCATCCCAGTAAAATTTGGCGTCTCCCTGCAGAAGTTCTTGTAATGGACGTGCCTTGTTACAAAATCCTTTTATGAAACGTCGGTAGTATGAGCACAGCCCGAGAAAACTTCTCACATCACGAATGTGCTGAGGAGTTGGAAATTCTGTGACTGCCCTTAGTTTATCTGGATCAGGACGGACACCATCTCCGTTGACTAGGTGCCCCAGGATTTTTATCTCTTTGGCGACGAAGAGGCACTTCTTTGGATTGAGGCGGAGACCTGCAGCCTGAACACACTTCAACACAGTTGACAGGCGACTCAGATGTTCTTCAAATGTTTTCGAGAAAACGACAATGTCATCTAAATAGCAGAGACACGTCGTCCACTTAAGGTGTCGAAGCAAGTTGTCCATCATGCGTTCGAATGTGGCTGGAGCATTACATAATCCAAATGGCATTACTTTAAATTCATAGAGACCGTCAGGTGTAATAAAAGCCGTCTTCTCTCTGTCAGCTTCATCAACCTCGATTTGCCAGTAACCTGTTTGCATGTCCATAGTTGAGAAGTATGTAGTTCCTTTCAAGCAGTCTAAGGTGTCATCAATAGGCGGCAATGGGTAGACATCTTTCTTTGTGATTCTGTTCAGCCGCCGATAGTCGACACAGAATCGTCACGTGCCATCCTTCTTCTTTACGAGGACCACCGGAGACGACCAAGGACTCTCTGAAGGTTGAATAATGTCATCTCGCAACATCTTCTCCACTTCCTCTCGAATTATCCGTCTTTCAGCTGGCGACACTCTATACGAACGCTGGCTAATTGGCGGATGGTCCCCAGTATTGATTCGGTTCTTTATCGTGGGCCGTTTCGTCTGACTTTTCCCCTGCTGAGGTGTGAATGCACCCGAAAATTGGCGTAGTATACCTAACACCCGCTGGCGTTGTTCCTTGGTCAGTCCAGGCCCTATTGGCAGTTCCACGTTTGTTTCCTCCAGCGCGTTGTCTGTGCTGATAGCAGGGCATGGGTCTTCATTGATGATGTTGAGCTCACCGTCCTGGATTGGTTCAGCTGTCCCGATACACATTCCCTTGGGGATAAGTTGTGACTGCTCGTGACAATTTGTGATCCAAATCTCTCCTTGACCACCGATAATGCTTATGATAGCCGCTGGTATGTAAATTTCTTTTGTGAGCCTGATAAACGTTTTACTATCAACAAGAACTTCACAGTTTAACCAGTCATCTGTGTTTGTGACTGCAACTCTTCTCATTGTCAACGGCGGTATCGTCACATTGTCAACGACGAATAACTTCCCAGAAAATTCTGTATTACGTGTATCTGGCGGAACAACTTCTTCAATTTGCAGCTCAGATCTTCCACAGTCAATGATAGCTTGGGATGCCTGAAGGAAGTCCCATCCGAGGATAACATTGTGACTACATTCTGTTAATTCAAACGGCTGCGACACAAGTTCCTGCTGGATGGACGTACTTTCCATTCGCGACCTTCAGCACAGTTGCTCCCGTAACCCAGAACATTGTCTTCTTTAGTGTGCGGCGGTAATTATCCGATAATACAGAAAAAGAGGCTCCTGAATCAACAAGTGCCCGGACAGGTTGGCCGTCGATTATGACGTCGATGAGATTTCCCGACATCTTGGCGACTGTCGTCCATGGAGGATTTTCATCTGCGGCGGCCTCACCTCCGTAGATGGTCGCCTCGCTTAGTTTTCCTGGGCGCGGCGGCTAGGGGAGCGGCTGGTACCTCTGTACGGCGACGGTGAACGGCTGCGGCGCGTCGGGGAGCGACCTCGTCTAGGGTACGGCGATGGGCTCCTCCCCATAGGTCGATTGAACTCATCGGCAGATGACTGCCTTGGATAGAACTGCTCCGACGGCTGACGTCTTGCGGCAAAATAATCATCGAATACTCGCCTCCTCTCTCTGCAGTAGCGTACGACATGTCCAGGGCGTCCACAGTGGAAACACAGTGGTGTGATGTCTTCTCCTCCAGACGTCTGTTCTTCTGCGGGGCGTCATAGTTACCGGGAGAGGTTGCTGTGGTCGCGTCGGTCGGTTCATGGGCTGCCGTTTGGCGGCTGCAGCGTAAGTCATAGCAGGGCGACGCCATTCTTCACGTCGGGTGCGATGGAAGGGGCAGACAGGAGCTAATGTTTGAAATACCTCGTCCTCAGCGGCGTCGGCTACCTCGTGACTTACAGGGCTCACATCCATGGCCATAATCTGATGCTCGCTCGGTCTAATAGTCCCGGCTGCCATGCACTGTTGTAATTCTTCTCTCACGATTTGTCGTGTGAGAGAAGCCAAGTCCTGCTGGTCTTCCACAACGGCCATAGGGACTACATTTGGGAGTCTGTCATACTTCTTGCGTCCAACCCTCCTTTGTTGCATCTCTTCAATACGCTGGCACCACTTGATGAACTCTTCTGTCATAGCGACGTCTTTTTATCAGAAGAGCTTGGTACATATCTTTTGCAATTCCCTTCATAAGGTGCGTGATTTTGTCCGCTTCAGTCAAGTTCGGATTGACCACGTTACACAGGGCCAAAACACTCTGAATGTACGATTGTGTCGGCTCACCATGTCGTTGGGCCCGGTTCTTCAGTTGTTCTTCCGCCTAGCGGATTTGTCGCTGGCGGTCTCCAAACGTCTTCTTAAGTTCCTCCTGGAACGTCTCCCAGCCATTCAACTTGTTTTCGTTGTTTTCGAACCATTGCTAGGCTGTTCCATCCAGGTAGAAATAAACGTTGGCCAAGCACATCGTATGATCCCACCTGTTGTACTTGGCGACTTGGTCGAACCCTTTTAGCCATTTGTTGGGGTCCTGTCCAGCATCTCCACAGAACACCGACGGGTACCTGATGTGCAGCTGGCTTATTGCTGGTTTCGTCTCCATCGTTCTTCTGATAATACGGACTTTTGGAAGGATGTACTCGGTGTATCCGTATTCCAGTTCCAGTCCGTGTAAGCGACGGCTTTTACGTTGCCTAATCGGAGCCACTGTGATGCAGCTGTTGCACAGTGTACCCGGCGCCTCCACCAAACATGTCACGTTGCAATGGAAGTAGGCTTGACTTCGAAGGCAACTAAACACAGCACTTATACTGAAAGCACGTTTATTACGAAATCAACGTACACGCAGCACAGACTGCCTCTCAGGCAGAGTGCTCTGCTTTTTATACACAGACAGAATTTACCAGAAATTAGAAGAACAGTTAACATAAGAAACAAGTAGAATTTACACGTGAACATAAGAAAGATGTAGAACCTTCTACAAAGAAATAAATTTTTACCGGTGGGCGGGATTGAACCGGCGACCTTCTGCTCCGCAGTCCGTGACGCTATCCCATGCGCCAGGCTGGCAGTTAGTGTTTGTGGTCTCTCGCGGCAATATTTTGGAGAAACTAATCAAGAAAATTACTTAGAGAAAATAGTTGTAAAAGAAACAGTATCTAAAACATAGCATGTGGAATAATGAGGATCATTTGCAACAAAAGGTCTATGTCTAAAAATTTTAAAATACAGCATTACAACGTAGTAGTGAAACCAGAATGTCTTAATACAATTAAATGTTTGGTATTGAATTATAAACTGAACAAACGTGAGGTTCTGGGTAGAAAATTCATTCGAAAAATACAGAGTTATGGAAACTAAGAAGTAATGAAGAAGTTTATCACAATATATAAATAGCTATTTTTGGACATTTGTACAGAATGAACTCTAACAGGTAAACCAGACTAGTTATAAAATAGCTTTGGAATAAGAAGCCAACAATAGCTTGGTTTCGATTTGAAAAGAAATAACATAATTGAAAAAGAAGCAACAGAAAGAGAACTTTTTAAGAAGAAAGTGTTGAAAGGCAGGAGGGAGAAGAAGACAGGGTCTCAATGGTGTGAGGAGAGAAAAAGGATGCTTAGTGAAAAGATGAAGGAATACTGGGGGAAAAGAAAGGAGAACAAAGGAAAAAGCATAGGATTGGTAGATGCCCCAAATGGAGAAAGAAAGAAGAAGATGAAATTAAAGTTTATATATGTGCCTACTGGGTTAAGTTACTGTAATATTCAAGTTCATGAAATTGAAACTTATAACAGGGCTTTATTCATTTTGTTCTAATTACATTCAAAATGAGGTCAAAATTTCTTAGATTATGCAGTGCACTGCATTAAACACTTCGATCATTGTCTGTCCAATTTTTACTAGTTTCTGAATACACTGAGGAGCCATAAAACAAGGACAGGCACTTTAATGAAAACACAGAGATATATAAACTCTCAGAGAACAGCACTGCAGTAGGCAATGCCTATATATAGAACAACAGGTGTCTGACGCAGGAGTTAGATCAATTATTGCTATTAAAATGGCAGGTGAGGGTGGAAACCAGGCAAGTGGCCACCAAACCGCCGCCATCTTGAAATTTGTGTTAGGTTTTCCCTGGCTGCCATCTTAGCTCTCAATCTCCTGGACTATGCCCCACAAAAACAGTAACTACTGAAAGGCTACCTCATCTCAAAGTGACATGAAAAAATAAACAATATACTTTTGTTAATTGCCATACTCCAGTTAACGATAACAATAACTATTTAAGTGAGTTTGAACGTGATATTATAGGCGACGCACAAGAGAAGGGACACAACAACTCCAAGGCGCGCAATCAGTATTGGGAATGCGGTAAAACATCAAACCTCTAGCATAGCTTAGATCGGAAAAAGATCCTGTAAGAATGGGACCAATGGCGTCTGAACAAATTCGTTCAACATGATAAAAGTGCAACTCTTCTGCACAATGTTGCAGATTTCAATGCTGGGCCATAATCAAGTGTCAGAATGCAAACCATCCAATGAATCATCATGGATATCTTATACCCTTACTGACTGCATAAGACAAAACTTCACACCTCACCAGGGCCCATCAATGCAGACACTGGACTGTTGATGACTGGAAATATGTTGCCTGCTGTAATGAATGTCGTTATCAGTGGTATCGAGCGGATGGACGAGTATGGGATGGAGATAACCTCATGAATCTATAGAACATACATGTCAGCAAGGGACTGTTCAAGTAGGTGGACGCTCTGTTGTGGTGTGGGGCGAGCAGTTCGAGTTATATGAGACACCTGATATATTTGTATCCGACTCTGGCAGGTAAAATGTACATGCTGATCACCTACATACATTTGTGTCCATTGTTCATTCCAACTAACTTGGGCAATGCCAGCACGAAAATGCGACATCCCACACTTCCACAATTGTTACAGAGTGTTACCAGACAACATCAAAGTCTGACAGATAGCTAACCAGCATTATAAAGAGTGACAACCCCTTCTACTTAGTGGATGAATTTTTACATAGAAATCAGTAGTCTTCCAACTCCATGAACCACAGACATTGCCGAGGTGGGGTGGCTTGCATGTCTCAATGATGCAGATAGCTGTACTGTAGGTGCAACCACAGTGGAAGGATATCTGTGGAGAGGCCAGACAACCATTTTGTTCCTAAAGATGGAATCAGTAGTTACAGGGGCAACAGTCTGGATGATTGACTGAGCTGGCCTTTTAACATCAGCTAACATGGCTTTGCTATGCAGTTACTGCCAACGGCTGAAAGCAAGGGAAACTACAGCCATATCTTTTTCTGAGGACATGCAGCCCTACTGTATGAATATATGATGATGGCGTCTTCTTTGGTAAAATATTCTGGAGATAAAATAGTCCTCCATTCGGATCTCCAGGCGGGGACTACTCAGGACAATGGTGTCATAAAAAAAAAAAAAATAATAAAAAATAAAAAAACCATAACAGGCATTCTACAGATCAGAGTGTGGAATTATCTAACCCTTAATCGCATAGGTAAGTTAGAAAATTTGAAAAGCGAAATGGATAGGTTAAAGTTAGATATGGTAGGGATTAGTGAAGTTCGGTGGCAGGATGAACAGTATTTCTTGTCAGGTGAGTACAAGGTTGTAAATACAAAATCAGTTGGTGGTAACGCAGGAATAGGTCTGCTAATGAATAAGAAAATAGAAATGAGGGTAAGTTACTATGAACAGCATAGTGATCGCATTATCGTAGCAAAGAGAGACAAAAAACTAATAGCAACAACAGTAGTGCAAGTTTATATGCCAACTAGCTCGGCCGATGATGAGGATATCAAAGGAATGTATGAGGAGATAAAAGAAATCGTTCAGAAAGTTAAGGGAGACGAAAATTTGATTGTGATGGGGGACTGGAAATCAGTAGTAGGAAGGGAAGAGAAGGATATTTAGTTGGGAATATGGACTGGGAAAAAGGAATGAAAGAGGAGATCGCTTGTGGAATTTTGTGCAGAGCACAATTTAATGATCAGCAACACTTGGTTTAAACATCATGAAAGAAGGCTGTATATGTGGAAGACACCAGGAGACACTGGAAGGTACCAGATTGACTTTATAACGATAAGGAATAGATTTAGAAACCAGGTTTTAAACTGTAAGACATATCCCGGAGCAGATATAGACTCTGAGCATAACTTACTGGTTATGAACTGTAGATTAAAACTTAAGAGGCTGCAGAAAGGTAGAAAAGTAAGCAGATGGAATCTGGACAAATTGAAGGAACCAGAGGTGGCTGAGAGTGTCAGAGAAGGCATTAAGCAAGGATTGGCGGCAATAGGGGAAAGTAATACAGTAGACGAAGAATGGGTAGGTCTGAGACATAAAATAGTGAAGGCCGCAGAGGATCATATGGGCAGTTGGACAAGGTTTAATAGAAATCCCTGGATAACCACAGTCTAATATATACAGAGTCATGACACTCCCACAGATTTTTGTTACATGCTGCGACAGCAGCGCTCCAAGCGGCGGGAAAGCTACATTTCTGAATATGATATGGGATCAGTGCGAATAGTGTCGGGTATATTGATTTTAACATAGTTTTTACATTAGGGAACGTATGTAGTGTCATACATATAGGAAATAATTTATAAATAGCTCAACATTTCTCTTCCTTAGATTTCCTAAGATCTCTGACAAGGTACGAAACGGTACCTTACAGTACAGTTTCTTTACAATTATCTTGTACATACAGGCTTTAACTGAATAATTTCATTTTCTATTAAAAATAAAAAATGGCTTGGAAGCATCAGAAGACCTGATCTTTAGCAGAGAGACGTCGCTTTCTACACAGGAATGTTAAGATTTCTTTCGGTAAAACTTTAAGACGCTTCTCGCCTGGCTTAAGTACTTAATGTTGGCAACAGATGAACAATGAAGTATAGAATTGCCAGAAATGCTTTAATATTTTTCACGAGCTACAGAGTAAATGTTATTGCTGCTCGTTTCACTCGCAACAAAATTAATACTGTACCTGCTCTATGGTTGACAGGTCCTTGTACGTACCCTTGGCCGTTCAGAAAAACATAATTTTTGTTTCAATTGAAGTTGTTACGACAAAACCTTTTATTGGTTATCTGATTTGCTGCCATTAACAATTGGTGCCAACATAACCACTGGAGCCCGGCGAGAAGCGTTGTACAATTTAACTTTTCTTTCCAGTAAAATCGGTAGAACGTAGGAATCGTACTTATAATGCAATAACTAAAGCATTTAACGTACCAAATCACCTACCACAGTTGGAGCTGAAGCAAAAACGTCAGAGACGTGGCCATAAAACAACAAAAGCAATCAAACTGTTTCCCAACAAAGAACACCCTAATTCTATAATTGTTGCTACATATGAACCACAAACAGCAAGAATAATGAAAACATTGGCTTTTTAAGTCAAAGTAATAAAACTGAAAAGATTATGCACGCATGAGAAAGACGAGTGAGGTGTAAAAATTTGGGATCATTAGGCATTGATACATATCAAAAAACTGCCTGTCGTAGTAAGAAAAGACCATAATAGAAATTTACTATTCCCTTCTGTTTATATTCTACCTCCTTTCAGCGAAATAAATTGCAAATACACACATATTAGTAAGTATTGGTTCATAACGAAGTTGTTCTTTATACCACTGAATCAGTTAAATTCGGCTGTTTTTACTTGAATTTCCATATTATGTATGTCTCTTGATATTTTACTAATGATTATAACGCAAAAATTATACTAAATATTTCGTTAATTACATAAAAATTCAGCAAGTGAAGCAGGCAAAAGGGAGTACAAACGTCTGAAAAATGAGATTGACAGGAAGTGCACACTGGCTAAGCAGGAGTGGCTAGAGGACAAATGCAGAACCGTATAAGAATGTGTAACTAGGGGAAAGATAGATACCTCCTACAGGAAAATAAAAGAGATATTTGGAGACAAGAAAAGAAGCTATATGAACATCAAGAACTCAGACAGAAAACCAATACTAAGCATAGAGGGGTAAGTTGAACTACGGAAGTAATACATACAGGGCCTACACAGAGGAAATAAACTTGAAGGCAGTATTCTAGAAATGGAAGATGAAGCGGAGGAAGATGAAATAGGAGATATACTGCGAGAAGAATTTGACAGAGCGCTGAAAGATTTGAGTCGAAATAAGGCCCCTGGAGTAGATGATATTCCGTCTGAACTGCTGATATCGTTAGGAGGACCAGTCATGAAGAAATGGTTCCACCTAGTATGCAAGATGTATGGGACATGGGAAATACCCTCTGACCTCAAGAAGAATATTGTAATACCAATTCCAAAGAAAGCAAGTGCAGACAAATGTGAAAATTACAGAATTATCAGTTTAATAAGACACAGTTACAAAATACTAACACGAATTATTTACAGACGAATGGAAAAACTTATGGAATCCGACCTCAGGGAAGATCAGTTTCGATATAGGAGAAATTTAGGAACAGGGGAGGCAATACCCACGTTACGACTTATCTCAGAAGATAGGCTAAGGAAAGGAAAACCTACGTTTTTTGCATTTGTAGATTTGGAGAAAGCTTTTGACAATGACGACTGGAATACTCTCTTTCACATTCTAAAGGTAGCAGGGGTAAAATATAGGGAGGAAAGAGTTATATTCAACCTATACAAAAACCAGACAGCAGTTATTAGAGTCGAAGAGCGAGAAAGGGAAGCAGGGATTGGGAAGGGAGTAAGACAGGGTTGTAGCCTTTCCTCAGTGTTGTTCAATGTGTACATTGAGCAAGTAGTGAAGGAATGCAAGGAGAAATTTGGAGAGGGAATTTAAGTTCAGGGAGAAGAAATAAAAAACCGTACGGTTTGCTGATGACATAGTATTTTTGTCAGAGACTGCAGAGGATCTTGGAGAGCAATTGAATAGAATGGACAGTGTATTGAAAGGAAGATATAAATGAATATTAACAAGAGTAAAACGAGGGTAATGGATGTAATGTCAGAAAATCAGCCGATGCTGAAGGACACACCAGATTTGTACTTCGCAGAATTGGCCGTTAATGTTTTATTTTAAAAAACCACAAATCGATCTCAATCACCGAGTGATCATCTTCAGTGTCTTTCAAACAGGCATTTTTTTAACTAAAACATTAACGGCCATCTGGTGACTTCAACATTGTGTGGTCGTGGAGCACCTCCAAGAAATGGAATCAAACCTAAAAAAAAAAAAATGCTGAAGGAATTAGATTAGGTAAATGAATTTTGTTATTCGGGTAGTAAAATAACTTGTGATGGCCAAAGTAGAGAAGATATAAAATGCAGAATTGTTATGGGAAGAAAAGTATTTCGAAAGAAGCGAAACTTGTTAACATCCAGTATTAACCCAGATGATCCTGACGTCCTTCCAGAAGGATGGTGTTTCGTTTTCTTCTTTTTTTTACATTTAATGTAAATTGTATCCTTTTGGCTAAAAAAACACTTTTTTCAACATCGGACTGTCACTTGCATTTCGATCATTGACATGCATATACTGACAATCATTGTTTTAGCACGTTATTCTGTGTTAGTCACATTTGAAGATAGGGATTCAGAAGCAACGTATGAGTTAACTCATGATTTTGGGTGTGTATTGTACTTACACATCAATTTTATATTTATTATTCAGAAACAAATGGATGGCTTTACAATTAAAATGTCATATCTAATATGTAATATAAGTGTTTTCATTTTTACTTGGTTCCAAAAGGACGGCATATTATGCCGAGACTAAGGGTTCAATTCGTGTAAAATCAGTGTTGCAGCATTTGAACGATCTATTACAGATGTAATAAACTATCTTTTAAACCAGAAGTAACTGAAAAAAAAAAAAAAAAACAGGAACATCTGGGTTAATTTAAATGTTAGGACGTCCTTTCTGAAAGCATTTGTTTGCATTGTAGCATTGTATGGGAGTGAAACGTGGACGATAAGGAGTTCAGGCAAAAAGATGATAGAATCTTTCGAAATGTGGTGCTACAGAAGAATGATGAGAATTAGATGGGTAGATCACGTAACTAATGACGAGGTGCTTAACCGAATTGGGGAGAAAAGGAGTTTCTGGAATATCCTGACTAAGAGAAGGGATATATTGATGGGACACATTCTGAAGCATTGAAGAATCATCAACTTAGCATTAGAAGGAAGTGAGTGGGGTAAAAATTGTAGAAGGAGACCAAGAGACGAATACAGTAAGCAGATTCAAAATGATGTAGGTTGCCGAAAGTACTTTCAGATGAAGAGCTTGCACAGGACAGGGTAGCTTGGAGAGCTGCATCAGAGTGAAGACCACAACACAACAACAGTAGTTTTACCAAAAAATAAATAAATGAATAATGAAAAATAAAAATCTATGGCATGTAATGTTATCTTTTACTAAATTGAAACATTACACATCATTATGAAATCTCATATGCTTGATCTATGGAACAAGTATTAATCAAACCTAGTGACTCCAGAAATACTCTTCTGAGATTAAACACCTCCGCTGGTCACCGAACACCCCAACAATGACCATTATAGAGCATAACTGCAATGACTTGCATCATGCAAATGCACCCACGAAAGCAGAAATTTGGATAGCACTGAAGCATGTCAAGAATGGGAGGACCAGATAATAAAACATCTGAATGTTGAAAACAGACTTGGACACAAATTTCGAGTTATTGTGCATCCTCTTAGGGAAGATATGGAAAGAGGAGAAAGTGCCAACAGACTGGGAACGAGGTATTATCGTGAAAATACCCCCCAAAAAAGTAGATTTTACTAACTGTAACAACTGATGGGACATTACACTAATGTCAGTGCTAAGTAAGGATTATTTTAAATGGCATTAAGGATTCTGTGGAAGCTCAACTGAAGAGAGAGAAGGCTGATTTTATAGAACATCGAAGCTGTGTAGACCTTATCAATACTCTCCTAATTATTCTAGAGCAAAGTGCGGAGTGGCAACACACTCTCTACCTTACCTTCATTGACTTTGAAAAGGCTTTTGACTCTGTCAATCGAAGAGTCATGTGGGATACACTTGCAAAAGTATGACATCCCAACGAAGATCATTAACATCATCAACGAAGTGTATCAGGACTATGAATGCCAATGGAAAACTGACAGTGCCTTTTCAAGTTAATTCGGGGGTACAACAAAGGTGTATTCTTTCGCCAACATTATTTCTTTTGGTATTGGATCATGTGATGAAGAGAGTGGTGAGGGGGTGGCAGAGAGTTGTGCAATAGGGGATACGGAATATGTTCGAATATCTATATTTTGCAGGCGACATCTGCTTAATGACACAGAGATATCGAGAATTCGAAGAGAAACTGGCCAGATTACGGAGTGAGGGAGAAGCTGCAGGCGTCAAGATAAATGTTTGCGAAACCAAAGAAATGCTGATAAACTCGACCATCATGACTAGGCTGGCCATTAATGGAGAGGATATAGAACTGATCCAATCTTTCCTCTATCTCGGAAGTACATTCACGGCAAGAGAAGGCGCTGCGGAGTACGTCCGTAGTCGCATCCACAAAGCAAATGGTGCGTTTTTACAGTTGTACCCCGTTTGGAGAAATAGAAGCATCTCAAAGAAAACCAAACTCCGACTTTTCAATAGCAATGTGAAGGTACTTCTGATGTATGGTTGTGAAACTTGTAAAGTGACTAACCACATAAAATACCAGCTCCAATTTTTTATTAACTGTTGTCTCCAGCATATTTTATACGTGAGATGGTTAAATATAATGACAAAGGAAGATCTTTGGAGGGAGACAAATTAGCAACAATCAATAAATAAATGAAGGAAAGAAAATAGAAATGGCTTGGGCATACATTGAGCCTGATAGAGCTGTTGAAAAGGTGGCGTTGGTCTGGAACCCTCGAGGAGTCACAAAACGCAGTCGACTCAGACATACCTGGAAAATAACGATCGAGAGGGAAGCTGCAGAGGATGGGAAAACCTGGATTGAAGTGAAGCAACTTGCTGGAAATCGTATCAGGTGGAGATATTTAGTTTCAGCCCTATGTTCGAGAGGGAACGATAGAAATTAAGATTGAAGAAATATAAGATTGTATCATGCTGTTCATGAAAGATCTCCTCCCCGTTTTTCTCATATAGATTTAAGGACAACCCTGCATGATGGATGGTGTTAGCTCCTTCCAGTACCACTGTTTCAGATCAGATTAGTTGTTCATTCCATAGATCCATGTTGAGCATTGTAGAAATTAGTCAGGTTCATGCCATGTTGTGGCACTTCTGCGTACTCCCAGGGGTACTAATCGATATTAAACATGTGTATTAGTTTCTTTAGCTCTTCAATGTAAAAGGCAGTTAGTAAATTTATAAAAGTAATTAGGAAATTCATAACAAAAATACAATATTTAGGGCACGAATAATGATAATACCCTAAATCAAAGTACTTTTCAGATGTTTGTAATTCTTATGGGACCAAACTACTTTGCTCAAAAGTCCCTAGACTTACAAACTACTTGAACTAAGTTAAACTAACTTAAGGACAACACACACATCCATACCGGAGGGATGATTTGAACCCCCGATGTGGGAGGTTGCGTAATCCGTAATGTGGCGCTCCAGACCACTCATCTACTCCCACACGGCAAAGTACTTTTCCCTGACAACTGAAACATCATACTCTACTGTATTTATTTGCAGAAGTGAATTGCATGTCATATTGTTTTTAGTTTAATATCTTCGAATTTTAATGCTGTGCATGCAACATGTAGGCCTATAGGTTGCTTTTTTTTCAGTATTCATCATCATTTGATCCATACAACAAAAGTACTGTCCAGAGTTTAAAATATGCTATATGGAAATGAAAGTGCCAGAGAAGAAATGCATACAGTGTTATTGAACCATTTGGAAAGGTTTACAGCTCATTATAGTCGCCTGATACTGACATTCCAGGAAAAACGTACTTATAGCATCTGTTTTCAGCAACAACAAAAAAGTGATTGTAATTCAAATATGAATAATATATTAACGGAAAATAACAGTATATATCGGTGCAATGTACCGCTAAAACTAATAACTTTTGACTTCCTTTCAAGTTTATTTCAAACAAAATGAATAAAAGCTATGTTTAAACTAATATAGTTCCAGTTAGCAAAACAATGCTGCACTATCTTTCAAATGTTCAAATGTTTGTACAACTTATGGGACTTAACTACAGGGTCATCAGTCCCTAAGCTTACAAACTACTTATGAACTAGCTAAGACTAAAGACGGCACAAATATCCATGCCCGAGGGGGGATTCGAACTCCCGACCGTAGTGGCCGTGCTGACGGTGACTGGAGCGCCTCAGTCACCTCGGCCACCGCGGCCGGCGCACTATCTTTACCCAATCGGTAAATAATTCCTTGGTGGCGTAGTATGTAATAACATTCGAATGCTAGTTGAAAAGACACATGATGAGAGGGAATAATTTTTCATGTTAACTGTAATACTGTAATTAATGCTGTTCCTGCTCTATGATTGATAGGTTCTTGTATGTACTCTTGTCCAGTAAGAAAATTAATTATCCTAGAGAAGCTAAGATTTTGTTTCCAACATTTATAACTCACTACGCGACCGATGCTCTAAGTAAAATTTAACGGACCTTTTTCTACGAAATCGAGCACTTATATCACTGAACTACACTCAATAGCTTTCAAATGTTTACTTATGAAGACGAGTGTTGGTTTAAAGTCAATATATGGCGATAGGGACCGTCCTGTGTGCCTTTCTATGATTTCATGAAGCCAATCAACATGCAAAGCCTCTCTGTTAGCGATGGGCACTTCGAAGTGTCCTATCTCTAAAAGAATGTCTTTGTTAAAAACACTGTCAGAGATATTTGTCGTGCGTAGTAGAAGTAAATAAACAAATCAGTGTGTATACAATATTGAAATATAATAAATGTGATTGTGATTTAAACGTTAATGTAATGGTAATAGCAAGTTGTTTTTTAGCAGCTGCCTCGAAACAGAAGGTAGTCATTTATAAAACGTTTCCAAATATCAGTATACACTGTCAGAAATATATTTCTTTCTAACGTAAAATGTATTGAATAGCATTTGACGTAATTCATAAATAACATAAGTACCAAACCAGCGGTAACTCCGTTCTAGAACGGTATCACCAATCAGCTTTCTAGTACATCAAAATAATTCAAACCGTCAATGATCGAATGCATCATTTTGTAGTAATATCGGTAACTGATACTATTATCAGTGAAATTTGATAAACCTTCCGTTAACATAGTTACTTACCAAATAATATGAGCCATTGTTCTCTTCGATGAACAGTCAAATGGATTGTACATGTAATAACCAGAACCTTTAAATGTTTAATACATGTAACGAATATGTAGCGGCCCCCTGCATAAGACAAATGATGATGGTCTTGCAGTACCAACCATCTGATTTTATTTTCAAAAGTTATTTCACTTGATTCTTTATAGATCATAATTTTTTTAATTATTTGTTGTCCAGTTTTACAATGTAATTTAGTTTACATTTTCCAGTACCCCAAGATTATACATTACAATATTTATATTAATATTATTACATTATTATTTGTTAGTCATTATTTTATTTTCATTCTCCATTTTTCTCTGTCTGCCCATAAATTTTCTTCTATGTATTCCTTTTCAGGATAGACGCATAAATTTCTTGCCTCCACGTAGTTGGTGGTCTCCCTCTCTTCTTTCTTCCTGGTGGCTCCCACTCCATTATTATTTGTGGTAGTCTTTCCTTTGACATACTTTTTGTATTCCCTTAAAATGAAAGTAGTTTTCCTTCTATAGTTGATCTATAGTAGATCTCCCTGCTCTGAATCCAGCCTGCTCTTCGGCCTCCATCCCCTTAAATTCCATTTCCGAAAAATGTTTTATAATTCTTCCATAAAGTCTGCTAAATACATTCCTCTGTAGTTTTTGCAGCATCCGCTAGTTTTGGTCCACCCGGGTATTTTATTTCTCCGGTACCCACTATATCTACTGAGCATTTCCCTATCTGCCATCTAAGGAGGTACCTGATGGGAGATTAGCAACTCCACACAGGTATATATCATAATATTGAGATATTTTATAAATGGTATAGAATCCATTAAAAGTGTCGTTATATGGTTCTACATGTATATAGTATTGTGAAGGGTATGACTCATTTTGTCTAACGTTAGTTTCTTCTTTCACATTGTTTTGTACAAATGACTGCATGAAGTTCGTTGAATAAGAAGTATATACTTTTTAATTTATTTTGGAATGTATCATGGCAGTTGTAATTACTGTATTTACCTGAATATAAGACGACCCCCCATTTTTCAAGATGCATATTGGGGGAAAAATTATCTGAATGTAGGACGACCCCACGTTTTTAAGACACACCTCTGGACTTTTATTTATTTTTAACTTTAACTAATCAAAATTACGAACTAAGAAAAACTTTAGAAAGGGCCATCTGCACACTTACCTGGAAGTGTATGTTGGTAACAACTGCCATGATTGATGATGACAGAACTGCTGATTTGTCGCCAAAAGTGATGTTTCAGTTTCAAATATTGGATTTTTACATATCAGGTAATACACTTTACCAAAACTAGGAGAAGTGAAATAAACAAATGGTTAAATTTTACATACGGCATTGATGGCATAGTGTGCTAAAGTAGAGAATTAATTATTTGTGTTACGAGGTTAATTAATTAAATGATCAGGTAAGGGTACATGCAATAACCGGTCAATCGTAGAACACAAACAGCAATATTCATTTCGTTATCAACACAAAAGATTAGCTCCCTCAATTTATGTGCTTTATGTTTTTTGAAGAACATTCAAAGGTCATTGCTATCAGCACACAACGCCACCTCTAACGTAAGTAAAATTTCCCCAAACAAAAATATTGGTTTACCTTAGTCCATTTATTTATATTTTGTTTTTCCTTACTTTTGGAGAGAGAATAATTTTGATCATAATCATCCCTTAAATCACTCAAGTAAATAATCACTAGTATCACTCAATATGTAGTTTTAATCGTCGTCATCATCATCACTAGAATCACTGTCTTCATTGGCAGATCTTTCGTCTTGGCATTCCACCCACAACACATTGTCTTGCAGAGCCATCCATTGCATTTGAAATGCAGCACTTCTTGAATCCTTTCTTGGTAGATTCACTTGAAATTCTACTCTGAACTGTGACGATCCACTGCCCCAGCATGGTTATTGAGATTGAGGGTTTTTTTTTAATTTCCCCCCTGGAGTGAGTGAATGCTCTTCTTGAAGAAGCCACTCACTGTATAGATTTTGCAGGTGGTCTTTGAATGGCTTATTTACCACAACATCCATTACTTGTAGTTGTGATGTCATACAACCAGGTATTACCACTAAGTCACTGTTGCACTTTCCAATTTCATCTTTTACTTCCTGTTTGAGATGACCCGTTTATTTAATGGTGTGCCCGCTACCCTATTCCACACAACTTTTATCCAGTCCACCATTAAATCTTTGGTCATCCAACCGTCTCCTGGCAGCAGAAGATAATTCCTGGAGGCAGTTTTTCTTTAGGAATTGTCTTGCGGCGAAGAATCACATATGGGGGGAGCTTCCTTCCATCTGCTAGTACTCCCAGCATCACAGTTATCCCCGTCTTTTCATTCCGCGAAGGCCTTATGGGAATACTTTTAGCGCCCTTGGCATCGACAATAACATTTACTGGTGTCTGGTTGGCGTTGTTTATGTGTCCCAGCAGATAATCATGTTGCTTCCTCAGATTTATGATAAGCCGCTGAATTCGAGTAACTTCTCATTGTATGCCATTGGTAGTCGCTGAGCAATTGTAGTTTTTCACCGTAATGCAAGGCCTGCCCTTTTCATCATTAGCACCCAACAGCCAGTGCTCGCCTTAAAGTGAGCATCGCACGCAGTTGTAAAGTTCTTTGCACTTCTAGTGCTTTCATGAGAATGACTTCATATGTAATTGGAAAGCCTTCATCACATTTCTCTCGCACATACTGCAGAACCTGTTTCTCAAGTTCATCGAACCTAACCCCCGTAGGTCCTCTGAGCATTCTTTAGTTTATCCTTCATCTGCAACCACCTTCGAACATTCGCTTCAGTCACACCGTATTTTCTTGCCGCTGCACAGTTGTTACTGGCCTTCGCTTTGTGAACCACCATTACTTTAAAATTGGTGTCGTACTGTGTATGCGATCTCATAGATCCGTGCTTTTCGACTGCTGGTTGTATCCATTATTAAATTCTCACACAAGAACAATAACAACACGACGACAGAAATATTCATGAACTCGATGCGATTATGGAAGAAAACAATATGGCTGGATGCGAACACAAACTGGTCGTAAACTGACAGCAAAGAATTTCAAAGAGAGTACACTTAGCCTTGGCTCAGTGTGTAGGCAAAATCTTGATGTCTTTGTTTCTGAATCTAAAACAATTCTGTAGCTGTGTTGTTTTCGTATTTATAATTGCGTATTAAGAAAGTAAACAGTTGAAATGATATATCCCACTAAACATTTTTTTTTAAAGTGTGGTTACTAATACAGTTTATTGCTGCACTAGCCGGAAATGCTATTCTGTTATATAGAGCCCTTACCTAATTGGTTATATACGATAAAAATTTTGACCTAAGCTAATCTGTGAATATAAGATGACCCCCTATTTTTCGATTGACAAATCTGGGAAATTAACTCGTCTTAAAATCAAGTAAATATGATATATGAGCACAGAAATAATAGAATTGGCATAATTGAAGACTGCTTTGACCAATGACATATCTGAGTCTGAGTGAAGATCTCTCGGGCCTGCAGCTGGATGGATTGATCGTTGTGGAATGAATTTTTGACAGAGTAACATGCCATCATCATCAGGTTACTTCTGCTGACCGGCGGTTGTGCTATATATACCTGTGGTCACGCCCCCTCCACTGACCGGGTGTGCAGACTGCAGGATGCTGCGGTGGTGGGGGTAGCTCCTACTCTAGACTCGAGTGGCAGACCTCAGTTTGCGCTCTGCCTTCGTCTTGCTCAGTGGTCTGGTTACACGGCAATCGAAGAAATTTTAGTGCCGGAGTCCATGCTTGCCTTAGTTGAAATCCACTGTCCTTGTTTATGATATTCTCACGTAGTCGGATTTCAATGGCCTCCTTATATAGACAGTCCCAGTATTGTGATGTGTTGTGTAGAACCTCTGTGTCTTCATATTTCATCTTGTGTTTTATTTCCAAGCAATGTTCAGCAATTGCTGATTTTGTGGGCTGTTGGAGTTCAGTGTGGCGCTTATGCTCTGTGCACCTTTCTTCAATTGTTTGAATGGTATGGTCAACATATGCTTTCCCGCACTCGCATGGAATGTAATAAACTCCCAATTTACAGAGTCCCAGATCATCCTTCACTGTCCCTAGTAGGGATTTAATCTTCGCCAGCGGGCAGTATACACATTTGATGTTGTGTCATCGTAAGATCTGCCGATTTTTCCAGATACGTTGCCTGCGTATGGAATGTAGGCAATCTTTTCTGGAATACTTCCTTGAGATGGTCAAGTTCTGGTTTCAGGCTTTCTTCGGCGGAGATCACACGAGCTCTGTGTACCAGCGTATTTAGAGCCCCTTCCCTTTGGGGCGGCTGATGACAGCTAGAGGCATAGGGGTACTGGTCCGTGTGGGTTTTCTTCCGATTGTTCGTCTGGTGTTCTGCGAACCAGAACATCCAAGAAAGGTAGCTGACCGTTTTATTCCACTTCCATTGTACATTGAATTTGGCTGTGTATGGAATTCAGATGTTGCAAGAACACCTAAAATTCATCTATCCTGTGAGGCCAAATGACGAATGTGTTGTTGACATATCTGTAGAAAATCGTCAGTTTTAGTGCCGCAGTGTCTATTGCCTTGTTCTCAAATTCCTCCATGTACATGTTGGCAATCACGGGTGACAGGTGACTGCTCATGGGCACGCCATCAGTCTGTTCGTATTAATCCCCGTCAAAAAGAAAATAGGTTGACGTGAGCATGAAATTAAATACTTTCATGGAGGAGGGTCCAAATTTCTTCTCTAAGAGTTCCAGCAACTCCTTCAGTGGAACCCTGGTGAAAAGGAAAACAACATCGAAACTGACCATGAGATCTGAGATGCTGTATAACATTTCACACTATTATAAAGCAGCCAGAGAAAATTTTATTGAAACTCTAATCATACATACATGTAGGATTTTGAAAAGCCTTTCACATTGTTTCTCTTTGCTTATTTTAAATTTTAGATATATAGGAATTAGAATAAAAACCACTGCCAGTCACAATTAAAGATTGTTTAAACATGACCAGTTTTGGGCTTGTGCCCATCATCAAGTGTTTATGCATTCAGATCAGTGTGTAGTTGATTGTTTGAAAATAAATTACGTGGTATTAATTACAGTAAAAACATCTGCAGGTGGCAAGGTGCCACATACAAAAACATTATTTTGCTTATATGTAAATTTAGCATCCAAATCACAATGTCCAAATGTTGCACTTAATTTATTTGGGCAATGATGACTTTGATGCTAACCTAGAGTTAGGAAGCACTTTGCTACAAACTCCCTCCTGTAAATATAAATAGTGATCTTAATACTACAGTGGGCGTAATATTAATACGCAATTCCACCTGTCTTCTTTGACCCATGACATCATCAAAATGATGGAAAACTCATATATGGGATAATATCTTAATAGTTATGTATTGTAGATATAAATAATCTCTGGTTATCCCTATAAATTACAACAACAGATTGTACATCGATTGCAGGCTTACCCCAAAAATTCGCACCTTTGCGACTCACTTGAGAAAAAATAAACCTCTCTGTTAACCTATACCTTACTATCATAGTGAAACTACAGATTACTTTTTAAACATGAAATATTAATCCATGTTCTGCTTGTAAAAACACTTGTGTGGGCTACAGGTATAGCCCACAGATTTCAACAAGAATTTATTTGGGTGTCTTTGAGTTGTATTAACCAGCATGATTCTAGTTTTTGGCACCTGTTTGTACATATTTTTGCAGTTATATATCTTTTATTGTGCATATTTCATTGGATTTTGAGTTATATAAATACTAAATAGCTTTCAGCCATTATAGCATTTGTCAGACAGAGAAAAATTCACACACACACACACACACACACACACACACAAGCACGCGCGCGCCCGAGCGACCACCATCTCCAGCCACAATAGCCATCTTTAGAGCCGTCTATGTGGTGAGTAGTAACCTAGCCTTCTCAAAAATAATATTGTTATGTACTGCTTTTATGGCATTGATAGTTGTACTCCAGTGTTAAAGCAGTCATGTTGGGTTTACAAAGGTAGGCATACTTATAGTCCAGTCTGAGAATATGAGGAGTCGTGCTTGTCTGGTCATTAATTGGAGGTTGCTGTTTGGCTGGTTCCAAAACAAAAATCACAGTATACACTTTGTGTGGATTTGAAGAAATAATGTATTGTGCAAATTAAATTCTGCATAAACAAGTGAGAGAGACGTTCATTACTTGCCAGAACTCAGTGAAAACTTGCAACAAATCTCACAAAACTCACCAAATAATGCTGCTGTCACATTTAATGCTCCTAGTGATTTTGAAGTTCACTACAGATCACTTATAATACTAATGAACACTCACTGACTTAGAGAATGCATGAGATAGAAGCACAAAAGAAGCCTCAATTCAACCACTGTCATTCATAGCTCCCAACTACAGGAGAATGAATTATTGTTCTTTCTTTGCTTGAAATCTTGTAAAATGGTGGTGTAGTACTTTTATCATGAGTATACATCTTCTGAAAATATCTTTGAAGACATATTTTTCTTCTTTTTTTATGGGCATCTGATGCTAACAACGGTTTTGGAAATTTTGTTACAGATTACAAGAAAATTCTTGCGTGGCAAATTTATTGATTCTTTGAGAATACATGTTAAAGGAGGTGGCGGTGGTAATGGTCTTCCGAAATATGGTGGTGTTGGTGGCAAAGGAGGAGATGTCTATGCTATAGCAAAAGAAGGTAATTAAATTAAGAAACAATATAATGCTGAAATACTGGCCCTACTTTATATAAACCTTCATATTTTTCCAGCATATTTCATAGTAATTAAGGGTCTTCTGCCGTAACCATTTATTTCCTTTTACTAATATTTTGTCTGTATCATTCAGCCATTGTTGGAGTAATTCAGAAGACTGGAAGACTGTCGGCAGAGTGTTCCTGTCCATCTTCTACACTGTGTGAATGTATCAAATTGACAGCAAAGATGTATAAATCTGTAGTGCTCTCCTTGGAGATTATATATGATATTAATCTGTGATTAACTTTGTCACTAGAGAAGTACAAAGGTGTAATGCCATCTGTGGAGAGACTATGTAATCACACTCTTGGTTGACATTGCCATTGTCTTTGATTGTGTATAATTGTGAGCACCAGATTCCAAATTTTACCAAGAATAAAATCATCAACTCGAGTAATTAAATTTCTCACCAGCCAAATTGTGATGGCTTCTAAAAGGTAAAGCAGTCCGAAGATTGGTTTGAACACCACAGTGCTTTACTAGGCATGGTCCTGCTTGGAGGTGGTATGCCGTTGCCTTCCTCCGACCTTCAAACTGACTTACCCAGCCAGTTATAGGGGGACCTACAGTTTAACGTGGGTTCCGAACCACGGTGCTACTCAGTATTTTCCACATGAGCAATACTGCCAGAGGTGAAGGAAGTGGAAAGTGACAGATAAAAATCACAGCACCTGGCGGGGATCGAACCCGGGACCTCCAGATTTGTAGTCTGCCACTCTACCACTGTCCACCCGAGGCTGATGGCTTCTATAAAAACTGAATCCCAGAAGGATGATGCAGACAATAAATTTAAAATCCGGTGCTCACAATTATACACAGAGACAATGGCAATGTCAACCAATAGTGGGATTACATATACTCTCCATACAGCTTTGTACTTCTCTGGCATCGAAGTTAAGCACTGATTAATATCATATATAATCTCCATGGCCTACAGACTTATACATCTTTGCCATCGATCTGCTACATTTACACAGTGTAGAAGGTGGATGGAAACATTCTTCTGACAGTTTTCTAGTCTTCGCAATTTCTCCAGTGATGGCTGAACGATATACAGTCAAAATATTAGCAAAATGAAATAAATGGTGGCAATTTTAATTACTATGGGCCGTACTTGTAGGATAAGTGAAAACAGTTGATGTGTATATCATGTTCCAGTCATATAGAATGTATGTGGCTTAGACCAGACTTAAGGAATAAATTATAATAACATGTCCGAAGAAAAGAATTTTGTTATATGTAAGGTGTATGTATGGACACAGAAAGTAAATAGTGTTACATAAAAATTTGTTTTTATTTCTTTAGGTATAAGTTTGAAAGATGTACTGAAACAACACCCCACAAAGCGCATTTCTGCTGCTTCAGGAGAAAATAGTCTACGTAGCAGTATTCTTGGGAAGCCTGGTGAAGATAAAGTTATAGAAGTTCCACCAGGTATTACCGTTATTGATGAACACCAAAGAACAATAGGTATGTTTTACATTTTATTGAAATTGAAACTATTATTATGAAAATAGTAGAGTTATAACAAACATAAAGTTGGTGCAATTATTAAGCATGGAGACCAAGAGGGGGTGACACTGGCACCCGTCTTGGAAAAAATTACACACAGAGAATAATGCAGTACAATATTGTTTTATTTACATAATAAAATATTTCTGTGCAAGCATTTAGGACAGTTACAATGTGAATGGAAACTTGAGGTAACAAGGCTGTTATTCTAAACGTTTTAACACGTTTCAGTGAATCCATGTCCTTCTTCACTCTTTTTCTGTGAACACTGAGCATGCACAAGCTCCTGATTCTTCTGCCTCCCATTGTATACTAATTTAGCTTCTTGACACATCATAATGTACTGAAGCAACATTGTAATATACATTGTATTGGAATAGTCAGCCCATCTTGATTGGGCTATTTAAAACTGTTTGACCTAATCAATCAAGTCTCTGTCCTTCATGGATTTATTTAATAATTTG
Organism: Locusta migratoria; assembly: GCA_026315105.1. NCBI lineage: Eukaryota > Metazoa > Arthropoda > Insecta > Orthoptera > Acrididae > Locusta > Locusta migratoria. The sequence goes on along the minus strand of CM048746.1, from coordinate 444,725,167 downwards.
AGCGAGACTAATCACGTGTTGCCAACAGTGCCCATACTGCTACAGGAGAGTGTCTACCAGCCATTTGAAAATCATTTAGTGTCTCATGGAAGTTGTTCCTCACTTGGTGTGAAAATAGTTTGTTGTTTTTTGTTCACATTTTCCAGATTGAGGAGTTTCGGTTTTTTTAATTATTTCTTTGATGACTGCACAATTCAACTCATCAAAAGCTATTAGTATGCTGGAAACACTATTGCAACAATGAAATGTGAAGACAGTCTGAAATTAAGCTCTATGTGCCAGAAATAGTCTGCAGTAAAGTACATGAAATTTACTTTTTTTCAGTATTATTTTGCATAAGTGCTTCCTCAAATTGTCAAAAATCGGCAATTATTGATCAACAGACCTGTTCTTGCAGGTGAGATTTGTGACTGAATTCAGTTGGGAATGATGTTATGCACTATTGTCCATGCTACATTGAATGACAATGCTACACTTTTTTTTTTTTTTTTTTTTTTTTTTTTTTTAATGTAACTGTGTTTTTCATCCAGGCATGAATCTTATATGGCTTTAAGGGTATGTATATGAAAAAACCAATAAATATTGGATAAAACAGTATGTTCTCTGCAGTTCAGCAACTGGAGTCATGCTAAACTGTGATGTGTACACAGATTCTACAGTTAATCTTGACAACATTATCTGGGGTCTTGTATACAGGTTATGTTCAGAGTACTATGGCACAGGACACTGTATCTCAATGAATAGGAGCTACCTCAGACCCTCTCTCTTCTGACTCCACTCCAGAGCTTATGGAGCTGGATGTCAACCTGGGGCACAATTCTCATTCCAAAACTGAACCACCACCTAGTTCAGTATCTCCACCTCATCAGAAAGAAAATGTGAAGGTGCTACCTCCATAATCGATGGCACTCATATTACAGTGGAACCTGAATAGTTTCAGGACCCATATAGCAGACCTAAAACTGCTAGCACAGACATGTCCCCTATGCTAGTGTTTATAAGAAACCCACTTCAAAGCTTCGGACACCCCTGTACTCAGGTGCTATACCATCTACCGTAAGGACGACCTTACTAGTGAGAGGGGCAAAGGAGGAGTTGCTGTTTCTGTCAGTGACACATATCGCTCCTCGACCATTCCCTTGGTTACTGAGCTCCAGGCTGTGGCAGTGGAAGTTCATGTGGGTTTGAGGATTCCGGTTTGTTCCTTATATTTATATGCTAGTAGTTACCGGAGTGTCACCCTACCAAGCTGTATAGGAAAGCCCCTGGAACAAATGGTCAATCGCCGCCTGGTCTGGATGTTAGAGACCAGGAAGTTGCTTAGCAGCTCTCAGTGCAGTTTCAGGAGATACTGCTCCACTGTTGACAACCTGACACTCTTAGAGTCTGTTATCCAGCAGGCATTCCTACGTAAACAGCATTGTATCGGGATCTTCTTCGGCATCAGTAAGGTGTACGACACTACTTGGCGATGCCTTATTCTAGAGCAGCTTCGTCAATGGGGCTTCTGTGGCCACCTCCCCATTTTTCTACAATCCTTCGTATGTAATCGATTTTAAAAAAAAAAAAAAAAAAAAAAAAAAAAAAAAAAAAAAAAAAAAAAAAAAAAAAGGGTACTGAGCTGCTGGTGGCATGTTCTCAAACCACTGTGACTCTTCATTTGCAAATGACAGTGCAGAGGCTGGAGGAGTGGGCTGCAAAGATGGGTTTTCAGTTTTCTGCTGATAACTGTGTGTGCGTCCATTTTATTCGTTCTCGTGGTATTTTTAATCTTCCCAATTTGCAACTGGGTGGCACCATTCTTCCTTTTAAAGAATCAGTTAGGTTTCTGGGCCTCATTTTCGACTCCAAACATTCGTGGTTCCCACACATGAGGGGTCTGAAAACCAGGGCCCAAAAGGTGCTGAACATTTTAAAATGCCTTAGCCACAGGTGATGGGGAGGAGATAGGGCACATCTGCTCGAGTTTTATAGGGCTTTCGTACGGTCATGGCTAGATTATGAGTGCACAGTCTGTGGATCAGTGAGACGTTTATATCTAAAAACCATTGATGCCGTTCACCCTGAGGGGATTAGGCTTACAAGACCAGGCCCATCCCCAGTCTCTGTGCTGAGGCTGGCAAACCTCTGCTCACTGTCCGGCGGCAACTCCTCATGGTGTGTCAAACCAGTAAGATTCTTGGTAATCCATATTCTCCAGCTTATCGAACTGTTGCTCGCCTTGCTATGTTGCGCCTGTTCTCCAATCGCTTACAAGCAACCGAGCCAGTTGGGATCTGCGTGCAGCAAGTGCTGAAGTCATTTGGTGTAGTTCAAGTATGGCCGCAAATCCAGGGTTTTAACCACCTGCCACCCTGGCTACTGCAGAGGCCCAGAGTAATTTTAGATTTAGTGCAGTACGGCAGAAGCTGCACCCCTGCCAGTGTTCTTACCTCATTATTCTATACAATTTTAACAAAGCACTGTGACTTTGTAGCTGAATTCACAGATGGGTCTAAACAAGGGGATTCTGTTGCTTGGTCTGTTGTTTTTCCTGATTGGATCACCAAGATCCAACTTCCGCTACAGTTTACAGACTTTGATGCAGAACTTCATACTATTCTGTGGGCAGTGCAGCAGATGACATGTGTAGAAAGTTTTAAATTACTTGTTTGCTTAGACTCAAAGAGTGCCCTTTAATCCCTTCAAACCCACCGGGTAAAGTAGTCCAGAACATTCAGGACGCCCTTTCCCACCTACAAAATCTGTGGAAGGTGCTATCTTTCTGTTCGGTCCAGGTCATATGGGTATTTGAGGGAATGAAAGGACAGACATAGCAGCGAAAGAGGTATTTTGTGTGAGTACAATATCTCAGTGTCCTAGTCCTTTGCATTCCCTTGCATTCTCTAGCAAGACTGTTGAGGAACAGAGTCATCTGTTGATGGAAGGATGAGTGGCAGGAAATAACGAACAACAAGTTGCGAGTCATGAAGTTCACCACACAGCCGTGGCGCACATGCTTCCAACCATGCAGACGGGATGAAGTCCTCCTCACTTGTCTTCGTATAGGTCGCTGTCCCATGACACAAGGCTTCTTGCTCCAGCAGGAAGATCCTCCTTGGCGTGGTGCTTGTAATGTACTGTTCACTGTGTATCACATTTTAGTTGCCCTCTATTAATGGCAGATAAACTGGAGGAACATTTGACTGTACAAAATCTGTTCATTGAGTAAAGCTTCTGGCTTTATGCCAGGCATGAAATAGCCTGTAATGTACTCAATTTTAAATAATTAATTGCTCAGCAGCATTCTTAGAAGTGTAATGACCTTTTATTCTGATTTCAGGTCAGCTGGACAGTGATGGTGAGAAACTGCTCCTTGCAAGAGGTGGTGCCGGTGGTGCTCCGCATTCTCAGTTCCTGGGCAGAAAGGGCCAAGCATATTCTGTCACTCTAGATTTAAAAATTATTGCAGATGTTGGTCTTGTAGGCTTTCCAAATGCAGGGAAATCATCCCTGTTACGAGCTATTTCTAAAGCGAAGCCAAAAGTGGCCTCTTATCCCTGTAAGAACCAAACTATATTATCTTTACTCCATATGTATACAATGCACCTATATGCTGCTCTAATTAGTCATCAGTGCATGTGTCTAATATAAAAATATTTTATAGTGTTGTATGTAGCTATTAAAATTAATCTTTCTTTTTAATTTTTTTAATTGTAAGAGTATTAGAAAAAGACTTTTTTACTGTGGTTTTTATAGGCTTCTTTTTTCAACAAATTCATGTTGTTATTCCTGCAGCACTACATCATATTTGCTACTTTATCAGCATTTAGATTCCTTGTCCAACAAGATAGGAAACCACATAATATGAATTTTTTGTCCATCTTTCCCTCTAAAAATTGTATGTTTCTTGTATGATAAAAATTTTTATAGTCTATCCTGTCACACTACTGCAGTTTGTCTGTCCACAATCAAAAATTTAGTAGTATGGACCAAATTTTCACATCCGTTAAATCTACAAAGCTGTATAGCTAATTTCACTGGAAAATTTAATGTTTAAGCCTCCCAGGAGGATTAATTCTTTTGTGGGTACTTGTGTGGTGTGCATGGCTTCCTGAGCTATAACTCTTTCTCCTGCCCCTCAGGGGCTCAGGCTTGATGAACCAGGGGCCGCTGTGCACCAACAGTCCTCTACACTGTAAGGTGTGTGTGGAGGGGGGCGGGGGCATGCGTGTACCTCAGCACCCACCATATGGCATGACAGTGGAACATTGTATGTTATATGAGCCCTAGGATCTTGGCTTAACCACCCGGGTCACGAGGAGATGTGTGGCTGTTGAGGTGGAACAATCACTAGTGGGCAACCTCTGGGGATCACGCGCCCCTCATTTGTACACAGCTTATGCAGAAATGTTGGACTCTGTCTGAATGGATCATTTTCTCTAGCTACTCATGGAAACACTGAGAGGAATCAGAAATCAAGCGAATTGTCTCTAAGCATGGCAGAACAAAGTTCTATGTGATGACATACAACCCTAGCTCATTTTCTTCCCTTTCTACACTATGGGAGAAATATGGGGTCCTCAACCGATTTGTGCCACACAAACCCCAATACCTTGTATGGACACAGTGTGAAGGGGAAGCTGTTCTTTGTAGGGAACCTCGAAGGCAAGTTTGGGAAAGTGGTGTCACTGTATGAGGTGTGAAATCGGTCTGTCTTGATACAAACAGTATCCCCTGCCCAGTCACATGATTACTTGCCTGTGACAAGCTGGTTGATGTTCCTGACAGTATCACACAAGTTGCACGAAACGTAGAGCGATGAGGTGTTCACTTCATCCAGATATATATAAGGGACCAAAAGATCACAGGTTTGCCACTGGTGGCAGTGCCTCCAGCATTAAGGATCCTTGACCCTGTTCTCCACAGTGGTGTTTGACTAGCAACAGGTGCTTTCCGCACAAGCCCGGTCAAGCCTCCTTGTTGATGCTAGGGGTTTCTTCTGTGACGTTCCACCAGAAACAGCTGCTTGCTTCATACATTGACTGTGTTGATGCCTTACCCCACAACCTTAATCACACGCTTCTTTTTCTAGCTGGTGCACTCCCTTCCCTATCACAGCAGCCCAGATTGGGTCTCCCAATCGTGGTTTATATTCCTTTCCTTCTTTCATTGCTTGAGTCCCTTCCCATCCGTCTCACTTTTCACTACCTTTCCCATACCCCTCCTTGGTCCATTCCTCACTTATAGCTTTATATGGATTTGTCCCACAACTTGAAAGCCTCAGTTGCACTAGTAAATCTCCATTCGCCAGTTCCTGGCACTTGATTCATTCCATGGCACAGAAGTTGTCTATACCAACAGTTCTCTGGTAGATGGCGGCATTGGGTATGTCTACCACATCAAATAGTGTTTCTTGCATCGTGGGAGTAGTGTTTTTTACTGTAAAGCTGGTTGCTATTTCCCATGCTCTTGGCGATCTGTGAGCCTGCCCTGGGAAGTCATTTGTTATCTGTAGTGACACTGAGTGGCTTGCATGCCCTCAACCAATTTGTCCTTAGCCATTCTTTGATGTGTCTCTTCATGATTCTGTCTTCACCCCGAGTAAGCCAGGCCATTCAGTGGTCACATTGGTTTTCTGATGAACAAATAAATGTCTCAGGAATGCTATAGATTGACATTAATATTCATTACGAAATGTTTTGATCACAGACAATTTGAGCGGATCCGATTATCCTTTTCTTTTCTTTTTTATACATCTCATGGGCCTGTAGTCTGTTATAGTTTTACGCCTAGATATTGTATGGAGTGTTGTCTTGAATAAAAAATGTAGTTCGTGACACTTTTTGGTAAACACATCAATATATTATACTTTTAAAATGAATACATAGCAAGACGTCCGCACCCAATGAAAATAGACATAAGACTAGACAAGTGATACATCATCTAATTGACCATCATGTGTTTTGAAAACATTTGCTAATCATTCAAAGTTTGTTTTCTTATGCCCATTACTATAACACAAAACTGCTCCTCTGACACATCAAAAAAAAAAAAAATAATTTTCCTGGAATTATATAATACAGATTGAGAAAATACCAAATATTTAGAAATTCTCATGTTAAAATTATAAAATAAAATAAAAATTATTCCTTTCATCCCCTGGTATATCAACCTTCTATTTCATGGTAAATCACACTTCATAGGAACAGGGAGTATGATGTAGGTGGTGATCTGCAAAGGATAGCCAAACTGGTGGCACAAATGTGCATTTTGTATAGTTCTTTCAGCATCATGATAGGCCTTGTCTTAATACAGCCGTCATTGTATTAACATGAGACTTGAGGAGATGCTGAAGACAGAGGATATGGATCACATTGCTGTCTGCCAATTGAGACCATCCAAAGATTGTATTTCACTAAGCACAGTCTGCACCTCAATAGGTATGGGAAGGGGAGGTTGGCAAAGCTCATAGGATACTGTAGTAGGCAGTGGGGGTGTCAGTCATGGAAAAATTCCTGTAGTAGTTGGTGTTAGAGATGCACTCTTTTGAGACTGAAGACATATGATAGATATTCTGGTTTAAAGGAAGTGCCTCTAACAAAGGAACCACTTTCTACAAAGTTTAAGAATCTAAGTAATAAGGTAATTACTATATTTCATCAAAATATACAAGGTATCAGAGAAAAAATTAATGAATGGCTAATGGATATGGACTCTAACATAATTGGTATTTCAGAGCATTTTTTTAAATGATGTGATAATTCAGAGACTTCCTGTGCCAGGGTACAGGTTAGCTGCCTTCTTGTCAAGGAGCTCCTTGCAGTGTGGGGGAGTGGCCATGTATGTTAAGAACAATATTCCATTTCAGTTAATTGATGTTTCAAAACACTGCTCATAGAAGATGAGCAGTGTTGAGCAGGAGTTATTGATGTTAATGGAACTAAACTACTAATTGTTGTTATTTATACGACTCCTCACTCAGATTTTAAAATGAGTTGGTTCTGGGTTCACTCTGTAGGAAGTATAAAAATTTTGTTGTATGTGACAATTTCAACATTAATTGTGTAAGTGATAGCCCAAGAAAAAGGCTGCTGTTAGATCTCTCCATTAACAGAGGCCTCCATTAACAGAATAGTAATTGTTCTTTCAGATGATGATGCACAAATTGTAACTCTAAAATGTCTTTGTGCTCAAACAAATGTTAAATATATTTCAACAATGGAAAATCCAATAGGAATATCAATAATGGAGAATAGGTAACATCTCACTGTAAAGAGGCTCACTGAGCTGCTGACAGATATGAAAATAGATAATCACATCCACACAACTTAATTTTCAGCCATGGCCTTCATCAGAAAAGAAACACATACAGTCATGCAATCATTCAGACAACTATACGCACACAACTATGACCAGTAACACAAGCTAGACTGTGAGTGAGGTGGGAGTGGAGGGGGAAGGATTCTGGGAAAAGGTGGGGATGGAAAGTTCCGAAATGCATGATGGATTTTAAAGGCAGGAATTTGAATTGCGGCAATGAATACAGTGAAGCGAAGAGGCAGGAAAGGATAAAAGGAAGGTGTAGAGGAGAGGGGGGAGGGAGATTTGAAATGATAGGAATAATAAGGAGAAATAAAAATAGGAAAAAAGGGAAAAATAAAGTTGGGAAAAAAGGAAAAAATAAAGTTAGGAAATACGGGAAACAATAATAAAAAATAAAAATAAAAGCACTAAATTAGGGAGATATTGTAAGTGGTAATACACAGTTGTAAGGAAGATATGGATACAGGATTAAGGGGGGGGGGGGGAAGAAGGGGGGAGGGAGATGTTAGGGATAGTGTGCAGGGATGGGAAGTTGTCTTAGGTTGAGGCCAGGATGGTTGCGGGACCATAGAATGTGTTGAAGGGACAACTCCCATCTGCACATTTCAGAAAAGCTGATTATGGAGGGGAGGATTCAAATGGCTTGGGTAGTGAAGCAGCCTTTGAAATCCAGAGTGCTGTACTCAGCTGCATGCTATGCCACAGGTTGGTCTATCTTGTTTTTTGCCACCGTTTAGCAGTGGCTGTTCATTATGACGGGCAGATGGTTTGTCATCATACCAATATAAAATGCTGTGCAATGATTGCAGCAGAATTGGTATATCACATGGCTGCTTTCACAGGTGGCACGACCTCTGTTGGGGTAGGATAAGCCTTTGACAGCACTGGAATAGGAAGTGCTGGGTGGGTGGATTGGGCAGGTTTTGCATCGGGGTCTTCCACATGGATATGTTCCCTGTGGTAAGGGGTTGGGGTTGGGAGTGGCATCAGGGTTGATTAGGATGTTGTGGAGGTTGGCTGGGCGACGGAACACCACTTTAGGAGGGGCCGGAAGGATCTTGGGTAGGATGTCTCTCATTTCAGGACATGATGACAGATAATCAAAGCCCTGACGAAGGATGTGATTAAGTTGTTCCAGTATTGCATGACAAGGACACTCCATTGTGACTGATTACTGGGGTAGGGGGAGGTTTGGTGGTGTGTGGGAATATGGCACGGGAAATCTGTTTGCGGACTAGGTCAGGAGGGTAATGTCTGTCTGTGAAGGCCTTTGTGAGGCCTTCGGCATAGTGGTAAGGGACTTCTCATCTCTGCAAATTCACAGTCCACCTGTGGCTAAGCTGTACGGGACGGATTAATATAATTATAAAGCTAATCCAGTTGCAATTGACACCTTTTTAAACCTAATTAATGAACAAGAATGGCAGGTTTTTATAGTATCGATAATATAGATGATAAGTATAATGCTTCCCTCAACACATTTCTCACGTAGTTTGAAAGTTGCTTTCTGCTAGAATGCTGTAAACAGGGTACTTCCAGTAACAGGCAGCCTGGGTGGCTGACAGACGGGATAAGAGTATCATGTAGAACAAAGTGGCGAATTGTATCAAAATGTTGGAAGCAGTCGGTAGCTCATTACAAACAGTACTGTAAGGTTCAAAAATGTCATTAAGAAGGCAAAAAGTATGTGGCATGCAAAAAGAATACTGAACTCTCAGGATAAAATTAAAACCATTTCGTCAGTCGAAGGAAGTGTCTGCTCATCATCACCAGGTATTAGATATAAAGTTAGTGCAGAGTAGAAATGTTTCTGTTCTGATAAGTTAGATACACATACAGTATTTAATAATCACTTCTGAATATAACAGGTGAACCAGACATAATCCTAGTTTCTACAGGTAATCATATGACATTGTTAGAAAATAGCTTTCTGAGGTGTTACCCGAAATAGTCCTTCATGATACTTACAAAGGGGAGGCTAAGGGCTCTTGTGGATATGACGGGGTATCTAGCAGAATTCTTAAGTACTGGTGTCCATATGTTAGCCCATATTTGTAATTCTACCTTTCAGAATGGTCAGTTTCCTGACAGATTACAGTACTCAGTAGTGAAACCACTTTATAAAAAAGGAGAAAGCAATAATGTAGACAACTATAGACCTATTTATATTTCATCGTTTTTATTTTTTTCTAAAGTTATTGAAAAGTCTGTACATACAATGTTAATTGATCATTTCAGTTCGAATAATTCGTTGTCAAATTTTCAGTTCCGTTTCAGAAGTGGTTTAATGACTGAAAATGCTATATTTTCATTTCTCTGTGAGACACTTGATGGAATAAAAGACTACAAACATTACACATCTTCTTTGATTTAACAAAGGGGTTTGACTAGTCACAAAAGTTGGAACATTATGGAATAAGAGGAGTAGCTCACAACTGGTTCATGTCTTACTTTAATAACAGGCAGTAGAAGGTAATTCTCCGCATTGTTTTGAAAATGGCTTTGATGTGCAGTCACAATGGGACACAGTTAAGTGTGGGGTGTCCGAGAGGTCTGTTCTGGGACTGCTGCTGTTTCTTATTTATATAAATGATATGCATTAGAGTATATAGACACAATATCAAATAATGCAGTTCAAGAGATAAGTTTATGCCTTGTAGGAAATAAATTGACTCTAAATCACAGTAAAACTCAGTTTTTGCAAGTTCTAACACACAATTCAACAAAAGCTGACATTTTGATTACACATAATGGGCAAATGATAAGTGAGACTGAACAGTTCAAATTTCTAGGTATTCAGATAGATAGTAAGCTGTCATGGAAAGCCCATTATAGGATTATTTATTTATTTATTTATTATTATTTTTTTTCAGAAACTAAATTCTGCTTTATTTACTATTAGAACAGTACCTGAAATAAGTGTTTTTCAACATGAAAAGTAGTGAACTATGCTTTCTTTCATTCACTTATCACGTATGGCTTTATTTTTTGCAGTAACTCTACTGATTCAAAGGGGATATTTTTGACTCAGAAACGGGCAGTTTGAGCAATATATGGTGCAAGTTCGTGAATGTCAAGTCGACCCCTTTTCCGTAGTCTGGGAATTCTGACATTGGCGTCACAATACGTATTTTCTTGAATGTTGTTTGTTGTTAACAATATCAGCTTATACCCACAAGTTAGCAGCTTTCACTTTGTGAATACTAGATAGAAATCAAACATTACATTTGGATCACGCACCCTTGACTCTTGTGCAGAAAGGCATGCAGTATTCTCCAGCATCTATTTTCAATAAGGTGCCACAAGAACTCAAGAATCTTAGTACTAAACCCATGCACTTTCAAATCCAAGTTCAAGAGTTACCTCATAGCTCACTCCTTTTATTCTGTTGAGGGACTCCTGTAAAAATTTAAAAATTAAGCTAATTCCTTGTATTCCTTATTGACTCCTTTTTACTTAGGCTTAAGATTTTCAAGTGCATGGACTACTTTTAAGTTTTTCTATTACCATTCTTGTGTTAAAATTTCATATACTGACTTGTTCCATGACCATGCAGTCTTACTCCTCAGGTGTATCCTGCAGAACAAAAAATCATATTATTATTATTATTATTATTATTATTATTACTGATGGGTCGAACCCTAATTTTACCGAATCGAATCAGAATATCGAATCTTAAATAAAACATGTGCCGAATACCGAACCCGAATCGAATCTCGAACCCAAATAATCTGTCAACACAAGTACATGTATTTAAAAAGAATTACTACTCTATCACAGCCATTGATGAAGATAAAGCCTTCTGGGATAGTAATTCTGTCAGATACAGCAAAGGACCTGGAAGAGCAATTGAACGGAATGGACAGTGTGCTGAAAGGTGCATATAATATGAACATTAACAAGAGCAAAACTAGGGTAATGGAGTGCAGTGTAAGAAAATCAGGTGATGCTGAAGGAATTTGATTGGGTAACGAAGCAATAAAGGAGGTAGATGAGATTTGTTACTTGGGCAGTAAAATAACAAATGATGGTCGCAGTACACAGGATATAAAATGCAGAATGGCAATGGGTAGAAAAGCATTCTTGAAAAAGAGAAATTTGTTAACATCGAATATTGATTTAAGCCTAAGGAAGTCCTTTCTGAAGGCATTTGTATGGAGTGTTGCCTTGTATGGGAGTGAGACATGGACGATAAACAGTGCGGACAGGAAGAGGATTGAGGCTTTTGAAATATGGTGCTACAGAAGAATGCTGAAGATTAGGTGGGTGGATCGCGTAACTAATGAGGAGGTACTGAACAGAATTGGAGAGAAAAGAAATTTCTGGCATACCTTGACTAAAAGAAGAGATAGATTGGTAGGACAAATTCTTAGACATCAAGGAAATGTGAATTTAGTGTTGGAGGGAAGTGTGTGGGGTAAAAACAGCAGAGGAAGATCAGAGATGGATTCAGTAAGCAGATTCAGATGGATGTAGGTTGCCGTTCTTATGTGGAGATGAAGAGGCTTGCTCAGGATAGGGTATTGTGGAGAGCTGCATCAAACCAATCTCCGGACTGAAGACCACAACAACAACAACAACAACAACCCTTAAAAGAAATTTGTATGAAACATTTCGATATATATGTTGTTGAGATGCTCTAAAAGATTATAAGAAACTGTCTTCACTCTATTACAAAATGTTTCACTTTTAAATAAAAAAATAATGAAAGGAAAGGATTACGAATTGTTTTTCTTTTCTCAAAGGGGAAGACTCAAAAATAAAACCTGAAAAGATGAGTAGATATTTTGGAAGTTAAATAATAGATTCTTAAAAATTAGGATGTGTAAATGTTAAATAATTTTATAGTGACATATCAGGCATTTCATGAGTGATGCACAGAACATTCAGACACATAGAAAACCGCGTATATTTGACATGTGTGTACTTGTTATTGCCACGAAGACATTTCAGAACTGTGAAAAGATTGTGCATTCCAGAGGGTTAAGCAAGGGTATTTTGCAGATTTATTTATTCTTTCAAACATTTAAGATCATGTGACTAGTCTGCACAGAATTTTTATTCATACAAGATTTAAAAATCACTACTAGAAGTCACTTGCCGTGCTTAATTTCTTACTATTCCCATTCAGCATAAGAATAATACAAATGTAAACATTAACGTGATACGTATATTCTTCCGCGTTTGCCGTTGTCTTTCTGGTTTGTTAGGCGGACGGAATATAAATATGGTAACAGCTAACACAGAATATTACATGGCGTAATGTACATTCGTAACTGGAGGTTTCCATATAACACTTTGGATTCTGGATTCGGTAGTATTTGGCCATTATGCGCCGAATCTCGAATCCGAAACCAGTGTGCTAGATTCGGCGAATAATGGATTCAGCCGAACCACTCGGACACAATCCTAATTATTATTATTATGCCTGGTTAATGCAGCCACCTTCTTCATCAAGATGACCCATCTTGTCAGTGTTCTACATTCCGTTGTTATGTCTCCTTTTCTACATTTAGCCTCCTTGTGGCAGTCTTTCAGTCTACCTGCTGCACATCCTTTAATTTTTGGTGATGATGTGTTGTCCACTCCCATGAACCACAGACATTGCCGAGGTGGGGTGGCTTGCGTGCCTCAACGATACAGATAGCCGTACCGTAGGTGCTACCACAGCGGAGGGGTATCTGTGGAGAGGCCAGACAAACGTGTGGTTCCTGAAGAGGGGCAGCAGCCTTTTCAGTAGTTACAGGGGCAACAGTCTGGATGATTGACTGAGCTGGCCTTGTAACATCAGCTAATGTGGCTTTGCCACACAGCTACTGCGAACGGCTGAAAGCAAGGGGAAACTACAGCCGTTATTTTTCCCGAGGACATGCAGCTCTACTGTATGAACATATGATGATGGCATCCTCACGGGTAAAATATTCCGGAGGTAAAATAGTCCCCCATTCGGATCTCCGGGCGGGGACTACTCAGGAGGATGTGATCATCAGGAAAGACAATACTGGCATTCTACGGGTCGGAGCCTGGAATGTTAGATCCCTTAATCGAGTAGGAAAATTAGAAAATTTAAAAAGGGAAATGGATAGGTTGAAGTTAGATATAGTGGGGATTAGTGAAGTTCGGTGGCAGGATGAACAGGATTTCTGGTCAGGTGAGTACAGGATTATAAATACAAAATCAGTTGGGGGTATCACAGGAGTAGGACTGATAATGAATAAGAAAATAGGAATGCGGGTAAACTACTATGACCAGCACAGCGATCGCATTATCATTGTCAAGATAGATACGAAGCCAACACCGACAACAGTAGTACAGGTTTATATGCCAACTAGCTCTGCCGATGATGAGGAGATCGAAGAAATATATGAGGAGCTAAAGGAAATTATTCAGACAATTAAGGGAGAGGAAAACTTAATTGTTATGGGAGACTGGAATTCGGTAGTAGGACAAGGAAGGGAAGGGAAGATAGTGGGTGAATATGGTCTGGGCAAAAGGAATGAAAGAGGAAGCCGCCTTGTAGAATTTTGCACAGAACATAATTTAGTTATAACAAACACCTGGTTTAAGAATCACAAAAGAAGGTTGTATACGTGGAAGAGACCAGGAGATACCAGATAGATTTTATAATGGTAAGACATAGATTTCGGAACCAGGTTTTGAAGTGTAGGACATACCCAGGGGCAGACATAGACTCTGACCATAACTTGTTGGTTATGAACTGTAGGCTGAAACTGAAGAAACTACAGAAAGGTAAGAAAATAAGGCGATGGGACCTAGATAAATTGAAGGAACCTGAAGTTCTTAAGAATTTCAGAGGGAGCTTCAGGCAACAATTGACAGAAACAGGGGAAAATAAAACAGTTGAGGAGGAATGGGTAAAATTGAGAGATGAAATAGTGAAGGCAGCAGAGGACAAAATAGGTAGGAAGGCAAGACCTACAAAGAATCCTTGGATATCACAGGAGATACTAAATTTAATAGATGAAAGGAGAAAGTATAAAAATGCAGTAAATGAAACAGGCAAAATGGAGTACAGACGACTAACAAATGAGATTGACAGGAAGTGCAAAATGGCTAAGCAGGAATGGCTAGAAGGCAAATGCAAGGATGTAGAAGAATGTATAAATAGGGGAAAAATAGATACAGCCTACAGAAAAATAAAAGAAACATTTGGAGATAAGAAAAACAGCTCTATGAATATCAAGGACACTGATGGAAAACCAGTTCTCAGCAAAGAAGGGAAAGCTGAAAGGTGGAAAGAGTATATAGAGGGGCTCTACAAAGGAAATGAACTTCGAGACACTATTGTAGGAAGGGAAGAGGACGTAGATGATGATGATGAAATAGGAGATACTATACTGAGAGATGAATTTGACAGAGCACTGAAAGACCTAAGTCGAAACAAGGCCCCTGGGGTAGATGATATCCCGTCAGAGCTACTGAAGTCTCTGGGAGAACCAGCCATGACAAAATTGTTTCACATTGTGTGTAAGATGTATGAGACAGGTGAAGTACCCTCAGACTTTAAGAAAAATGTTATAATCCCCATTCCAAAGAAAGTGGGTGCAGACAGGTGTGAAAACTACAGAACCATCAGTTTGATAAGTCATGGTTGCAAAATATTAACACGAATTATATACAGAAGGATGGAAAAGCTGGTAGAAGCTGACCTCGGGGAAGATCAGTTTGGGTTCAGGAGAAATGTAGGAACACGGGAGGCAATACTCACTTTATGGCTTATCCTAGAAGATAGATTAAGAAAAGGCAAACCTACATTTCTAGCTTTTGTAGATTTGGAGAAGGCTTTTGACAATGTTGATTGGAATAAACTCTTTCAAGTTCTGAAGCAAGCAGGAGTAAAATATAGGGAGCGTAAGGTTATTTACAACTTGTACAAAAACCAGACAGCGGTTGTCAGAGTTGAAGGGCATGAAAGGGATGCAGTGGTTGGAAAGGGAGTAAGACAGGGTTGTAGCCTTTCCCCAATGTTGTTCAATTTGTACATTGAGCAAGCTATAAAGGAAAGCAAGGAGAAATTTGGAGAAGGAATTAAAGTTCAGGGTGAAGAATTAAAAACATTGCGTTTTGCCGACGACATAGTGATTCTGTCAGATACAGCAAAGGACCTGGAAGAGCAATTGAACGGAATGGACAGTGTGCTGAAAGGTGCATATAAGATGAACATTAACAAGAGTAAAACTAGGGTAATGGAGTGCAGTGTAAGAAAATCAGGTGATGCTGAAGGAATTAGATTAGGTAACGAAACAATAAAGGAGGTAGATGAGTTTTGTTACTTGGGCAGTAAAATAACAAATGATGGTCGCAGTACAGATGATATAAAATGCAGAATGGCAATGGGTAGAATGGCGTTTTTGAAAAAGAGAAATTTGTTAACATCGAATATTGATTTAAGCCTAAGGAAGTCCTTTCTGAAGGCATTTGTATGGAGTGTTGCCTTGTATGGGAGTGAAACATGGACGATAAGCAGTGTGGACAGAAAGAGGATAGAGGCTTTTGAAATGTGGTGCTACAGAAGAATGCTGAAGATTAGGTGGGTGGATCGCGTAACTAATGAGGAGGTACTGAACCGAATTGGGGAGAAAAGAAATTTCTGGCATACCTTGACTAAAAGAAGGGATAGATTGGTAGGACACATTCTTAGACATCAAGGAATTGTGAATTTAGCGTTGGAGGGAAGTGTGTGGGGTAAAAATCGCAGAGGGAGACCAAGAGACGCGTATAGTAAGCAGATTCAAGTGGATGTGGGTTGTCGTTCTTATGAGGAGATGAAAAGGCTTGCTCAGAATAGAGTAGGGTGGAGAGCTGCATCAAACCAGTCTCCGGACTGAAGACCATAACAACAACAACGATGTGTTGTATGTTATATTCAGAAAGTTGGTTTTATCATTCCATTTAGTGATGATTAACTTAGCATGGTCTCAGGTTCTCATCCCTCCAGCAATTTTGATTCCCACATTTATGTTATCTGCCCTGCTTCTGACTGTAGGTATTTAGTATGTGCAGAGTGGCTCACTCGTCATCTGTTATTCTTGTTCTCAGCCAGCCTCGGTGACATGCTGTAATTGTTTAAGTTAAGTTGACCACTTGCTGTATATTTTCTGTGTTTTCCCTCTTCTGTGTTGTCCGTGTGTCATTCCTTTGTGCTCTGTACACCTTAGGGGTTTTCCCTCTATGTGCTGAGCATTAGAATTATACTAAGTTCAGTCTTTTGCTGTAGTGTCTCAGTTAGGAACAGGGGACTGATGAACTTGCTCATTATACCTCTTAAAAATCTCCAAGCGACAACCATATTTCTCCTTCATTGTATTCCCTTCATTGTATCCCATTCTTTCCATCCTAGCTCCTTCCCGTTCCATCCCCACCCCCCTTTTTGTCAGTTTGTGGGCTAGATGATGATTGTGTGGCATTTTTGGCCATTAGACCCCATCTGGGATCATGTTTGGCCTGCCTGGTGCAGGTCTTTAGGTGACCCCAGATGGGCAACTTTTGCCTCAATATGGGCTAAAATTGACCCATGTGTTAAGAGGTGAGAAATGAAATCACATAGTGATACTTCAATTTTGCCCAATCACTTGTTGATGTAATGCTAAGAATAATTCATCATTTGAAAATTAACTGATCTTACTATTGATAAGAACTTTTTGTTCGTAATGCATAGATGGAGAAGTAGTGATAGCATTATAATTTTTTGTGACCTTGGATTATTGGACTGGTGATCCTGCTGTGTCATTGCTGTTGTGCCCTCCCTCCGATGAACTAACCCATCCACTGCAATGTTTCATTGATTTTTAAGTGTATAATGTTTATTGCAGCAATATTTCTGTAATATTTTTTCTTTCATTTCTAGTCACAACTTTGAGGCCAGAGATTGGAATTATTGAATATCCAGACAGGAGGCAGATTAGTGTTGCAGACTTACCTGGACTTATTGAGGGTGCTCATGCGAATGTGGGACTAGGCCATAATTTTCTTAAACATGTGGAACGCACTCGTCTCCTAGTACTTGTTGCTGATGTGCAAGGATTTCAACTGAGTCCAAAGCATAGGTATCACACGTGTCTTGAGACTGTAGTACTTCTTCATAAGGTAAGATATATACATGTAGGAGCATATTATTTGCCTATGATTTCAGTTGTTAGAAAATCCAAGATTGCATGTAACATTGTTATGTTTAAAGATAGATTTATGTGTGGGATTACTGCTCGCAATGTTCTTTGATAGTTACTAGGTGGTAAGAAGATGACAAGCTGTTTTGTGTAGGTGCTTAGTTTGCAAATTGTTTAAACTGATTTTGACAACCCCATTATAACTACTCAATTTTATCAATTTCCTTTGTTATTTATTTTTCTTGTACCTTATTAATCATACTTTTAACAATGGAAAATCCGATAGGAATATCAAAAATGAAGGATAGGTAACAACCCACCGTAAAGAGGCTCACTGAGCTGCTAACACACACAAAAATAGATAATCACATTCACACAAATTAAATTTTCAACCATGGCCTTCATAAGAAAAAGAAACACATACATTCATGCAATCACCCAGACAACTAAACACACAACCATCATGTCTGGCCACTCCAGCAATGCTAATCTACATATAGTACAATTTACCAAAACTAAAATTTATATTCACTGTGGCTAGTATATTAGATTGGGTGTTATTAATCTGATGTGATCCAAGAATAATGTATGCCATTGAAATAAGTGTACAAGATACTGTACTATATTTACTGCTCTGAAAAGAAAAAGCTTCTATTGTCAACAACAACTTGTTAGATCTTGGTCCCACGGTGTTACAGATGTTGTATACTGACTTTATTGTAATTGGTTTTTCCATAACACTGTTACATTTTTTTATTTAATTATGCACTAGATATATCTTTCGGCACTATAGCCGGCGTCCTATAAGAAGATGTTTCCGCGCATAGAGGTGGAGCGATAGGGGAAGCATGGAGGGGAGGAGCTATGGCTGAGCGCTAACAGTTGCGCCTGTGGAAGAAATATTGCATAACTGATGGCCAGCCTCGTGCCTACAGAATGAACATTATTGGCTGTCATTGCGGTAATGTTGGGGAATGCACAGAACAGCTGAAATCTGGGCTGCCTTCGTAGGTGACACCGACTATAGTGCCATCATCAGGTCTTTAGTATATAGAAACTTTAACTGCTTGTATTCACGTGCAGCTTTGAGTTGTAGACACAGACACAGAGCCCTAAGATACATAAGCCAGTTGGTGTGGTGTGGTTCTAAGTATTATCCCAACATCTTTGCTACTGTAAAATGTACTCTCTCTGCCCTACCATTGGCTTGTGAATGTAGACAACTAGTTCTCAACTTCTTCACATTCAGTAGTTTACACAATTCCTTCAACAAATCAGCCCTGAAGTTGGACCCCCTGGTCTGTCACTGTCATCTCAGGTACCCGAAACTTCAAAATACAATTACTGATGAATGCCTGTTAGGAGTCTAATGGAGCTACAGCTTCTGGTAAGCTTCTCAAAGGTGCCCTCTGTTGACATAAATCTGCTCTTTGTGCACTTTGAATACAGTTCCATACATACTGGTTTACATCTGTTTTCCTTGTTGACCACTAATACCTCTCTGCAATTACCCTATTAGTAGATCTACACCCTCTGTGACCTGACAACACATGATCATGCATTTCCTGTAGCACTTTTTCTCTGAATTTGGCTGGCTCAACTGTCCTTGGATGTATTTTAATTTCTCTACACAATAAACTGTCATATACCTTAAACTGAGAGTTCCTCACCAATTTCTCACACTCCTCATCCCCTTTTTGAGCCATTTGCAAATCACCAACCTCATTTCCCACTACTTCCAGTACTGGGACTTTCCCACTTCATCCATTAGCACTGCCATGCTTCTTATCCAGTTTATGTATCACATCAAACTTGGTTAACTGACTGCCCAACTTCTCAACCTAGGTGATAGATCTTTCAGCCCTAACAACCACCATAATGCTGGGTGGTCCGTTACAACTCGGAATTACTTTATACCATAGATTAAGTTGCCAAATAGTTTCTTTCCATCAAATTCATTTGCCAAGAAGTGTAAGTAACTGGTTGCTCTACACCATCTGTTTCATTACTTACGCAGTGTCCTATATGAGTGACAAAAGAGAGTTACAGCACGCAACAGCTTCAAGCGACAAATCTGAACGGGTCTTTTCTACGGGTCTTTTCTACATCAGCGACATCTGCTGCGCCGCGTGACAGATGCGACAACGAGCAACATTTGAGATTCAAACCTGCTTGAATCTTGTCACTGTCGCATGCGCTTCAAAGTGTTGAGAATTGTCTGCTTGCAGAGGTTATAAAGGATGTTGCAAAAATTATTCTGTGTTTTTACTCTAAGAGATAGTTTGATATATACCGTGATGAATGTGATTTGAACAATTACTCACATTTGTGTGCTTTGTGCATTTGCAGTAACAACAAATGTACTCCAAGAGAGAGAGAGAGAGAGAGAGAGAGAGAGAGAGAGAGAGAGAGGTAACACTAGAATGTCAAATGAGATCTGTGTAAATTACGTTTCTGAGTAAAATATCATGATATAATGTTTCAGTAGGAATTTAATGTGTCTGGTAGGTTTACAGTGGGATATGTGTGTTTGCAATGAAGATGAACTATATTGATGAAAGCTTTAAAAAATAATTTGTGGTGCTTTGTAAAGAGAATACATAAAACTTTGCACAAATAACAGGTGAAAGGATTGTAGTTATAGGAATTAAAATATAAGATGAAACAGGAAGTGAACCAGTGACCACAAAAGTTACACTTTGGTAGCCCAAATTGCTACCTGTACTCTATGCTAATAGCAAACCTGTCCTGAATATAAATGATTTACTGTTGTCTTCCAATGTGACTTATTACATACTTCAGTTGTTGATGGTTTCTAATCACAAAAACTCATAGTCAAAAGTATCTGTACTTGTCATTGTATTTTTGAAGAATTTGGCTGGTGATCTTCATTGTCTATTTTCGCATTTGAAGTTATAAATGAATTAGTCCACAAACATTCCTTGCTTTGTAAATTTAATGCATAGCACTCTTTTTACACCTTATTTCTTGAAATAAATAAAACTTTATTGTGTTTTTCTGGAGCTATCATTATTCTACGGTTTACAGGTACCAAATTTTATAAATAGCTGATCTGTTCTAGCAGCCATCTTGTAATGAGAAGCTGTCGTGCTCATGTTGGACACCCAGCCATGTTGCTGAATGTCGCCACTTATTGCTGCATGTCACTTGCTTTTGTCACTCACGTAGGACATGGCCTTAAGATTCAGCATAACCGTAATTGGATGTATCACATGACAATATAAATTCTTTACTGAAATCTCGATATACTAAATCTGGGCTTTTTGTCAAAGTTTTCTTTGTTTTTATAAGTTTTTCAAATGCAAGTGGTGCAGTCATCTGTTTTTCGACAGTATATCAAGAACAAGAAAAAAAGTATGATGTAAAACTTTATGAACTCTGTGAATCTAATGGAGTTGTACTCAAAATAAAAATCTACTGTGGCAAGTCAGAGGAGAAGGCCGAAATGGTTAATGCATCTGCAGTAGTTTTACACCTTATGGAAGCTTTCTTGAACGAAGGATATTTACCTCATATGGACAATTTTTATAATTCTGTATCACTTAGAAAACTGCTGTCGACTTACAAAACCTATGTGAGTGGGACACTACATAACAACAGAAAGGAAAACCCAAAATCAGTAGGTACTATGAAGCTGGAGAAAGGTCAGATGGTATGGAAAAGAAATGACAATGTTGTTCACAAATAGAAGGACAAAAGGGATGTTCTTACCATTTATAATATGCATTATGCTGGAATGGTGGAACTTAGCAATCAAAATGGCAAAATTGCCTTGAAATAAAACATTGTCAGAGACTACAACAATGGCATAGCAGGCGATCAGTCATATGAAATGCTGTCTTATTATTCAGCATTACAAAAAACTGTTAGATGACCAAAAAAGTTTGCTCTACACACTATAGAAATTTATCTGCAGAATGGCCATTCTTTGTACAATAAGACAGCATGAATGGGTATCATGTCTCTAGCTTTTAGAGAACACTTTATTCAGGCATTGATTAGGGATAAGATGCCAGACACCCAAAAGAAAATGAGGTCAGATTATTTAGAGGCAATACATCCCACAGAGAAAAACTGCAGTCAGTTAAGCCATTCAGAATGTGCACACAACAAAAAAAACTTCGTGGATCTCAATATTTTTGTCCTGTTTGTACAGTATAATGTTTCAAGACATTAATCACCAATTTTAAAAAATATATATTTCATTAGTGAGTTAACTCGTAGTTGGTAGTCGACATGTTAACAA
This sequence comes from Locusta migratoria, assembly GCA_026315105.1. Classification (NCBI taxonomy): domain Eukaryota; kingdom Metazoa; phylum Arthropoda; class Insecta; order Orthoptera; family Acrididae; genus Locusta; species Locusta migratoria. The sequence continues at coordinate 444,703,468 of CM048746.1, read as the reverse complement.
ACCCTTTGTTATTTTCATGGCTTTGACACAAAAAAATCATATAGCCTACTAGTACTGGTAGCACTGCTTCACTATCTAACTCCTGTACATGTACTTTTTTACAAAGCACCTTCACAATCACAGAAAACTCTAGTTGGCAAACTGGATTTTACACTTACCCAAAGTGACTTCCCAGTACCTTGGGGTATACAATTACGTGAATCAAGATTTAGTGTAATTGGTTCATCGAGTGTAACCAATTCCCTCGAAACATTGCTACACTGGCAACAGTTTCTCTCAGATAGAAAAAAAATATCCATTAAGATCCACTCCACATTGCCGAAGGTCAATTTTAGCTTAATGCTGACAGAGTAAATCGAACCTTAGAATAATGTCATATCCTTCACTCCCATGTAGCATAATTTCTACACACTGATTAACCTGAGGTGTCCCAGGCAGAAATGCACATCTACTGATCACAATGGTCTGACATCCCTGTCCCCTGCACCACTCAACCTATACCATGCCAGGTTCCATTGCTTATGTTTCACTAGTCTCACTGGCGACTGACGCATGCACCCCTATGTCTAATAATAAGACTGTACAGAGAGGCTATAGAAATTGTAAAACACCCCAATAATTTCAATAGGATGGAGGAGGGCGTGAAACTAAATGATATCTGGATTCCGGTTTTCAAGAAGAAATGTAACAGTCTTCCACCATGGGACAATATCAACTGATGGAGGCAATCGGCAACGACGAATTGCGCGTGCATGTCAAAAATATCTGATGTCACACCACTGTGCGCGAGCCCTCGTAAGTGGAATTTGGCTTCAGTCAGTAGCGAGCCAGGGTGTGATTCGGACATCCAAAAGTGCCACAATCCCCCTTGAGAATGTCCTCCGCAGTCGGGGACGAAACGTTGGGTTTTAATAATAAATCCACTAGACCACGACATAACAGCCAGGAAATTTTTAGTAATTTTGACCATTCCGGCTGTGAAAGTTTACATTTTATAATAATTGTCTGCATTTTATTTCTTCAACTACTCCTTGGACCACACAATCTCTCTCTGCATCCACCAACTCATAGCATTCAATTTAACAGGAAATGACCTTGGGTGGATATCGAGTTCCCTTTGCTGCTTAAGGTGCAATTAAAATTTGACCTTACCAACTATCTTCTTATTACCATCACTTCACTGATTGCATCCCCTGCATCTGTTACCCTGGATTTGGAAACAATACTTCCTAATGTGCTCTAATTGAACACAACCATAACATTTTATATTCAACCGTTTTGTGTGCACTCCTGTGACTGGACCATGAGACTCACTGTTCAGTAGTAACCCTCTTAAAAATGTGTCCAAAGCTCTTCGTTCTGCTTCAATTAAAACATACTTGATTTAATGCAGCATCCTGTCCCAACTCATATGTGTGTCCATTAATCTTCTGAATTCTCCCTGCAAATTCCTCTATTGTCTCACCCACCATTCCTTCTATTTCCAACATCAACTGCTCCATATAGTGTCTGGCACTATTTTGCACCCTTTGCCTCTCAATCAAAGCTTGCATAAACTCCCTCTGAGTCTCTGTACACCCTATGGGCACTTTTACTTCTCCTGTCAACCTTAATATTGCTACCCTTAATAAGTCTACATCTGACCAACCCTTGCTATCAGCTACAATGCTCAAATCAGCCTAACTTGACTTACCAGAAAAATGAGTAATCAAACTTGCAGCTGGCCGGCCGCAGCGGTCTGCGGCGCGCCAGTTACAGTTTGCACGGCCCCTGCAGTGGGAGTTTGAATCCCCCCTCAGGCATGGATGTTTGTGTCATCTTTAGTATAAGGTAGTTCATAAGTAGTTTGTAAGTTTAGAGACTGATGATCCTGCAGTTAAGTCCCTTAAGCTTAACAAACATTTGCAGCTATTAGATTTGCTGCCAATCTATTACATACACCTGCGTTATGTCCTTCTAATTGCATGATCCTTTCCCACAGTATAGGAATTGCTTCCTACTTAGTTCCAACCACTCTCTGACTCTGCCATAGCTATGCTTTCATACTTAGATTTTTTAATATGACTATTGCCTCTTGTGAATAAGTACTCATCTAAATCCTCCACACTGTTTTGCCATTATATGACTGCAACTATTGATACCAGGTGCAGATTTGCCTGACATTCTCAACAACGTACATCTGACAGGTATGAAGCATTCCTAGCAACCATTTACTACATGAAATGTCCATACCACCAAAGGAATCGTCAAAGAAACTCACCCATACACACTACCTTCCATCATAAAGCAATCGATAATAAACTTTTTACTCACCCTGGGCTGTAGGTTCAAGCTTCGCGGTGAAAAGACAATGCGTGTTCACCTGTAACACCAAGGTAGAAGGTGTTGGGGAACAGGATTGCATGGACGCTGGACATACACAGCTCCTGGTACCAGTAAAACAGATTTATTAATTCCTCTGCTACAGCATTCCTCCAATGCCTGACAGGAATCTCTTACCCACAAATGCCTAACTCAGTGAGTCAGGTGACACAAGGAACGATGGCTTTGCCGAGGCATCACTCCTGCAGTCTCTGGCACTGCCTGATAATGCTGACTATTGCAAAAATGGTGGTGGCTTAGACCAGCACTGCAGTGCCCCCATCATGTGGGGAGCCCTCAAGTCCAAGGTATATTGTGACACCCCCTCATAGTTTTTCAAAATCTGCAGCAGAACATTCCGAACGAGATTGCAACAATTTCAGTACTCCAGATGTAATCTGCCTTCAGCAGTGTGCTGACCAGTGCCAAGAGAACACAATAGCAGGTGTGATGTAGGTTTTCCTCATTGGTGGACTCAGTAGAGCTGTTATGCATTTAACTATGCCATACTTTGTTGCTTCCATATTGCTGACTGTGGCCTGCAGTGGGATCACCTGTTTGAGGACCTTTGGCAGGCCTTACATTTGTGTTGGAACAGCAGCTCCTTAGCAGATTTCACATTGAAAGTGCAACAAAGAAATTCAATGGTTTTTCTATGGAAACAACTTGCTGGATATTATTCTTCTTTCCTGTATACTACATCAGTGAGAAATTCATAAATTTTCTGTGTATATTTTGAGCACAGGAGGAACACCATGTCATTCTCTTTGCTAGTAGACAGAATTATCAAATCTGGATCATCATTTAACTTGCAGATAGCTGCTCTCCCCATGTTTGAAATGCTTTTTGTCAGTGGGATGCCCCTGCTGAGCACACATCACATTTCAGAACATATTCCTCTGACCTTGATGACAGATAGAGGGTAGGTAGCCAGTGTTTAGACAAGTTACATTTAGACAGCAGCAGGAAGAAAAAGAGGAGTACAGATCACTAGCAAGCATACCATTTGCCAGTAATGTCTTAAGAAAAATCACCAGACTCATGTGACAGAATGTCAGATACGCATTTTGTCCACCTCTTACAGTCTTGACAGTACTAGGTTCAGTAAAGGATGATCTATGCCTTTGCAAAGCATAATTCTTCCAAACCCTGAAAAATGGCAAGGCATGCTGTTATGCATGCTGGACAGTATTCCACACTGAAATACAACAGACCACAAAATCAACTGTGACCAACCATAAAATAAAAACTAACCATACTATAGATTGAGACAAAATGCAAGAAACATGGACATTCACTCATCTGTCAATGCATGATGAAAGATGCCATTGAAATTATCGCCCAAGACAGTCTTAATTATCAAAGGTAGCAGCCTACAACATCTACATACATAAATACTCCGCAATCCACCCAAAGGTGTGTGGCAGAGGGTACTCAGTACCACTACTAGTTACTTGCTCCCATATACCACGGGAAAAATGAATGCTTGTATACATCCATACAAGCCCTAATCTCTCTGATCTTATCTTTGTGGTGTTTTAAGTGAAATGTATGTTGGCACCAGTAGAATCGTTCTGCAGTCCACCTCAAATTTTAGCCCTCTAAATTTCTTCATCAGTGTTTCTCGAAAAAAACATCATCTTTCCTCCAGCAGCTCCCATCTGAGTTTCCACAGCATTTCAGTAACACTTGCACATTGATCAAATCTACTAGTTATAAAACTGGCTGCCCACCTCTGAACTGCCTCTATGTCTATAACTGAGTAAAGCACAGAACCAAGAAAAAGTAACACATTTTTAATCACCCCTCCCTCCTGCCCCTCCAACAACAGTGTGGAGAATTGGAACAATTACTTTGTTGGAAGTGATAGTTATTTCACTTTTTGGTTGTTAAATACTGACCAGCAATTTGGTGTCAAACAGTTTACTGTATGATATACCTCCAAGATGTACAAATACAAAATAATTAAAAGTGATGAACATTATTTTTTAGCCACAATGCTGTCAACAGTGATGTTGTGGAGTTTATTAACGAAAAGTTTGAAAAGCTATTACGAAGGTATAGCAACAAACTACATATATATTTCAAGATTGCTTTTGAGGAGGATAGGTTGCTTACTCACCACAGAGACATCTGATGCACCACAGAAAGGCACAAATAATAGAATATAACGTTAAAGCTTATGGCCATTTAGGCCTTCATCAGTTAGAGAGACAGATATACACACATTCACACAGACACTACCACTATCTCCAGCCACTGTGGGCGATCTGCAGTACCCAGCATGGCCTAGGTGAGAGCAACCAGTGGTGGGGCTGAGGAGGTATCAAAAAGGTGGAAGCAGGAGGATGAGGGGATGGATGTGCGGCAGCGGAATACCATTGTAGGCAGATGGGGAGGATATTGGGTAGGATATTCTCAGCCATACCGTAGGTGCAACCACATCGGAGGGGTATCTGTGGAGAGGCCAGACAAACGTGTGGTTCCTGAAGAGGGGCAGCAGCCTTTTCAGTAGTTACAGGGGCAACAGTCTGGATGATTGACTGAGCTGGCCTTGTAACATCAGCTAATGTGGCTTTGCCACACAGCTACTGCGAACGGCTGAAAGCAAGGGGAAACTACAGCCGTTACTCTTCCCGAGGACATGCAGCTCTACTGTATGAACATATGATGATGGCATCCTCTCGGGTAAAATATTCCGGAGGTAAAATAGTCCCCCATTCGGATCTCCGGGCGGGGACTACTCAGGAGGATGTTGTCATCAGGAAAGACAATACTGGCATTCTACGGATCGGAGCGTGGAATGTTAGATCCCTTAATCGGGTAGGAAAATTAGAAAATTTAAAAAGGGAAATGGATAGGTTGAAGTTAGATATAGTGGGGATTAGTGAAGTTCGGTGGCAGGATGAACAGGATTTCTGGTCAGGTGAGTACAGGATTATAAATACAAAATCAATTGGGGGTATCACAGGAGTAGGACTGATAATGAATAAGAAAATAGGAATGCGGGTAAACTACTATGAACAGCACAGTGATCGCATTATCATTGTCAAGATAGATACAAAGCCAACACCGACAACAGTAGTACAGGTTTATATGCCAACTAGCTCTGCCGATGATGAGGAGATCGAAGATATATATGAGGAGCTAGAGGAAATTATTCAGACAATTAAGGGAGAGGAAAACTTAATTGTTATGGGGGACTGGAATTCGGTAGTAGGACAAGGAAGGGAAGGGAAGATAGTAGGTGAATATGGTCTGGGCAAAAGGAATGAAAGAGGAAGTCGCCTGGTAGAATTTTGCACGGAACATGATTTAATCGTAACAAACACGTGGTTTAAGAATCACAAAAGAAGGTTGTATACGTGGAAGAGACCAGGAGACACAGGAAGGTATCAGATAGATTTTATAATGGTAAGACATAGATTCCGGAACCAGGTCCTAAACTGCAAGACCTACCCAGGGGCAGATATAGACTCTGACCATAACTTGTTAGTCATGAACTGTAGGCTGAAACTGAAAAAACTGCAGAAAGGTAGGAAAATAAGGAGATGGGACTTAGATAAATTGAAGGAAAGTGAAGTTCTGGAGAATTTCAGAGGGAGATTTAGGCAACAATTGACAGAAACAGGGGGAAATAAAACAGTAGAAGAGGAATGGGTAGCATTGAGAGACGAAATAGTGAAGGCAGCAGAGGACAAAATAGGTAGGAAGGCAAGACCAACAAAAAAGCCTTGGATATCACAGGAAATACTAAATTTAATAGATGAAAGGAGAAAATATAAAAATGCAGTAAATGAAACAGGCAAAATGGAGTACAGACGACTAAAAAATGAGATTGACAGGAAGTGCAAAATGGCTAAGCAGGAGTGGATAGAAGCCAAATGCAAATCCGTAGAAGAATGTATAAGAAGGGGAAAAGTAGATACCGCCTACAGAAAAATAAAGGAGACGTTTGGGGACAGGAAGGGCAGCTCTACGAATATCAAGAACTCGGATGGGAAACCAGTTCTCAGCAAAGAAGGGAAAGCTGAAAGGTGGAAAGAGTACATAGAGCAGCTCTACAAAGGAAATGAACTTAGAGACGATGTTGTAGGAAGGGAAGAGGAAGTAGATGAAGATGAAATAGGAGATAGTATACTGAGAGATGAATTTGACAGAGCCTTGAAAGACCTAGGTCGGAACAAGGCCCCAGGAGTAGATGACATACCCGCAGAGCTATTAAAGTCTCTGGGAAAGCCAGCCATGACAAGACTATTTGAACTGGTGTGTAGGATGTATGAGACAGGCGAAATACCCTCAGACTTTAAGAAAAATGTAATAATCCCCATTCCAAAGAAATCAGGCGCAGACAGGTGTGAAAATTACAGAACCATCAGTTTGATAAGTCATGGTTGCAAAATTTTAACACGAATTATCTATAGGAGAATGGAAAAGCTGGTAGAAACTGATCTCGGGGAAGATCAGTTTGGATTCAGGAGGAACATAGGAACCCGGGAGGCAATACTCACTTTACGTCTTATCTTAGAAGATAGATTAAGGAAAGGCAAACCTACATTTTTAGCTTTTGTAGATTTGGAGAAAGCTTTTGACAATGTTGACTGGAATACACTCTTTCAAATTCTGAAGTCAGCAGGGGTAAAATATAGGGAAAGGAGAGTTATTTACAACTTGTACAAAAGCCAGACCGCAGTTATTAAACTCGAAGGGCATGAAAGGGAAGCATCAGTTGGGAAAGGAGTAAGACAGGGTTGTAGCCTTTCTCCGATGTTATTCAATTTGTACATCGAGCAAGCGGTGAGGGAAAGCAAGGAAAAATTTGGAATAGGGATTAAAATTCAGGGCGAAGAAATAAAAACATTGCGTTTTGCTGATGACATTGTAATTCTATCAGAGACAGCAAAGGACCTGGAAGAGCAGTTGAATGGAATGGACATTGTGTTGAAGAGAGCGTATAAAATGAATATTAACAAGAGCAAAACAAAAATAATGGAATGTGGTCTTAGAAAATCAGGCGATGCTGAAGGAATTAGATTAGGTAACGAAACAATGAAGGTGGTAGATGAGTTTTGTTACTTGGGTAGTAAAATAACATGCGATGGTCGTAGTACAGAGGATACAAAATGCAGAATGGCAATGGGAAGAAAAGCATTTCTGAAAAAGAGAAATTTGCTAACATCGAATATTAATTTAAGTGTAAGGAAGTCTCTTCTGAAGGCATTTGTGTGGAGTGTTGCCTTGTATGGGAGTGAAACATGGACGATAAGCGGTGCGGACAGGAAGAGAATAGAGGCTTTTGAAATGTGGTGCTACAGAAGAATGCTGAAGATTAGGTGGGTAGATCGCATAACTAATGAAGAGGTACTGAACAGAATTGGTGAGAAAAGGAATTTTTGGCATACCCTGACTAAAAGAAGGGATCGCTTGGTAGGACACATTCTTAGACATCGGGGAATCGTAAATTTAGCATTGGAGGGAAGTGTGTGGGGTAAAAATCGCAGAGGGAGACCAAGATATGCGTATAGTAAGCAGATTCAAATAGATGTGGGTTGCCGTTCTTATGAGGAGATGAAAAGGCTTGCTCAGGATAGAGTAGGGTGGAGAGCTGCATCAAACCAGTCTCCGGACTGAAGACCATAACAACATTCTCATTTTAGGGCAGGATGAAAGATAGTCAAAACCCTGGCAGTGAATGTGGTTTAACTGCTCCAACACCTTAGCACCATCTCCATTCACTTTGCCTAGTCCTACTCTACCCAACAAGCCACCTTCCTCGATGTTGATCTATTTCTCAAACATGGCCTTTTATCAGTCCCTCCATCCACATCAAACCTACCAACCATTAAAAATGCTTCCATTTTGACAGCTGCCACCAATTCCACACCAGGAAGTCCCTTCCATAAAGCCTAACCACATGTGGTCTTCGCATCTGCAGTGACAAGCAGTCGTTCTCCAAATATGCCAAATGCCTCACTGAGGCCTTCACTGACTGCAGTTACCCTCCAAACCTTGTCCAGGCCTCATCTCATGGGCCCTGTCTGTCCAGTCACCCACCAGCTCCCCCACACCCACCGTCCGGCCACAAAGGGGCACCCCTCTTGTGAACCAGTATCATCCAGGACTGGAGCAGTTAAACTACGTTCTCCACCAGGGTTTCAATTACCTTTCATCCTGCCCTAAAATGAGAAATACCCTACCCAATATCAGTGGTATTCCACCGCCCACCAAACCTATGTAATATCCTTGTCCATCCCTACTCCCAACCCTTTACCCCATGGCTCATATCCCTGCGATAGACCTATATGGAAAACCTGTCCTATCCACCATCCCAACACCACCTACTCCAGTCCTTTCACAGGCATTTCCTACCCCATAAAATGCAGGTCAACCTGTAAAATCAGTCATGTTATCCTACAAACTGAGCTGAAGCCACTGTGCAGCTTTCTATGTGGGCATGACCAGCACCCAACTGTCTGTCCGAACGAATGGCCATTGTCAAACTGTGGCCAAGAGACAGCTAGTCCACCATGTTGCAGAGCATGTAGTGCTGCATAGTGTGACTCACTTCAATGACTGCTACACAGCCTGTGCCATATGGATCCTCTCCACAAACACCAGCTTTTCTGAATTGCGCAGATGGGAACTGTCCCTATAATATATCCTACGCTCCTGCAATCCCCCAGGTCTAAACCTTCGCTAGTTCCTGCCTCTACCACCCTTCCCTTGCTTTCCCTGCCCACACTCTATCCTTATATTCGTCTCCAACCCTGCCACACATTTCAATCCCTTCCCTTCCTTCCACACTGTTCGTCAGATTGCACTGGCGTATTTCCCCACCTATGCCATGCATCCCCCCCCTTTCTCTCCTGCTTCTCTCTCATTACCACCTCCTCACCCCCACCACTGTTTGCTGTCGTCTAGGCTGTGCTGGGTACCAGAGATTGGCCACAGCGGTCGGAGACAGTGGTCGTATCTGTGTGAATGTGTGCATGTTTGTGTTTCTCTAACCAATGAAGGCCTAAATGGCTCAAAGCTCTAATGTTATATTCTGTTATTTGTGCCTTTCTGTGGCTCTTTGGATGTCTGTGTGGTGAGTAAGCAACCTGTCCTTTTCAAAAATATTGTTGAATCCTTCCTGGAATTTCAAGTATTGTTTTCAGTGTTATACTATCTATTTATGCTTCTACATGACTGTCAATATCCTGGTTATAGGAGTTGGAACTCTATGATGATAACTTGCTAGATAAGCCAGCTATATTGCTTGTAAACAAGATGGATACAAAAGGTGCTGAAGAAATGTTTGCAGCTATCAAGGATAAGTTGCATCACCTATCAGGTACACAGTTTTTACTTATTTTCTTGATTAAAATTTTTACAAATGAAGCAAACATAACTTTTTATTCTCTTTGCAATATTGTAAAATCATTCACTAGAATACTTTTTTGTCCCTTAAAGTACAATGACAGAATCTTTGAGTTTTTACACTTTAGAACTGTTTCCAGATTTTTGACTCATTTAATTTAAAAGGTCAGTTGTATTCATGATACATCTGTGTATAAGAAGTTATTACCATATAAAAACTATACTAATTACAGCTTGTTGTGGAGGTTCCCCTCCCTTTCACCCAATGCCACCGAGGACTAGAACAATTATACTACAACCTCCATCAAGGCTTTGATTTTCTGTCAATGTGCCCAGAAATAAGACAAAACATGTCCAAGATCCTCCCCACTGCTCCTAAAATTGTATTCTGTCACTTACCCAACCTCCATAATAACCTCCATAATACCCTTTACCAACCCCAACTCCAGCCCCTTAGGACAAGGATATCATCCCTGTGGAAGGATCCCATTGCATGATCTGCCCAGCCCACCCGCCCAGCACTTCCTATTCGAGTCTTGTCACAGGCTTAATCTGCCCCATCAAAGGCCAGGCCACCTGTGAAAGCACCCAAATAATTTACCAACTGTGCTGCAGTCACTGCAAAGCTTTTTATATTGGCAGGGCCACTAACCAGCTGTTCAATACAATGAATGTCCACTAATAAAATGTGCCCAAAATCAAGGTAGACCATCATGCATGCAGCTGAGTATGTTTGATTCCAGTGGCTACTTTACAACATGGGTCATCTGGATTCTCCCTCCCACTAACTGCTTTTCTGGACTGCACTGATGGAAGTCATCCTTACAGTACATTGTCCAGTCCCAAAATTATCCAGGCTTCAACCTACGGTAGCCTATTTTCACCACACAACAGTTCCTGCCACCCTCATCCTCTATCCTACACATCTCCCGTTTCTTAATTCTTTTGTGTCTGCGTGCCTTCTTTATGTGCCTGTCAGGGCTCAATGTACATCTTTCCAGTGAGTTGCATACTATCCTTATTATATTGTTGAATTCCAACCTGAACTTTACAGTGTTAAAATTTGAGGTCAGGAGTTCCTGGAGTCCAAAACTTATTCTTCATATTTGTTACCTTGCAAGGGATAACTGCTGAATCCTATGCATATCTTCTGGATGAAAAACTACACCAAAAGAAACCTGGATTGAAAGAAAATAAATCAAGACAAAGCATCCATTTTATTATTATTATTATTACTATTATTTAAGTGTGAGGGGGCCCGAAGTACAGGTTGTTTAGGACATTCTCACTCAGTTCATTAGATTGACATCCTCTGATTTGTTCATATTCTTATATCTGAAAAAATTGTAACAAAATAATTGGATCAGAAAAGAGCTCTGGATGAGTATTTTGTAAAATTTTCAAAAATAGCCACATTTTATTTAAGTAATGCCTGTTTTCTTAAACAAAAAGTCCCACTTTGTACAATGAGCAAGTGTTGTGGCTACAGTTGACATTTGTGCAGCCACGATACGTGCTCCATCCACCATCACTGCTTGCGACTGTGGTGCATGGTTTCTGAAGAGGATCTTTATTTGACTTAAACTGGTCATCTGTTTAAAATTAAGTGATATATTGCATTCTATAATTTTTTTAAATGTAATTTTAATTTTCCATTAAGACCTATTTTTCCCCTAAAGTTATATATTTTTTTCTTGGAGAAAGTTTCTTTAAGGAAGCACCATACTGTAAGAAAGCAGGAGATGGAATGAAAGAGGGGAGAGTAGTTTGAAAGAAAGAAAGGGGGGGTGAAAAGAAGGAGGGGGAAGTAGGTATTTGACTAAAATGATTCTATCACCATTTGCATAATGAAGAGGAGAAAGGAGATAGAAAGGGGGGATGGATAGAGGGGGACAGGAAGAGGACAGTGTAGATAAAGAGAGGAGTTGGAAATGGACATAGAGCATCAAAGTCACGAAATTATTTACTCACTTTTCTGCCACATTTTATAATTTGGTACACGGTCACATAAAATTATTTTTCCCAGAGTAAACCTGTGAGTTGAAAGAAACATGAGTTGTGTTACCTTTTCCCTTTGTCTCAAATCTGTTATAGTTCTAAGAGAGAACATGATGCTTATGCAAACATACTAAGTTTTGGTAAAAAAAAAATTCTTTGTACTGTAATGTTCAATTGCAGAAAAACAGGTCTTGCCTGAGAAAAAGATTAAGAAGATAATCTTCAGGCTAAGTTCAAATTCATTACAAAACTGCCTAGATTATCATGTTTCTTAGGTGTTTAGTCTGTTATAGTATTACTGTAGTCAAAATAATTTTGTTTCTGTGATTACTTTATTAATACCAGAATAGAACATCATTATTTGTCATATTTAATCTACTGAACTTTTTAACAGATGTGGAAGAATTAAAAGGAGATAATTTCCCAAGAAGAGTGCTGGAGTTTCATGATGTCATTCCTGTGTCTGTTAAGAATGATACTCTAAGTGCACAAAATGTCAAGGAACGAATTAGAGATGTTCTTGACTTCCAAGCTGAATTACTAACGGAAGAGAATGAAGGGTCTGTCCTTCAAAATATACGAACACAAAACAAGGAATTTGCAGTGAAGATGGTGTGATAATCTGCGAGTTATTTTCTAAATGTATTTATTTAATCATTGTTCATATTGACTGAATACAAACTTTCTAAAAATTACTTTTAGAGTTTTTTCTTTCTTCCTATTTTCCCCAAAATAAATGAATTACCCACAACTATTGATGATTACTAGCTGCAATACAGTTGCATTGGGGCAACATTTATATAGAAGCCATTTGTGTTTGTAATCATCTCTCAGGTTTCCAGTGGGTCATCATTATTTTTGTATTTATGACAAGCACAGTGTTAATATTCTGACTACCATATTTGCCGGCTTATATGACACACTTTTTTGCGACAAAAATTGGTCCAAAAACTGGGTGCTTCTTATACACTGGTTGCCAGTTAAGGTAGGTAACTAAAATTGTAAAATGTAAACTTTTACAGCCAGAAATGTCCATATTGTTAAAACTGAACTGTTGTTGTTGTTGTGGTCTTCAGTCTGGAGACTGGTTTGATGCAACTCTCCACAATACCCTATCCTGAGCAAGCCTTTTCATCTGCACATAAGAGCGACAACCTACATCTGTCTGAATCTGCTTACTGTATCCATCTCTTGGTCTTCCCCTGCGATTTTACCCCAAACACTTCCCTCCAACGCTAAATTCACAATTCCTTCATGTCTAAGAATGTGTCCTACCAATCTATCCCTTCTTTTAGTCAAGGTATGCCAGAAATTCCTTTTCTCCCCAATTCTGTTCAGTACCTCCTCATTAGTTACGCAATCCACCCACCTAATCTTCAGCATTCTTCTGTAGCACCATATTTCAAAAGCCTCAATCCTCTTCCTGTCCGCACTGTTTATCGTCCATGTCTCACTCCCATACAAGGCAACACTCCATACAAATGCCTTCCTTAGGCTTAAATCAATATTCGATGTTAACAAATTTCTCTTTTTCAAGAACGCTTTTCTACCCATTGCCATTCTGCATCTTATATCCTCTGTACTGCGACCATCATTTGTTATTTTACTGCCCAAGTAACAAAACTCATCTACCTCCGTTATTGCTTCGTTTCCCAATCTAATTCCTTCAGCATCACCTGATTTTCTTACACTGCACTCCATTACCCTAGTTTTGCTCTTGTTAATATTCATCTTATATGCACCTTTCAGCACACTGTCCATTCCGTTCAATTGCTCTTCCAGGTCCTTTGCTGTATCTGTATCTGACAGAATTTGTCATCGGCAATACGCAATGTTTTTAATTCTTCCCCCTAAACTTTAAGTCCTTCACCAAATTTCTCCTTGCTTTCCTTTATAGCTTGCTCAATGTACAAATTGAACAACAATGGAGAAAGACTACAACCCTGTCTTACTCCCTTTCCAACCACTGCATCCCTTTCATGCCCTTCAACTCTGACAACTGCTGTCTGGTTTTTGTACAAGTTGTAAATAACCTTACGCTCCCTATATTTTACTCCTGCTTGCTTCAGAACTTGAAAGAGTTTATTCCAATCAACATTGTCAAAAGCCTTCTCCAAATCTACAAAAGCTAGAAATGTAGGTTTGCCTTTTCTTAATCTATCTTCTAGGATAAGCCGTAAAGTGAGTATTGCCTCCCGTGTTCCTACATTTCTCCTGAACCCAAACTGATCTTCCCCGAGGTCAGCTTCTACCAGCTTCTCCATCCTTCTGTATATAATTCGCGTTAATATTTTGCAACCATGACTTATTAAACTGATGGTTCTGTAGTTTTCACACCTGTCTGCACCTGCTTCTTAGGGATGGGGATTATAACATTTTTCTTAAAGTCTGAGGTATTTCACCTGTCTCATACATCTTACACACCAGGTGAAACAATTTTGTCATGGCTGGTTCTCCCAGAGACTTCAGTAGCTCTGAGGGAATATCATCTACTCCAGGGGCCTTGTTTCGACTTAGGTCTTTCAGGGCTCTGTCAAATTCTTCTCTCAGTACAGTATCTCCTATTTCATCTTCATCTACATCCTCTTCCCTTCCTACAATATTGTCTCGTAGTTCATTTACTTTGTAGAGCCCCTCTATATACTCCTTCCACCTTTCAGCTTTCCCTTCTTTGCTGAGAACTGGTTTTCCATCAGTGTCCTTGATATTCATAGAGCTGTTTTTCTTATCTCCAAATGTTTCTTTTATTTTCCTGTAAGCTGTATCTATTTTTCCGCTATTTGTACATTTTTCTACATCCTTGCATTTGGCTTCTAGCCACTCCTGCTTAGCCATTTTGCACTTCCTGTCAATCTCATTTCTTAGTCGTCTGTACTCCATTTTACCTGTTTCATTTACTGCATTTTTATATTTTCTCCTTTCATCGATTAAATTTAGTATCTCCTGTGATATCCAAGGATTTTTTGTAGGTCTTGCCTTCCTACCTATTTTGTCCTCTGCTGCCTTCACTATTTCGTCTCTCAATGCTACCCATTCCTCCTCTACTGTTTTATTTCCCCCTGTTTCTGTCAATTGTTGCCTAAAGCTCCCTCTGAAACTGAACTACCACGGCATAATAGCCCAGAATATTTTAACAATAAGATACCTACAAATTCCATTTCTTTTTAAGGTATTTCAAAAAAATTGTTTAAAATGCAGGAAATAATGTTTTCAGCGGGAAATTTTGCTTGTACTACCCTGGACTCGAACAACTAAGTTGCATCCTTTTCCAAGGTATTGGAATATGCAACAGAGCACATGCTTGATTTCAATTGTTGCTTCACAACCTGGGCCATCAGGATCCTCCCACCCACCACCACTTTTTCTGAACTGCACAGATGGGTGTTTTCCTTACAGTACATTCTCTGATCTCAAAATTATCCAAGCCTCAACCAATGATAACACCTTTTTTTTTTTTTTTTTTTTTTTTCATACCCAATAGTTTCCATCCCCGCTATCCTACAACTCTCCTATTTCATGTTCTCTCTGTGTGTGTCATTTACTCACTGCTTTAATGTTCCCACTTAAGACACAACTTTAATTTTTACTTTTACAGTAATAGCCCATGAATATCACAAAATATGGAGACTTGTGCAATCTACCGTATATTTGTACAGATAAGACGATGGCTGAATCATAAAAGAAGGCCCCAAAATCCAAGGTCGTCTTATACGATGGTACAAATAAATTAGATTGAAATTTAGTCTGAAATTGGTAATTTCGCAAATGTGCTGCATAGCACGGCTTCAACCTCCAAACGATATATATCGAAGCGGTTAAGTATCGAAACTATATGTACTGAACAGGCGAATGTTATAATTTTTATGAATATGTTGTGGTTTTAAAGGATGTGGTTAGGAAGGAACCTAGGAGTACAGCTTTCTGGGTAAATTACAAGAAAGCTTACACTTAAAGCAGCTCGGTCTGAATTGATATATATCAAATGTAAAACTATAAATCAATTTAGAGTTTTTGAACCATAGATTCGGACGCTATGCGTCCTCACCTAACCTTCCTCAGGTTACGCTACAGATAACTTTTTTAAAAGTGAAAGTTAGATCAGGTGTAGGACAAACAAGAATATACATTTTTTCTTTTTTAAGTACGTGAGGGCCCAAGCAAGCAAATCTTCGGTTTAGAAACATATCATTTTGAAACGTATTGATTCAATATATGTTGTTTGGAGGTTGAAGCCTTACTGTAGCCACTCTATGCAGCACATCTACGATAGTACCCTGATGAAATGTACGATTTCATTTACGAAAACAAAGTTTTGCACAAATTTTTCAAATTAATTATTCGCTCTTCGAGCCTTATTAATTTACTGAGTGGAGAAGGGTACGTACAATAACCTATATGCCTTAAAGCAGGAATAGAATTAATTATTTACAGTGCAGCTTGATTTTACAATGTCGTTTATCAAAAATAATTTCTCAATATATCCAGAGTCGCACTGAAACAATTAGAGTATATTTACGTACAGAGCAGTGAAATGGTTAAAATATTTCAAAACTATAAGGTACAATTGTGGCTTCCTTCGAAATCCTTTATCTTTTGTAATTGGGCAATTTCGTGTGTTTTCACCCGCATAATATGTGCAGTGTTCTTGCGTAGTTCAAAGTGTACCAAGATGAGTTTACCATGCTCATCTGCTCACAAACTCCCCATATTTAACACACTCAAATTGAGAGGGACAGCAGTTTGTGCCATGGATCTTCAACTGCGAATCCTACTACATGTGGCCACAACACCGGAGTTACCATAGCTCCTTATGGTAAAATGCAAGTTTATTTCTTCGCACCACAAATAACTATGAAAGGGACTGCAATGAACTTTCAGTTAAAAATAATGTAATTGCATACTTCTATAATATTACTCAGCATTAATACAATTATTATTACATAACCTGACTTCCCATTTGCTATTTGATTTATATTAGGTGCACTTGAGAAGCAATCTGTAACTTTGTACTTTTTATATATAATACCGTAATTAAATGCTGGAAGTATTTATTATCTCTGATGATTTCTCTAGCATTTTAAGAATAAATAGTAACATGTGCTTTTGATCATAGTCTTATGCCCACACATCTAAAATCATTACATATTTAAAAACTAACCTTGAAAGTTTATGATGGCTGATCCAGTGAATATATTTTCCAATCTGCATCCACCTTTTTGTTTGACAAGTTACTTCAATTTAGATTCTGATTACACATTTTCATATGCCATAAATGAGCTGCTCCTAAAATGCAAACTTGGTACTATCATCCCACAAACAACATGTCAGTGTGTAACCAATTTGTCCCTTGAGGAGTCAATGTGCAGTTGTACTAAAGTGTTAAGTCGACTAAAATATTGCTCTCTTTTTCATTAATGTCTGTTTCCATTAAGGAGGCAGTGCTTCTCGTTCAAGAGGAAAAAATGTTGCAAAAAAATTAACTGGTAAACAATCTAAGACAGGTGCCCAATAGCTGGTTATATCCTTCTTGGATCTGCAGATGGATAATGCTGTCATCATGACACGATGTTTCATTAAACAAACTGGCTGTCATCTGTTGAATAAGCCGAATACACTGACTTGCTAGAAAGTGAGTAGGACAGAAACCACTGACGGCCCGTCTCACATGTGTGAAACCAAAGTAGATACCCTCTACGTACAATGGAATTAGAAGCATGCCAGCAGAGAAAATCAGCAGATACGATGGATCAAAACAAGTAGTAGTTAGAAAGAAGCTGCCAGTTGAAATGAAGACCTTTGTTGTTTAATATCATATAAAATTGGGCTCTCATATGAAACAAAAATTGTTTTCATTTCAACCTGCAGCTTCTTTCTAAACAGTACTTCTTTTACCCCATTGTTTGTACCAATTTTCTCTGCAGATGCGCTACCACTTCCATAGAGCCTAGAGTGTATACTTTGGTTTTGCACCCTTCTGGGTTCTGATATGAAATAACAATTGTCTTCATTTCAACCTGTAGCTTCTTTCTAACTAGTATTTGTTTCAACCCATCATTTGTGCCAATTTTCTCTGCTGGTGCGCTACCAGTTCTATATTTATTTTTTTTATTTTTTTTATCCTTATACAATAGAGTTTATGGATGTTGTCATCACAATTGTATAAAATACAGACACAAATTCTTAATTACATCAGGAACAGTTACACAATAAGTATATATTACATTTAGTTATGATGAATTTTTGTAGTTACATAATATTTTGCCACTTAACATCACTGCTGATGATATTTTACATACATACTTTTACCCATTATTGAGGTAGTCCTGGACAGTATAGAAACATTTCTCTAAGATATTTTTAGTGAATTTCTGAAAGCCTTTATTTTGTTTATATCTTTGATCCCCTGAGGAATTTTGTTATATAATTTGATTCCATTATATAATACACTATTTTGGGGTTTTGTTTTGTTTTTTCTATCGAGATGTAGATGGCGGCTGGACCTGGTTTCATGTTCATAAATGGAGCTATTCGTTGGGTAGTGGTCAATGTTAATCTTAATGTAGATAACTGTTTGCAAAATATATTCACATGCAATGGTAAGTATTCCCATGGACTTAAATAAGTCTGTACAATGGGTTCTCGAGGTACTGTTTGTCATGATCCATAGAGCTTTTTTTTTTTTCAGCTTGAATATTGTTAGTCTATTTTGTTCATTTGTTCCCGGGAAGATTATTCCATAACTAATTAAGGAATGAACATACACAAAATATGCTGTTTTAGTACATGAGCTACTGCACACTGAATTTATTATTCTGAGTGCATAGCATGCTGAAGATATTCACTTCCCAAAAACAGTAATGTGTTCAGTCCACTTAAGTTGCGAACTGATAAGCATTCCAAGAAATTTTTTTGTTGTTACACTTTCAATATGTTCATCTTTTACTTTTAGAATATTAGTGATGGGTTTTCTGTTCATATGGAAAGTGATGTTGTTGTTATTTATTTATTTATTTATTTTTATGTATTTATTTATTTTTCTTTTTACATTGAGGGTTAATTTGTTATTTTCTATCCATTTACACACATGTCTGATTGTATCCTCAGCTTTCACATTGAGTTTATTTGGTGATTCATCTCTGATTAGTGTATTACTGTCAGCAGCAAACAGTAACTGTGCTTAGAGGGTGTATACTTTGGTTTTGCACCCATGCAGTGGGCCATCAGTGGTGTATAAATGGGCTACCATTTCTGTTCTAAACTCAGTTTCCAACAAGTCAGTGCATTTAGTTTACTTACCTGAAGATGGCAGCATTTTGTCTGCTGAAATATTGTGTCAAGATGACAACATTATCTGGCTGCAGACCTGAGAAGAATATCATTAGATGTTATGCAGGGAAAGCCTATGCAACCACTGCCCAACTCACCTACACTTATTTTGAAAGTCCCATAAACCCAACTACAGGGTTGAGTGTACATCTAAAATGTTGCAGAGATGTGCTGAGGCGACCTTGCCTTGTGGTCTATAGTTCTGTCAAATCTAAGAACCCTCTCCCCCTCCTCTTCTGCAAATAAAACTCTTTTTTGCTTATATTAAGACGAAAAATTCCTAGCAGGAAAAATTAAATATAAAAAATAGACGAAGATTACTCACCAGGCGAAGGAGCACAGGTGTGACATCATCACAAATAAATAAATGAATACACACACACACACACACACACACACACACACAATCACAAGCTTTCGCGACCCAGTTGCTTCTTCAGGCAGAAGGGTAGGAGAGGGAAAAGGAAATGATGAGGGTTTTAAGGAAGAGGGTAAGGAGCCATTCCAATCCCGGGAGAGGAAAGACTTACCTTGGGGGGAAAATGGAGGGTAAACAAATGCACACACACCCACACAGACACAAGTACACCTAGGCAGACATACTGTAGAATTGCTTATTTCTTTTTAACCATATTTTGCATAAATTTAAGAATTCTGTTAGTGGTTTAATAAAAATGATGCATATTCACTGTCCAGTGAGATTTAATACACAAAATACATGGGTTAAAAATTTAGGATACTGACTAGGGAAAGAAAGTTACAATTTTTGTTTGTTTTAGCACTTCTCATTTGCAATAGAATAGCAGAACATTGCCTAATGCATAAGTAAAGCCTACATTCAGTCCTCTCACAATACTATATGCTTTACAAATGCAGCCAATGATTAATATTTTTGTGTATGTAAAAGTTCCACTTACAAAGATGAACAAGAGCGTAAGTGCCTAACAGCTCCCATAATATTGTTAATCAGTCACAGAAGGCTTAACCGTAAATTATTTTTATTTACACAGCACATTATACCAATCAAAACTTGGTAGCAGCAAATGTACAAGTAGCGCAGTCAACATATATAAAAAATGAAATCGAAATACTGAAACTTTTGAACTGTTTCAGAGTGTTGAAATAAATTTAACAACAAAGTTGGAAATTTATGTGATGAAAGTGAAAGGATACTCATTTTATGACATAGAGCATTTGTGTGGTGTGTGTGTGTGTGTGTGTGTGTGTGTGTGTTTTATCTTTTGACAAAATGAATATCGATGGAAGTGTAACATTTGATGAAGTGGAGGACTGTGTTGTAGGCCCACATAGCAATGTACTTGTTATGGTTTGTGAACTTTGTTCAGGATGGAAACAGCCGATATTTTATGACTTTCACATTCAAATGACAGTGGCTTTGTCTAAATTTGATAGTGTCCTTGCTGCATAAATGTAGGTTATCATGTTGTCAGGGCCAACCTTAGACTTGTGCAAACAATGCAGTTGCACAGGGCCCCACACAAAACATAAGAACACAATTCTAAAATTGTAATCCATAATTTTGTTTCTGAAATTACTTTTAATGTAATAATTCAAGTATATACCCATTGTGCTATGACTATGGCTTCTGGAGTACGTCTCAGATTTAGAAAATTAAGCCTGTATCAGAGTAGAAGGAATAGTGGGTTATGATACTCATGCACTACCAGTACAGTAGTATCCAGAATGAACACATGACTATCGCTAATGGTTATGTTAAGAGGTATGCGATTCATTCTTTCTCAGTGACTCTCCACATCCTTTGTACCCATTGTTCAGCTTCAGCTGAGATGCGCAGTGCTCCCTGCTACACTCACTGTGAATAGTTGAATGGGTGGATAAGGCAGTTGGCACAAGACCACAGCTGCCGCAGCAAGTTTTGTGCCTCAAAGTGCAACAGTTCCATGTTACTGTCAATGGTAGAGATTGCCAACATATACGTCTTTCTCTGCTGCTATTCTAAAAAACAACTGCTAAGGCAATTCAATATTTGTTCCAGAAGAAGATCAAACAGCAGACTTCTTCCAACTTGTCAATGATTCATTTCACATTCTGAATTCTCACAGAATTGTCAACAAAAAGACATTATTAAGTGTCTATGGAACAAATGAGCAGCTCCAGAAAACAATTCTCAGTAAAATGTATATGTGCTGTGAAAAAATGCAGATGGACAATCAAAGGCAGCTGTTACCATTTCAGAAAAGACTCTTTAATGTCGATTAATTCTTTATTTTACCTTCAAAATGTTCAAATATTTGTTAATTTATGGGACTTAACGGGTTAACATCCAATATTAATTTAAATGTTAGGAAGTCCTTTCTGAAAGCATTTGTCTGGAGCATAGCATTGTATGGGAGTAAATCGTGGACAATAAGAAGTTCAGATAAAAAGATGATAGAAGCTTTTGAAATGTGATGCTACAGACGAATGATGAAAATTAGATGGGTAGATCATGTAACTAATGAGGAGGTGCCTAATAAAAATTGGGGAGAAAAGGAGTTTCTGGCATATACTGACTAAGAGAAGGGATAGATTGGTTGCACACATTCTGAGACATCAAGAAATTGTCAATTTAGCATTAGAAGGAAGTGTGTGGGGTAAAAATCGTAGAGGGAGACCAAGGGACGAACATAGTAAGCATATTCAAAAGGATGTAGGTTGCCGAACATATTCTCAGATGAAGAGACAGGGTAGCGTGGAGGGCTGCATCGAACCAGTCTGCGAACTGAAAACCCAACAACTACTTCTGAGGTTATCAATTCCTAGGCTTAGAAACTTCTGAAACTACACACACACATCAAAGCCTGACGGGGGCTCGAACTTGCAACTGGGAGCAACCGCGCCTTAGAGCGCTCAGCCATTCCACTGTGGCTATTTTACCTTCATTCACTAGGCATTAAGTATATTTTAATAGATTAAAGGTATCGGCTTTTTCTATCAACACCTTACCCCTAAAGAAGTAAACCATCGGCTGTGCTTGTTGCTTCTGGGAAAGAATGCCCAAGACATCTACTGTTGAACACTTCACCTGTGGGACATGAAGAAGACTCACAACAATTCCTATCATCTAGTTTGCTTTGTGGAAATTTGCCTTACATGTCTGAAGTAATGGCCATGTTAGATGGGGAAGCAGAAATCCAGGACGTTAGTTTTGGTCGTTAGGATGCTGCATTGTCTGCTGTGACAGACGTTGAATCCCCAGCTGAAGGATTCAGATATCTGGCAGGTTACATTGCACGTTATGCTGCGAAATAGCCACTTCAATCGGAACAATGTCGAATGAACTACTTTACCCTCCTCCAAGGACGGATTTGGGGGGAGGGGGGCCACTGGGGCACGTGCCCCTCCTCAGACGGCCCGACGAAAAATGCGAGAAAGAGAAAGGGGTTGGGGAGAGAGAGAGAGAGAGAGAGAGAGAGAGAGAGAGAGAGAGAGAGAGATGGTGAGGAAGGGAGGGAGGCAAAGGATCTTAGCATTATAATAATTAACTTTTACTTACGGGCAACATGTAATTGCGAGTTTAAAAATGCAAAATCCCTGTAATAACGTAATTTGACTTTGTGTTATGTTTTCATTTAATTGCTGCTTGCTCCTTTTTTTCCATAATTTACGATAAAAATAAATAAAAGTTGTTTATTGTTTCGTGATTGCATGGGAGATAAATGAGCTATTGTGTATGTTTTACTCATACATACATAAAGTTGAAGGATCTAACTATGTAAAAATGTGAATTTCAACTGCTGCATTAAGGCTTTCAGATGTTTTCGGCAAACGGTTTATCTGATTCTTTTCCTAAACACTAATAAATTGTACTCCCACCCATTGTAAACAGTTTTATTTCAAGCTACACGTTTCGATTTTCCAGTTATTGGAGCAAATTATAAATTTCAACGGCATTTTTCCACTCATCAGGTACAAACGATTTGCATGGTGGTAGAAATTCTTGAAACATAGTCAAGTGTAGTTTTCAGAATCAAATTTTCACTCTGCAGTGGAGTGGGCACTGATATGTAACTTCCTGGCATATTAAAATGGTGTGCTGTACCTGGGATTCGAACCTGTGATCTTTGACTTTCGTGGGCAAGCAGAATACGGTACCGTCTGAACTATGCCGACACGCTTCACAGTCCATCGTCACAACTTTATTTTGCCTGTTCCTCACCTTCTATTTTCAATACTTCTCAGAAGTCGTCCTGCGAACCTTGCAGGACTAGCAGTCCTGGAAGAAAGGATGTCGTGGAGACATGGCTTAGTCACAGCCTAAGGGATGTTTCCAGAATGAGGAGTGCTAGTCCTGAAAGGTTTACAGGAGAATTTCTGTGAAGTTTCGAAAGTAGGAGGCGAGGTACTGGCAGAAGTGAAGTTTTGTGGACGGACAGTGAAGCGTGCCAGGATAGCTCAGATGGTAGAGCGTTTGCCAGCGAAAGGCAAAGGTCCAAGGTTTGAATCCCATTTCTGGCTCACAATTTTAATCTGCCAGGAAGTTTCAAGTGTCTTTTTTTTTTTTTTTTTTTTTTTTTTTTTTTTTTTTTTTTTTTTTTTTTTTTTTTTTTTTACCGCGAAAGCTTTCTTTAAAAAAATTATCTCGTTTTGCATAGCAACTTTACAGAGAATGAAGAAGAAATTGATTCAGTACAGCGCAAATACAGGAAATCTGATTTTAGGCTTTGAGAGAATATCAAACTTAGCGCGACATACTCGTATTTACTGGCTGTAATTTGATTACGGTAATTTGACGATTCGTGCATTGGCTGTTGGCAGCGGCAGGTGTGTACTATTGCTGCCGTGATGGGGAGGGGAGGGGGGGGGGGGAGGGGGTCGTTGGACACAAACATCAGCGAGCAGAAGGCGGCGGCGCAGTGTTGGAAACATTACCCGCAACAATGTGTGCAGTAATATTTCGTGTCTAGGGGCAGCGTAACGTTGGCAGGAATGCGAAATAAATGGATGTCCTTCAATTGGTGCAGATTTTTTTGTGCTGCTGAAATCACCAGGTAATCGTTATCATTTGTCAAATTAAAATGCTTCCATCTAATTATCAATGCACTACTACTTTCGACGCACTATGGCGTCATTCTCAAATTCTTATGATTAAAAAAAATATTACAATGATTCAACCACGTTAAACAGTGAAAAGTTTAATAATTTATCAAACCATGTGCGCCGCACGGAAATGGCTGTGTAATCTGAGGCGCAACGTCGTGTACTACGTGGCCACTGCCACCAGATGTTTGAGTCCTCCCTCGGGCATGTGTGTGTGTGTGTGTGTGTGTGTGTGTGTTGACCTTACAATAAGTTAAATTACATTGTAAGACTAGGGATCGATGACCTTCGCAGTTTGGTTCCTTAGGATTACAAACATTTGAACATTTTTGGAAACAATATGTTCCACGTTTTTGTATAGAAACTAAGTCATTTGCCTCATTTACTATGTACAAAACAATTTACGATAATATTGTACAATTGTCTGAATTTTCAAATGGTCAGTCGTATACTCCAATTATTCCAAAGTTGTAAAAATGTAGAGAAACCTATGCCAATTGTCTGAATTTTCAAATGGTCAGTATTATACTCCAATTATTCCAAAGTTGTAAATATGTAGAGAAAGCTATGCCAATTCCGCATGGCATCCTGTGTATAGGGATTCGCATATACCCACCTAGCGAAGCTCAGAATCAGTTACATACCGGTATTGAATTAAATTAAGAGCCTGAATGCCCAGTATTCACCTGTTGGCAAATGTGTCATCCTTTGTGATGATGAAGGATGAAACAAGTGTGCCCACAGCTGAACACAGGGCATTCACGCTCTAAATTCTCTGTTTCTTTCTTTCTTTCTTTCGTACGTGCGCGCGCCCGCGAGCGCACGCGTGCGCGCGCGCGTTTGTGTGTTTGCTTGTGTTAAATTTAGAAAATTTACACTGTTTAATGTGATTGAATCACCGTAATATTTTTGTGATCACAAGCATTTGAAAATGATGCCATAGTGCGCAGACACTAATAGTGCATTGGTAGGTAGATGAAAGTAAATTAAAAAGTTTTTTTCTAAGCAGCATATGTGGCTTTGGAACATATTTTGAGTGTATCCTATAGCAGTTATATGTTCAAATGTTTATTAAGCTTATGGGACTTAACTACGGGGTCATCAGTCCCTAAACTTACAAACTACTTATGAACTAGCTAATCCTAAGGACGGCACAAATATCCATGCCCGAGGGGGGATTCGAACCCCCGACCGTAGTGGCCGTGCAGACCGTGACTGGAGCGCCTCAGTCTCCTCGGCCACCGCTGGCGGCGCAGTTATATGTCACAATAGCTGTAACAAAATTTATTTTGTATAAAAAATAGGAATTGGATGACTTACCCAGAGCACAGTCCCGTCGACATATACAAATAAAATCACATACAAACACACATACAAACTTTCGCCACCGCCGGTAGCTTCTTCAGGAAAAAAGGAAGGGGGGGGGGGGGAGGAGAAAGGGAAGGATACTGGTTCTCTAAGGAAGTGGAAAAGGAGTCATTCCAATCCCAGGAGTGGAAGGACATACCTTAAAGGGAAAAAAGGAAAGCCGCGGTGGAGTAGCCGAGCGGTCTAAAGCGTCTCGCTGAGAAGCGCGCGGTTGCTAGAGTCCTCCCTGGGGCATGGGTGTGTGTGTTTGTCCGCAGGTTAGTTTACCTAGGTTTAAGTAGTTCGTAAGTTACGGACTGATGACCACGCAGTTTGGTCCGATAGATTTACAAACATTTCAACATTTTATAAAAGGAAAGGCAAACAAGCACGCACACTAATACACACGCTAACACAACAAGGTAGACATTTGTAGAAAGCCAATATATATATATATATATATATATATATATATATATATATATATATATATAGGTGTGTGTTAGTGTGTGTTTTTAGTATCACAAAGCCCTTAAGCACATGTTCACTCTCCTCAGGCTAGTACAGACGACTAAGAAATGAGATTGGAAGTGCAAAATGGCAAAGCAGGAGTAGCTAGAAGGCAAATGCAAGGATGTAGAAGAATGTATAAATAGGACAAAATAGATTCAGCCTACAGGAAAATAAAAGAGGTATTTGGAGATAAGAAAAACAGCTCTATGAATATCAAGAACACA
Organism: Locusta migratoria; assembly: GCA_026315105.1. Lineage (NCBI taxonomy): Eukaryota > Metazoa > Arthropoda > Insecta > Orthoptera > Acrididae > Locusta > Locusta migratoria. Next base: position 444,677,276 of record CM048746.1, on the reverse strand, counting down.
CATGGAAAACCAGTTATCAGCAAAGAAGGGAAAGCTAAAAGGTGGAAAGAGTGTATAGAGAGGCTCTACGAAGGAAATGAACTTAGAGGCAATATTGTAGGAAGGGAAGAAGTAGATGAGGATGAAATAGGAGACACTATATTGAGAGATGAATTTGACAGAGCACTGAAAGACCTAAGTCCAAACAAGGCCCCTGGAGAAGATGACATTCCCTCAGAGCTACTGAAGTGTCTGGGAGAACCAGCCATGACAAAACTGTTTCACCTGGTGTGTAAGATGTATGAGACAGGCGAAGTACCCTCAGACTCAAAGGAAAATATTATAATCCCCATTCCAAAGTAAGCAGGCGCAGACGAGTGTGAAAACTACAGAACCATCAGTTTAATAAGTCATGGCTGCGAAATATTAACACGAATTATTTACAGAAGGATGGAAAAACTGATAGAAGCCGACCTCAGGGAAGATCAGTTTGGGTTCAGGAGAAATGTATGAACACGAGAGGCAATACTCACTTTACGGCATATCCTAGAACATAGATTAAGAAAAGGCAAATATACATATCTAGCTTTTGCAGATTACGAGAAGGCTTTTAACAATGTTGATTGGAATAAACTCTTTCAAGTTCTGAGGCAAGCAGGAGTAAAATATAGGGAGCATAAGGTTATTTACAACTTGTACAAAAACCAGACAGCGGTTGTCTTAGAGTTGTAGGGCATGAAAGGGATGCAGTGGTTGGGAAGGGAGTAAGACAGGGTTGTAGCCTTTCTCTAATGTTATTCAATTTGTACATTGAGCAAGCTATAAAGGAAAGTAAGGAGAAATTTGGAGAAGGAATTAAAGTTCAGGGTGAAGAATTAAAAACATTGCATTTTGCCGACGACATAGTAATTCTGTGAGAGACAGCAAAGAACCTGGAAGAGCAGATGAATGGCATGGACAGTGTGCTGAAAGGTGCATATCAGATGAACATTAACAAGAGCAAAACTAGGGTAATGAAGTGCAGTCTAAGAAAATCAGGTGATGCTGAAAGAATTAAGTTAGTTAACTAAACAATAAAGGAGGTAGATGAGTTTTGTTACTTGGACAATAAAATAACAAATGATGGTCGCAGTACAGAGGATATAAAATGCAGAATGGCAATGGGTAGAAAAGCGTTCTTAAAAAAGAGGAATTTGTTAACATCGAATATTCATTTAAGCCTAAGGAAGTCCTTTCTGGAGGCATTTGTATGGAGTGTTGCCTTGTATGGGAGTGAAACATGGACGATAAACAGTGCGGACAGGAAGAGAATAGAGACTTTTGAAACGTGGTGCTACAGAAGAATGCTGAAGATTAGGTGGGTGGATCGCCTAACTAATGAGGAGGTACCGAACAGAATTGGGTAGTAAAGGAATTTCTGGCATACCTTGACTAAAAGAAGGGATCGATTGGTAGGACACATTCTTTTTAGACATCTAGGAATTGTGAATGTAGCGTTGGAGGAAAGTGTGTGGCGTAAAAACCACAGAAGAAGACCAAGAGATGGATAGAGTAAGCAGATTCAGGCAGATGTAGGTTGCCGTTCTTATGTGGAGTTGAAGAGGCTTGCCTAGGATAGGGTATCGTGGAGAGCTGCATCAAACCAGTCTCCGGACTGAAGACCACAACAACAATGGTACTGGGTATGTAACGGCAATAAGCGATGTGTAAACAGTTAACTTTTGTGTGTTTAATAGTGTTGTTTGTAACGGCGCAGCACCGCTTCGCGCCCCTTACTCGCAGTTCCGCTTCGCGCGGCCATCGGGAATCTCGCCGGCCACGTCTGCTTCGCTGCTGACGTCATTTCAACGGCCAGTAGCTGGTCGTTTCGCTTCTGGCCCAACGAAAACTTGGTCGCATCGTTCGACAAAAGGGCGCGGTTAAGAAGACCGTACCACGTGAATCAAAGGTTAATGTATTCGAACGAATCTTCCTTCTTTCCTTCCCTCCTCCCTTCTGAACGCGATTTTATATTGTAGGTTACTAGCTGAAAACCCGGCGTTTTCCGGATATTTATTTATTACAGCCTTGAGCTTCCCTCTTTCTATTTCCTCATTTCTAAAAAAATATTTATGGGAGAATATATCTTACGTAAAGCACAAAATTATAAGTGCAGTACCGGTATCCAAAAGATAAAGGAAGTAATCGAAATACATATGATATATAACATTAATACATTCATTTAATCCAAAACTTGAATATAAATAATATTTCTTGTTACTTGTCCAGGATACAATATGAATAAAGTCTTTGGTGAGCCCACCCCTGAGCAAGCGATAAAAAGTTGTCTGTTCGAGAAACATGCATACGTAATATCCACTCCGCAGTATTGCATAGAGTACCCTGTGATTTATTAATCGTAATAGAAAATAGAAGTCTCACTGGAAACTGCAGACTCTTGAAGTTAAATATTGTCGCCTTGAAATGGACTTCGAATGCAACTGAACACAGCACTTATACTGAAAGCAGGTTTATTCAAATGTTCAAATGTTTGTATAGCTTATGGGACTTAACTACGGGGTCATCAGTCCCTAAACTTACAAACAACTTAGGAACTAGCTAACACTAAGGACGGCACAAATATCCAAGCCAGAGGGGGGATTCGAACCCCCGACCGTAGTGGCCGTGCAGACCGTGACTGACGCGCCTCAGTCCCCTCGGCCACCGCGGCTGCCGTAGGTTTATTACGAACTTCACACGCAGCACTGACTGCCTATCAGGCAGAGTGCTCTGTTATTTATACACAGACAGAATGTGCCAGAAATTAGAAGAATAGTTAACATAAGAAACAAGTAGAAATTACAAGTGAAGATTAAGAAGCATGTAGAACATTCTGGAAATTTTAATTACAAAAGAAATAAAGTTTTGCCAGTGGAAGGCGACCTTCAGAGAGCAAAAACATTCCGTAGACACACGAACTCAGCCGACTTCCGCCGATCACAGAGGGGCCACGAAAATGTGCATGACCTGTACTAACACATAGTTCAGGACAAATGACGTCATAAACAATGAGACGCGCGACAATGTTGCACATTTCCTCCTAAATCAATGGACCGGTTTCAACCAAATTTTGTACACGTGTCCCTTACCGTAAGGAAACAATTGCGGTAGGGGTAAGAATCACTTACCACACATGGCCCCCTTGTGGGGGCCATGCTCGTTGGATGTACTCTTGTTTCATTCTCTTCATTTCCTTGTAGCTCTATAGGAGTCTATTGCTTTCGCCTGCAGCCATGTGCGCTTCACAGTTCAAAGTTGGTTCCAATTTGTCTACAGTTGTCATCTTTCAGGAATTGCCGACTGGAATACATGAGTGTCTTCGTAGTAAATACATGAATGTATTAAAACATGGTGCATGATGTAAAGGGTTTACCCATCGCAGTATATATGATCTCATATTTATTGAATTATATGTTGTACAATTCTATAATTTGACAGGTATATATTCATTTGTTTGGCGGTAAAACCTGTTCCGAATACAGTTGGTAGAAAATTTTCAAATGTTTGTTAATCTAAGGGACTTAATTAACTACTTTGGTCATCAGTGCCTAAGCTTACAAACTACAAAATGTTCAAATGTTTGTAGAACTTATGGGACTTAACTACGGGTTCATCAGTCCCTAAGCTTACAAACTACTTATGAACTACCTAAGACTAAGGACGGCACAAATATCCATGCCTGAGGGGGATTCGAACCCCCGACCGTAGTGGTTACAAACTACTTACGCCTTAACGTAAAGTAACTTATGATATGATAACACAAACACCCATACCCGAGGGAGGACTCGAATCCCCGACGGCGAACGGCCGCGCGCACCGCAGCAGGGCGCCTCAGTGCGCACGGCTATTCAGCCGCTGCGTGTCCTCATATGTCATTAACTATTTGTCGGTCGTGCTGTGATACAATTTCGAAAGTACATTCAGCTGTATGTGTGTTTAATGTCCGTAAAATTTTTAGTATATAAATTATAAATTGTATCGTCGTAACAAATTTCGTAGTTTTTCTCCATCAACAGCGGAAAAGTAGTAAGCGAGAAAAATTATAATAAGGGTTTGAAATTGTGTTTAAAGTTTGTTGCAAGTCGCTAAGTGCTCTCTCATTCTCATACAGTGTACGGATAAAGTCTCGTCGTATGATGTGGCAGTTTTTACAACTCCTATTGTTGATGACATATCTCCTGAACCATCTGTGGTAAGTGGTTCTTACCCCTACCGCAAATGTTTCCTTGCGGTAAGGGACACGTGTACAAAATTTGGTTGAAATCGATCCATTGGTTTAGGAGGAAATGTGCAACATTGTCGCGCGTCTCATTGCTTATGACGCATTTCTCCTCGACTATGTGTTAGTACGTGATTTACACTTACGGCGACCGTCCTCTTGGTTAAAAGGTCATGTGTAAAGAATTTCATGAAGACTGGAACAGAACTGTAGAGATCTATCTGCAATACATACACACGAACACTCTTTATATAAAGACTAGAATTGCTACGAAGCCGAAAACAGCATAAAAATAACAGGAGCGCACGGCAAGATGCGGAAGATTCCGCTTTTAAGTCTTAATGCAGGTGCACGCAAAGCATATCATAAATTGAAACGTGTAATTAAGCTCGGTACTCCGTGAATGTCGTCCGTTAGTGCCCCAAATATGGGTTAACATAATCCCTGGTGTTTAGAGGGGTGTGTTTTCCCGGGTACACAAATGCGAGTGCAAATCACCTTTGCTGCTTGCGGGAAATGGAACGCAATTAAGGCGGCAGCAGCTCTTAACAGGCGTCTTCTAGGTTACACGTTCCAGATGCAGCGTTCTGCAAAGGAACCGACGCTTGACGTTTTTCTTTTCGCCTGCACTCAGTTTCTTTTCGCTCTTCACCGCAGCAACAAGTTGGAAGATACGCTCTCAGTGCCTGCTGCGGGTTACGTGAAATTTACGAAAACTTTCTGCAGACCGTTAGGCTTAAGCCTTCTGAAAGAGCGAGGGTCTAAGTAAGGTAAGTCGAGCAAGAATTATGATATTTCTTAAGAGTGAGTTGTTGTCCAAAAATTGTGCCCCCCCCCTCCTCCCACTAATTTACAGCCACCCTCCCCGCTGTCAGTAATGTTTATATACAAAATTGTTTTAAATAAAACACACTTACTTCCGTCAAGATCGCTAGTTTATTTGCTGTTTATGTTTTTTTACCGGTTTCAATAAAATAAAGAGTTAATTGTGAAAATGTAATATAAGAAAAAGAACATTGTCAATTAAAATTTTCATCACCAAGACGATCGTCATCTGTACTGCACATTTAAAAATTGTATGTGTTCTTGCCACAATTTACCAACTTTGGTGATGCAAATTTTAATCATTTGACAATGTTCTTTTTCTTATTTTACATTTTCACAATTAACTTTTTATTTTATTGAAAATGGGAGAACTTTGTAAAAACAAAGTTCTGATCATGGTGGCATAGTTCATCGAAACCGGTAAAAAAAAGGGGGGGGGGGCGCAAATAAACTATCGATCTTGGCGGAAGTAAGTGTTTTTTATAGAAATTTTCGATCGCTCTCCATAGGCGTAATATGCCACGTAGCTAAAAAATTGTTCTGTTGGTTTGTGTATAGCCATTAATCTCTGAAAGTTCTTGACCGATTTCTATGACATTTTGACACAACGTTGCACTGTAATACAGGAAGGTTTCTACGTAGATATTTCTTGAATATATCATGTAAAACCCATATGTATATTTCGTAATTCTTCGTATAAACTTTAGCCCATTATAAACTTAAAAAAATGGCATGTACTGAAAATTATGTATGCGCGTATTCCAGTAGAGCGTTGTGTTAAAATTTCAAAACATTCGGTCAAGAACTTTCGGAGATATAAGATTTGGAACATAAAACTAAGCATCGCTCTAGATTAGATATACGTAAGAGGAGACAGAGGAGATGCAGGAAATTGTTGTAGAGAGGAGGGAAGGGGACGAACAGGTAGAGAGTGATGATGAGATGGATATTAACATGCAGTTACTCGTTATAAGAGAAAGGTTCATTACGACAACCGTTTCAAAAACTTTTCTTTGCTTTTAGTTCTATTGCGCTCGCTGTAATGTATGGTCTAAAATGCATCGAACAGTAAGCTACCTGCTATCGAACTTTCTGAATAAATTACGTACATTTACTTGACACAGAGTGTCACTTTAAAACGACTCTAACGGATTAATAAAAGGTTGATGTTTCATTAGAAAAGATGCTGTACTACCATGTGTCAAAAAATCGGATCTTCAAACCGTATGCTTTCTTCAAAATAGCGTTATGAAACTTAAAAACTTATGCAAAATGAAAATTATGCATTTTCGATATGCACAAGCAATGGAAATCATGTCAGGATAAAACATTGTGTGGTGGCCCTATTTATACACCATCAACAGTTTTGCTGGCCGCGGTGGCCGAGGGGATTGCGGCGCTTCAGTCACGGTCTGCACAGCCACTAGGGTCGGGGATTCGAATCCCCCTTCGGGCATGGATATTTGTGCCGTCCTTAGTTGTAGCTAGTTCATAAGTAATTTGTAAGTTTAGGGACTGATGACACCGTAGTTAAGTCCCATAAGCTCTACAAACATTTGAAATTTTTTTTTCAACACAGCGTGAAAATAGGAAAAGGGATTAGCCCCTTTTTCCCAGCCCGGCCCGACCGGGAGTGGTCATCCCCACGCTGTTCAATGTAAATAAATATTCCTTCAATTCAAGAGTGGGCATTTTACCCACTGTGAATTTTTTGAGCGGGTACATCTACTGCGGTACCCACTACAACCGCCGAGCCTGACTATATATGGTAAGCGCTATTAATACTGTACATCTAATTTAATCGTAAGTTACACTGCCTTAGTACGATGCTTTTACTTCTGAAGTTCTTCATGGACATACTTTGTAACTCTAGTAGAAGAATTTAACGGATTCTTTTATGTACTTAAATGAAGCACGTGTCAGATGTTCATCAATGATCATCCTCACTTTTTTTAAACTTATACCATTAAAACTGTGCCGTACTTAAATAAACTTCCCCCTCGTTAATTTTTTCTGTTATGCTTTTGCCCAATTTGATTTATTTCAATCAAATAATTACAAAAGAACATGGTGTATCGTTTCTTTGTCGTCGTGTCGAGAAGCGAAGAGCGTAGTTCCGTCCCACGCGATAAAGAGCAACATTCAGCGCCTTGCTGTGCCTACAATCGCATACGAACATGAAGCAACAATGATTTTTGTGTAATTTAATAACAGACGAGGGCTAAGTGCGCAATGTTCCTACGGCACCGGTTGCGTTTAGATGCTAAATTTCATCAGTACAGCTTACTTTCATTTTTATAGTGCACCTAACAAAAATCCTCCAGCAGTCGCATTGGTTGACTGAGTCAACCAGAATGCGTTTTCTCATCCAGAATTCAAATTCCGCATTGTTGCAGTGCTGGCGGTTCCACGTATCTTCAAGTTCAACCACAGTCGGTCACTCTTGTTGCATCTCTAGTAAGAAAGCAGTGTTGCCGGCCGCAGTGGCCGAGGAGACTGAGGCGCTCCAGTCACGGTCTGCACGGCCACTACGGTCGGGGGTTCGAATTCCCCCTCGGGCATGGATATTTGTGCCGTCCTTAGTCTTAGTTAGTTCATAAGTAGTTTGTAAGTTTAGGGACTGCTGACCCTGTAGTTAAGTCCCATAGACTTTACAAACATTTGAACATTTTGAATAGCAGTGTTGTTTTTGCAGTGCAGAGTCAACCGCGCGAGTGGTGATGTTAAGTATAATTTTTATGGGAATTGTGAATGTCATCTTTATTTTGGTTTAAAATCTTTCATTGCTATCTATATTTTATTTTTATTTATACTTTTGGTGCCTTCTTCAAGAATGGCTTATCAGAGGATATAAAATTCTTCTAAATGAAGATTCTGACAACAGCAAGTGTTCTGAATTTGACTGATCTGACGGGGAAGAACAAATAATAGTTAGTGATCACAATAGTGAATCAAAAATAGAAGTAGTTCCTTTAGAGGGAAGAGAACATACACATCATGAAAGATGTGACGATAATTTTGATTTTATATGTATTTTGTTGGTAAAGTTAGCAAAACCAAATGGTCTAAGGAAATTATAACAGCCAAAACAACAAAAACGCCCTAAAAAATTGTACCTGGCCCAAAGAGCCAGGTATTACACATGGTGTAACACAATAAGATAGAAAAAAGTAGGGTCAGTTATTAAAATTTTTACTTCTATTAATTAAAAAAAAACATTATTTTTCGATAGCAAGCTTGTTAAGCCAGTACTGTTCACATTTTCCTTACCAAGCGACCATTCGAGGGATAAAAATACCAAGCAGACAGCAGACTCATAATGTAAGATGTTCTCCTTTACAAACTACGAATTTTACACAGTTCCTTACCGTATGACAATGCTGCAATTGTTTTACGACGTAGCATGTGTTGGTGAATGTAATCCGTTGAAAGGTATAATTTCTAGTTGTGTGGTTTGTTAGTCAATGACTTGTTTCCTTGCGAATAAATCCAAAAATCAAAATGTTCAAATGTTTGTAGAACTTATGGGACTTAACTGCGGGGTCATCAGTCCCTAAGCTTACAAACTACTTATAAACTAGCTAAGACTAAGGACGGCACAAATATCCATGCCCGAGGGGGGATTCGAACCCCCGACCGTAGTGGCCGTGCAGACCGTGACTGAAGCGCCTCAGTCCCCTCAGCCACCGCGGCCGTCCGAATAAATCCGTTCCAGTCGTAACTGACATTTATGGGTGGCCCGCAATTAAATGATTTTTTATATAAAACTTTATATCGATGCACTAACTCATTCAGTTTGAACTTCTGTTCATTTAATGCTAACTGAGAGCTGAATGCCTGCTTACTGCTGCATCCCACAGTTTCCCAAATGGTAGAGTTGGCTACTGAGTTGATGTTTCGACTCAGTGAATCGAGTCAGCGAACTGTTCGACTGAGTCGAAACTTGAATCGGCACTGAATCTTGTGATTCATGTATCGCACGCTAGGTACCGTTAACAGGCGTTTTGCTGTCAGTCTTCTTCGGTGAGTTCGACACAGCGCCCAGACGTGCAGCGGCTTTGAAGTTGTTCCCCTAACGTGCCACACGAGATTTCGAATTATGCTGCCGGTACCCTTCAAATGAGGTTTGAAAACTGGGATAACACCGCAAAAAGTTGTCAAGTCCTTAGGTATTTTGAGATAGCTTCGCGTGAACTAAGCGTCGTTATGCGTTGTTGCTACATCTGTGCCAGGTGAACGCATCTTTCGAAGCAAAGGCAAATAATTTCAGTGACACGAAACCGCATTCTCAGTAAGAAGTCAAAAATAACGTTTTATAATTTGAATTTAAAGTAGCTGTAACTGATTCTTTCTTATTTGACTGACTGAAGATGAATCTGATTATTAGAATACCTATCTGGACATTGAAAAAATTTAGTTCAGTTTTGTGGTTTCGTCACCTAAATTGTGAAATGTGTTTTCTTGTGTTAATACTTGTAGTAATATCTGTTTATTGCATTTCATATGTCTTCGGAACAAATCTTAAATATTTTGTTTATATTGATTGGTTAGAAAAGTTATTCATTTCTGGATGCACGTAGACATTTGAACCATGATCTTTCTTGTTTTATTTAAACTTAATTATGGTATTTTGAAGGTGGAAAAAGTTTCATGACTTTGGATTTTGAACATTACTATTTTGTGCTTCCTTTGTTACAATATTTGTTTGTATGAAAATACGAGTAACTTAGAAAACGTTTACGCTTTAACGCGATAGTAAATTCATAGTAGCAAACAAATCCTGTGCCGTTCAATTAAGTCTAGTGAATAACGTATTAAAACCATATTGATATTCCATAGATGTTTCGTATTTGCTGTACCACGCTACTGCAGCTTTCTCGGCTCACGCGAATCAGCAGAGGTAGCAGGACGCAGGGCTGCGGCACGTCAAGTGTTTCGAGTGCCGAAGCAGCGAGTCGACTCACGGCTGCGGCGCCCTGCAGCTGCCGCGGTTCACGTCTATCAGAAAAGGTAGCGCGGAGCACGACTCTGCAGCGCGCCAGATGTTTCGTGTGCCGAAACAGTGAGTCGACTCACAGGACTCAGATGATCCGTATGTTTCGAAACAGTGAAGTGGTCCGAACTGCCCATCACTACCACATGGTACCTTCGCATCGTACACAAAAGCCCGGAACGAGAATCAACAATACACGCATGCTTCTAGAGCGCCTCTGTATTCTGGCTTCTCGCGCATGCGCACAGCCGTTATCGCCTGGAGCCAATTACAATGGGTCGTCAGGCGGCGCAGCAGTATCGCCAGTGGTAGGTCTACCGTACAGTGTGCACTGCTGAGGAGGGAACATGCCGGGCTACAGATATTCATGCTCCTCCTTGTACTTTTAATGAAAAGTAGAAGGCGAAATAAGAGAAAGATGCATGTATACCCTATGCTATCGTTAAGGAAATCTAAAGGGTGGTACTATACTCTTCTTGATGAACTGTGTTCAGACGAAAATAAGCTTTTCAATTACTTCTAATGTCTAAATCGTCTTTCTTTGAACCAGTGGCGTAACTATGGGGGGAGGGGGGATGAGGGGGATAGAACCCCCCCCCCCAGAACCCGAAAATAAAAATAAATAAATAAATCGTATAACAGTAATCTGGTAAAGATTGAAAACTTGGGGTGTTTTACCATAATCTTTCATTGGATGGGAGTGGATTAGTTTCTTCAGCAGGACTGGTAGATGGTAGTCTGTCTGGAAACTGACTAAAATTTTGCTCGTCAAGCAGATCTATCCCCCCCCCCCCCCCAAAGCCGAGACCTAGTTACGCCATTGCTTTGAACTATTGTCGTTAATAAAGGGAGATATTACCGGTAAAGATGAGAAAGTGTCTTACCAAAAGAAAAACTCGTAGACACTTTCAGGTAAGTAAACCGATAAATTGTATTGTAACTTATGAACTCTTTTGCTTTACAAAATATTAATTACTACTGCAAACAGTTTCCCCTTGCGGTGTGCAAAATTGCCGCCCCTCCTAAAATTAAAATTTAAAAAAAAAATTACTTGTTCATGTTCAAACCATTTATTCTTATGACAGTTTTGCTTCACATGTTTTGATATAAAAATACGTTGTCGGATATATAAAAGACATAATACGATATATGTAAGTATTTTATATAAAGTTGGAAATGCTTCTACCGAAAATCTCGCTAGTTCTTGATGGAATTACTGCAAATTTTTAAACCAAACAACGAAGGACATTCGGAAGGACATGAACTGTATATTTTTGAAATATAAACGGTTTTCGGAAATTCATATTATTAATTTCGAGGACCGCACAGGAGAGTGAGTGCCTGTTATGATAAGAACCTCACGTCCGTAAATTTCATCAAAATGTTCAAATGTTTGTATAGCTTATGGGACTTAACTACGGGGTCATCAGTCCCTAAACTTACAAACTACTTATGAACTACTTACGAACTAGGACGGCACAAATATCCATGCCCGAGGGAGGATTCGAACCCCCGACCGTAGTAGCCGTGCACACCGTGACTGAAGCGCCTCAGTCCCCTCGGCCAGTAAATTTCATCCAGTGACACTATGGGCACTTCTGTATGTCTGTCACTGTGAAACAAATCTTTTTCCAATTGTCGGAGAAGCTAACATGGGCCAAAATAAGAGTAAAAATGCGCTAAACATGGCTTTAGAGTTAAGCCATAACTCTTAAGCCATATAACTCTTAAGCTTTAAGAGTTATAAATACTTGACCAGTAGAAAAGACGTGTGTAAACATTATACAATAGAAAATGAAGACGTTGCTCAAAGATCTAATATATGGCATCTCACACACTCTTATAACTTTAATCTTCCCATACAACGATGGAGAAGCGTTACAGAAAATTACATTCCGATGAGAGGGTTTGGCTTCATGCGCCAATTAGGCTCACCTCCATAAATTTTCGTCATTTTCTTCTGAACTCGCTGTTCCAGATGCAGCGCGTAGCAGAAACTATGCGATTAGTAGTAATATATAGTGCCACAAGGAGAGGATTTCTCGTGACTAAAAGCACATGGGATTGCAATAATTTGCATTTTTATAACTTTTTTACTTCATAATGCTCAAATTAAGAACGTAATGGAAGGTAAAAAGAAAAGTATTGGCGAACTGCAATGCGCTCGCTCATTAGAAAGAACAGACAGTTGGACGAATTTCATCGTTGTCATTCAGTAAATGCTAACAGACTAGTCTCCATCGCTTTTCTTCTCTCCTTCCCCCGCCCCTCCCCTTTCTGGATATTAGGAAGACGCGTCCGTTGCCACCATACCAGTGTTTCAGATAATAGAAGAAAAATTTTCCTTCTTTCATCGTTGAAAAAGAAAAGGTATAACTCTCGATCAACGTGAATAAACTATACTAATAGTTCTTAGGGTTTCTAGATGGTCTGGATTCTCCTGATATTTCATATAATGTTCAGGCTCCAGATAAAATACAGAATCTAGTGACAGAAAGCTTTTGATATAGTTCTGTATAGCTTAATAACTTCAATACGTCACACACTCTCATTGGCCTCATTGTCGAACAGTCAAACATCGTTCCACAGATCAAAACGAACAGCAGTTTAAAATAAATTATATCATTCGTATTTCTCGTCAGTAGTGTGTGGATTAAGCTGGAAATTTGGGTCTGGCAGGAACATCCTAGGGTACTCGGTGCAGACTGTGTAGTGGTCAGCGCAAATGCTTATTAAGCAGGGAACTTGGGTTCGAAACGCGGCCTACCACTAATGTTCACGCTTCCTCATTTTTTAAATCAAAGCTGAGTGGCAGCTTAAGTAGAAAATAAGTTTGCGTCTCACTTTAATTAAATGCTGCTTTCATAATTAGGTTGCATTTCGATGCAAACCGTTTGAATTTGAAATCTTTTCTGAATACTGTTATAGGATCCAAATTGGTTGGCTCTGTAAAATCCACCGCCAAGTATGAGTGGGAAAGTATAAATTAAATGCAAATTAACTATCTGCCAGTAGTGTGAAGAACCTGTAGGAAGTAGATTTAAAAAGTAAAAAGTAAGATTTTAATTTATAAAATTTATTTCTAACGACAATAATTCCAAAATCCCAACATTCTGGATGTCTTCCAGTTATCTTACTCTTCCAATCTTGCAAATATAATTGTACTGAACACTTCCCTTTTACATCAGTTACAGCCTATAGCGATTTACAATAAATTGTGGCTCGCCTCTTTTTCCAAGATTAGGAAAAACAATGAAATTGCGTCTAGTCGGTCTTGATTCGATCGGCCAACTGCCAATATCAGTTCTGTATTTTTCATTTGTAAAAAAAACCTCAAGTGTCTATAATGGTTCTTGTAAAATTAAGGCAACAATTGAAAAAAAAAATAGCTTTAAGACTCAACGACCACACAAACACCACAGTGGCTACTCTCAGAACAGAGAAGCGAATTGTCACAGAATTACCCTCGGCTCCCCTCCCTCGCCTTGTCCATAGGGGAATGCCAGATCCGCCACCGCCTCTGCCTGGTACCGCCCCGCTGATGTGACACCCTGTGAGGCCGCACGTTTAGCACGTGCCTTGCACCGGCACTGATTAAGGGTACAACTTCTGGCATTCATTCTGGCTTTCTTGCAGCTTCTTGTTTTTCTCTTTTGTCATGTCTACACTTTCACTCCTTCCAGTACGAATTTCACTATACTCGAGCCGTAATAGGATGATCCCTGGTGCTTGCGCCAATCGGCTTCGAGCGCCGGCTGCGGCAGCAGACCATTGGGGTTAAAGTCACACGGGAGCTTTGCTCTGCACATGCGCGCGTCCGGCTGCGCTGTGCACTTTTGTCACTTTTGTCAGACAAAAGCAACCGTTACATCTATACTGCCTGGCAGCGAACTACCTACTTGGCAACATTCTGAACGAATTGAGATACCAACAGCCGTATGTATACTAAAATATTTCTTGTATCACAACCAGTTTCGGCATTCCACTATGCCATCTTCAGGTCTCTACATCGGAGCATAATATACAAAAGTAGGGATACTAAACTGGATTCGTGGACTTCTGTCTCTTAGTGTTTCCCACTTAGAGACAGAAGTCCACGAATCCAGTTTAGTATCCCTACTTTTGGATATTATGCTCCACTGTAGGGACCTGAAGATGGCATAGTGGAATGCCGAATGCTTGTGATACAAGAAATATTTTATTATACATATGGCTGTTGGTATCTCAGTTCCTTCAGACTCTTGACCAGCCGCTGTCCCGTTTCCACCACCAATGATGGATCCAATAAGACTTGGCAACATGGTTTCATTCAGCTTCCGCGACCGGGGTGGTCTTCCAGCCCAGTATGCGGAGCCAGGGATCATCGTATTTCGGCCCGACTACAGACATGCGGATGGACACATTTCTCTAGCGCAGACAAGAATGAAGGGAAAACAGCAGGCTGCTCGATTGACCGTAACTACTGCTCCACCGCTGGCGGCGACAAGTCCTTATTTCCACACGCAGAAATTGTCTCCGGCCAATGACAACTCTCTAGCTGTCAGCCATTGAGCTACGCCATAATACTGACAAACAGATGTAGCCATGCTAGTAGACGACGATGTTCTGAGTATGCTGTATACATTTGCAAAAGAAATTAAAGTTATCCTCTTAGGATCATTGTTAACCACTCACCCTATAATTGTGACATATTCGGAAGTCAACTACCAAATATTGGTGACAAGTAAGGATATCGATAAAACCACACTCTCGAAAATCGTGCCGTATTCGGAACTAAGCAGCAAAATACTGGGGGCAAACAAGTAATATCGGCCTAACCATAGTCTCGGAAATTACGAGATATTAGAAAATAAACAGCCTAATGTTTCTGACTATCGAATAGTGTAAATGTCACTGATACTTATTTCATTTAGACCTACCAGCAATTTAAGGGCTTCCCAGGCGTTGTCGCTTACCATTTTCTCGGAAATCACAACATATTTGGAACAAAGGTGAAATATTTTTGTGAAGGAAAGACATAAATATGATTATCAAAATAACCACGGGTGTACTGTCGATGTACAGTGGACAACGGGCAAAATATTTCGGCGATCATACATGCGCCATTATCAGGTGACTGAGCTCTTGGAAACGCGCCGGCCCAGAGATCCGCACGCTACGGCGGCTCGAAGGGAACTGGGATCTAGCTCGGTGGCGGGCGATTTACATATCCTCTGCCCGCAAAGCGTCCCCTCCGTGATCCGCGCCCCGTGCCGATTGCGACGGCATCTGAGATGACGTCGATGTGAGGGCTCTGTCATCACTACATTACGTTTGCTAGATTTACTCTTAATTAACCCAATCGCTGGTTCCCAAGCTTTGCTAAGATTATAGCCACAGTCACGGTTTATGAAGTCGTCACTAGCGCGAATTTCAATGGCCTTTCTAACGACACAGTCCCAGTATCTCGACGTCTGCACCAAAATCCTCGTGTGTTCATACTACATCGTGTGATTCTTCGACAAACAACGTTCAGCGCCACCGACTTGCTGGGATACATCAATCATGTGTGCCTCTGGTGTTCAAGGCATTGATCCTCGACAGTACGAATCGTCTGTCCAATATATGACTTGCCACACTGACACGGAATCTGGTACACGCCAGCCTTCCTCAAACTGAGATCATCTTTGGCTCTCCCCACCAGTGCACGAATTTAATTCGGTGGACAAAAAACAGTTGCAACCTGGTGTTTCTTCAAAATGCTGGCGACCTTCCCCGAGAGTGCGCCAGTATATGGAATAAACGCAGTGCCTACCTCCTCCCTCGTGTTTTCATCCATTTCCATAGGTTGTGCTGTAGTGGTTGGGTGGAGAGTCTGCTGAATCTGCCACTCTGAGTACCATTTTTCGGAATATAGTTCTCAGGTGTTCCAATTCCTGGGGTAGGCAATCTGTGTTGGAGATAGTGCACGCCCTATGTACTAGAGTTTTAAGTACCCCATTCCTCTGTGAAGAGTGGTGACAACTGTCTGGGTGTATTAACATAGGGCGCGCAGAGAGTTTGTCTGTGTTTACAGCTGATGTGTGTAGGCGTGTGGTGGCACACTCTTGCAGTGGAAGTTACATGGTTTGCAGTTGTTTTTGGTTGTAATGTTCATGTAGTGTGTAACATTCTTCATATTTATATGTATGTGGTGTGGTTGCTTCTCTTAAAGTTGTTTTCTGTCATGTGTGCATTACTGTGCATTTTGCTAGTGTGGTGATTCCAATTTAGTTCACGTTTCTATAATTTCATGTGTTTTATTGTTCTGTTTTTCTAAGGATAGATGTGATAAATAAGTTTAATAGAATTCAAAACAGCTTATTCTCATTTGAATTAGACATGCGGTTCTTTATTTTATTTGCATTTGGCTGAAGTATTTACTGCTACAACTTCAGTCACATGGACATAGTTATTGGATTAATATGCACTTTCATGTGTCTCTGGTTGCTATACTGCTACTGTGATAAATATAAGATATCTACCACTAGTGTTATTGTTGTGGTCTTCAGTCCACAGACTGGTTTGATGCAGCTCTCCACCCTACCTTGACCTGTGCAAGCCTCTTCATCTGAGAATATGAACAGCAACCTACACCCTTTTGAATCTGCTTACTGTATTCATCCCTTGGTCTCCCTGTATGATTTTTATCCCAAACACTTCCTTCTAATGCTAAGTTGATGATTCCTTGATGTCTCAGAATGTGTCCCACCAAACTATCCCTTCTCTTAGTCAGCATATGCCAGAAACTCCTTTTCTTCCTGCCTCTTCTCATTAGTTACATGATTTACCCATCTAATTTTCATCATTTGTCTGTAGCACCACATTTTTAAAGTTTCTGTCATCTTTTTGTCTGAACTCTTTATCATCCATGTTTCACTCGCATACAGTGCTACACTCCAGACAAATGCTTTCAGAAAGGACTTCCTAATGTTTACACTGATATTGGATATCAACAAATTTTGCTTCTTCAGAAACGTTTTTCTTCCCATAGCCATTCTGCATTTTATACCTTCTTCACTTCAGCCATCAGAAGTTATCTTTCTACCCAAATAACAAAACTCCACTACTTTCATTGTCTCATTACCTAATCTCATTCCTTCAGCATCACCTGATTTTCTGACACTACATTCCATTACCCTTGTTTTACTCTTGTTAATGTTCATCTTATATCTTTCTTTCAAGACAGTGTCCATTCCATTTAATTGATCTTCCAGGTCCTTTACAGTCTCTGACAGAATTACTATGTCATCAGCAAACCACAATGTTTTCATTCGCTCTCCCTGAACTTTAATTTCCTCTCCAAATTTCTCCTTGCATTCCTTCACAGCTTGCAATATACAGATTGAACAACATTGGGGAAAGGCTACAACCCTGTCTTACTCCCTTCCCAACCACTGTGACTCTTTATGCCCATCGAGTCTAATAATAACTGTCTGGTTTTTGTACAAGTTCAGTATAACTCTTTGCTCACATTATTTTACCCCTGTTACCTTCAAAATTTGAAATAATGTATTCCAGTCAACACTGTCAAAAGCTTTCTCCAGATCCACAAATGCTAAAAACAAAGATTTCCCTTTCCTTAACCTAACTTCTAAGATAAGTCATAATGTGAGTATTGCTTCACATGTTCCTACATTTCTCCTAAATCCAAACTGATTGTCCCAAAGATCAGTTTTTCCATTCATCTGTAAATAAGTTGTGTTAATATTTTACAACCATGACTTGTTAAACTGATAATTCTGTAATTTTCACATTTGTCTGCACATGCTTTCATTGGAATTGGAATCACTATATTCTTTTTGAAGTCAGAGGGTATTTTATCTGTCTCATACATCTTTGCATATCATGTGCCTTGCATGTGCCTTCATGGCTGGCACTCCTAATGATAATAGCAGTTTAGACAGATCATTATACTCCTGGGACCTTGTTTCTACTCAAATATTTTAGTGCTCTATCAAATTCTTCTCACACTATCATTATCTCCTACCTCATCTTCCTCTACTTCATCTTTCATTTCTAGAATACTGCCTTCAAGTTTATTTTCTTTGTACAGGCCCTCTGTATATTCCTTCCACCTTTCATGTTTCCCTTCTTTGTTTAAGTACAGGTTTTCCATCTGAGTTCTTGATATTCATACCACTAATTTTTTCTCCAAATGTCTGTTTTATTTTCCTGTAGGCGGTATCTATCTTTCCCCCGTTATACATTCTTCTACAGTCTTGCATTTCTTCTCAAGCCAGTCCTGCTTAGCCAGTCTGCACCTCCTGTCAACCTCGTTTTTCAGATGTCTGTACTTCCTTTTGCCTGCTTCACTTGCAAATTTTTTATATTTTCTCCTCTCATCAATTACGTCCAGTATATCCTGTGTTATCCAGGGATTTCTATTAGGCCTTATCCTTCTGCTTATATGATCCGCTGATGCTTTCACTACTCTGTCTCTCAGAGCTGTCCATTCTTCTTCTACTGTATTACTTTCCCCCGTTTCAGCAAATCCTTGCCTAATGCTCCCCCTGAAACTCTCAACCACCTCTGGTTCCTTCAGTTTGTCCAGGTTCCATCTCCTTAATTTTCTACCTTTTTGCAGTCTCTTAAGTTTTAATCTACATTTCATCACCAATAAGTTATGGTCAGAGTTTATATCTGCTCCTGGATTTGTCTTACAGTTTAAAACCTGGTTTCTAAACCTTTCCCTTGCCATTATAAAGTGAATCTGGTATCTCCCAGTGTCTTCTGGCCTTTTCCATGTATATAACCTTCTTTCATGATAAATAAACCAAGTGTTTTTGATTATTAAATTGTGCTCTGCACAAAATTGTACCAGGTGGTCTTCTCTTTCATTCCTTTTCCCCAGTACATATTCACCTACTATATTTGCTTCTCTTACCTTTCCTACTACCAAGTACCAGTGCTCCAGCATAATTAAGTTTTCTTCTCCTTTAATGGTCTAAATAAATTCTTTTACCTCCTCATACATTTCTTCGATCTTCCTCTTCATTGGCAGAGCTAGTTGGCATATAAACTTGTACTACTGTGGTTGGTGTTGACTTCATGTCTATCTTTGCTTTGATAATGCATTCACTATGCATTTCATAGTAACTTACCCATTTTACTATTTTCTTATTCATTATCAGACCTACTCCTGCATTACCACCAACTGATTTTGTGAAGATGGAAGAAATTACAAGCAGCTGTGTAAAGATCATTCATTCAATTATGCAACCAGTTTTGGTTTTATAATCACACTATCTGTTGGCACTTTTTCCCACCTTCACATTTATTAGCTGTAGTCCCAGCCCATTGGTTATGCAGAGAATTTATAACCCTGTACTAAACTTCACTAATCCCCACCACATCTAACTTCAACTATCCATTTCTCATTTCAAATTTTCTAATTTACCTACTTAATTAAGGGATAGAACATTCTACACTCAGATCTGCAGAATGCCTGTTTTGTTTTCCCTGATGACGACAACCTTTCGAGTAATACTCCCCCCCCCCCTCCCCCCCCCAGTGATCCGAATGGTGGACTATTTTACCTCCAGAATATTTTACCCAAGAGGATGGCATCATATATTCATACAGTAGACCTGCATGTCATCGGGAAAATTAATGACTGTAGTTTCCCCTTGCTTTCAGCTGTTCGCATTAACTGCTTTGCATAGCCATTTTAGCTGATTTTACAAGGCCAGCTCAGTCAATCATCCAGACTGTTGCCCCTGCAACTACTGAAAAAAACTGTTACCCCTCATCAGGAACCACATGTTTGTCTGGGTTCTCCACAAATACCCCTCTGCTGTGGTTGCACCTACAGTACAGCTATCTGTAATATGGAGGCACGCAAGCCACCCCCACCTCGGCAATGTCTGTGGTTCATGAGGGTGGTGAGTAGTATGGTACTTATATTCTGTTGCTATGCCACAGGTTCCTCTAATGCACTCAATACAAACTTTATACTTATCACATAAGATTGAGAGTTATGGAATGAAATGTAGTGTGGAGAAAAGCAAACCATGGTGGTAACCAGAAGGGACAAAGAGGGCAAGGGGCAAATTCATATTATGGGATGGGATATTGAAATAGTGTACAACTTTAAATACCTGGAAAGCATATTAATGGAGAATGCTCATGTGGAGGCAGAAAACAGTAGAAGACTACAGCAAAGCAGTGTATGTCATCAATTTGTGAGAGGTTTAGTATGAAGTAGGGAGCTGTCAATGAGGTGCAAGTTTGTGCTATACAAGACAAAATCCACACCTGTACTAACATGTGGATTACAGACTTGGCCTATGACTAGAATTGAGGAGAGTTGGATACAAGCCAGTGAAATGCAGTTCTTGAGAAGGAAAGACAGAGTGAAAAATGAAGATGTTAGGAAGGAAATTGGAGCAGAGAAGTTAATTGGGAGAACAGAGGATAACAAGTTAAAATGGTTTGGACATGTGAAGAGGACAAGAGAGGAAAGCAAACCTAGAATAATGATGGAGTTCAAGATTGAGGACAGGAAGTCAGTTCTTGAAACCTAGTAAGTCCATAGGTTTTCATGACCTACTTAGCATTTTTTGTTTCTCCGTGATGCTTTTCCATGGCTCAAACAAATCTGTGATAATTAGTGCTGCCCATCTTTTTACACATTCACTTTTATCTTTATTTTTTTATGGATCCAGTATTCTACCAATGAAACAAAGTCTGTCACATGTTCTTCTGCTATTGTGATGTGGAGTAATCAGTCACAGAGGTGCATTGTTTCTCTTGCCAATGCCTCAGCATGCTGCTGGCTGGCTGCATGTCTTGTTGTGTTGGTTACATTTTATGTATCTTACAGACATAATGACCACGGTAGCTTTGGAATGGGTAGTGAAAGCATTTTGCTAAAACTGAAGTCCTTGCTAATACCTTACTCCATTCCTTTTTAACTAAGGCAACTTTAAACTTGAGGTTATAGTCTATTATATTTTAAACCCCCTCCCTCCTTATGCTCTAGTGGTAAGATACTGTAATCATCCTTTTCATACACAGTGTAGGTGATTTCTTCATCATATACATATAAAAATTATTTTGTCGTGAAAGTGTTTATATATACTTTAGAAACATCCTAATTAATATTTCATAGTTTCAAATACTTTATTTGAAGAGGAAAAAGGTAAAAGCTAATAAACAAAAGCAAATTAAATTGTATCTTGGCTAATTGACTTTTTCTTCTAAAATATTTTTAATACTGCTACATTAGATTTTCTAATATAAAATATCTAATAGAGAAGCATGTAAAAGTTACTTGAAATATGTGATTCAGTGGCATGTTCCTTTCAGAAAAAATGCCCGATGATGCTTTTGGTTACAAGCATGGTTCTTATCTTGCTAACACATGCAGCTTGTGAAGGTCGTACTGAAAACCTGAAGAGTGAAGGTAAATAAGATAGTCATTATTTTTTAAAATTATTTCCATATTCTACTAGATTATAAAAAACAATGATTGTAAAACATAGTCTCATTCCATGAGATAGTGTTATAATATTTGAATCAGTCATCAGTCCTCCAAAGTACATTCTCCAAGAGAAAGAAAGGACTGTTGTTATTTAAATACCAAAGAGTAAAATGTATTCTTTTCTATTTATATTAATGGTGTGGAGTATGATCTTTTCACAGGGATTGCACATTCCCAAAATTTAACTAAAATGATACTGTGGTGGAAATCGACATGTGACCTTTTTGAAATCAGTGTCTTGAATTAGATTCATAATCAGAAAAAGAATCAAAGAGTATTTCCTGAATGATTGAAGAATGCATACACAACACAAATGTACAAGGGTGGATAAAATCAACTGACCTACAATGATGTACTGAGCTTAAACCTTGGTGTGTTCTTGAAAAATTTTCATAAGTCTGTCAAATTCTTGTTGCTGTATTATATCTCCCATTTCATCTTCATCTAATTTCTCTTCTTTCTGTTATAACTTGCAACAGAATACTTAACCATTTTTGTGAGAAGAAACTTTGTACAACAGCTGAATTTGGCTTCTGTAAAGGGATGTGTATTGAGAATGCAATATATGATCTCAAAAATCAATTGTGGTATAATTAAACAACAAAAATTATCATATTCTACTTTTGTTAACTTTGTAATATAGTTTCTGGGAAGAAAAGAAATATTGTGTGGGATTAAAAGTCTTCCACTGACATAGGTGAAGTTATGTCTAATACAATAGGCTCTCACTAATCCAGCCAATCCTAGCTTTTATGGGTGCCAAATTAGCAGAAGTGCAGATTATTGAGAGCATGGATGTTTGAAGGAATTTGCTCCCCTTGTAGCAGCAGTGTACTGTAATCTGTGGTAGAGTGAAGGATTACTAATTTGATCAGGGAGAGGGGAAACACCAGTCATTCCATTTTCAAGTAGGATCATCAAACAAATAGACTACATCTCTGATGTTGCAGTCTGATGTACACTCATATTTATGTTATGTTATGACATCAGTGCAGAATTCTCTTGAACACCTGACAGTATAAAGAAGCAGCCAGCATCCACCAAGGTGCCTTGTACCTACTGGTTTCTAGGTCACAGAGAGAGATGTGTTTGACATGTTCCTCATCTTTAGAATCCATCTTCATTCCATTCTCAGTCTCCATAAATATCATAATATTCTATGATTATGATACAAAACATGTTTCCTTTTAAAATACATGATACAGAACTGCAAATAATACTACAATTTAAAATAAGGTATGCATAGAATTGTTTAACTAAGCTTAGTTTAACAAACAAAATGTTCATATGAGAAATGTCTTAATTTTCAAGCATTGTGATACAAAAAGTGTTTCCTTTTAGAAGACATGATACAGAACTGCAAATATTTTACAACTTGAAATAAGTTTTGTAAAGAATTGTTTAACTAAGCATAGCTTAATGAACAACAATGTTTCACATATAATTGCGTAGGCTTCCACAGCCAGAGTCAGATGACATAAAAGTTTTCTGGGTGTTGTACTGCATCATGATGTAAGAAGGCTATTACTTTCATAACTGACGTTTTGGCCAAAGTTACGGTGGCCTTCATCTGGGTATACTGATGTGAGCTGGTTGTTACTATATTTTATATTTACTGCTAACTAGACATTACATCATAATTTTTTCTTTGTTTTTAAATCAATGATGTCATTGGTTATTTTTGGCAGAAGAATGGAAACTTTATTATGATTGGAAGCTGGGATGGAAGGAGGGGGGATCAGCCATTGCCTATTGCTTCTTGCATAGTGAGACATGATTGGTGGTCATTGGAAAATGACATGAGGGCTTCCGTTTCTCTCCTGCTTTCCATGGGCCGGGGGCCACACGGTGGCAGTTGCTTGTTAGTGATGTTCGCAAGTTGTGTTGTCAGTGCGGCCTATTTCGCTGTGAAAGCTGGGAACTACAAGGGAGCAAGCCGGAGTCCACATTCTCTGTTCACATTGTTAAGAGGTTTTAAAATTTTGATGACTTCCCTTCTTGCATTGAACCATCCCTGGTTGCTTAGGGAATATTCTGGCATCTTGCTGGTGTTCAGCTACTGCAGATTACTTGTGGTGGCCTAATCTAATGTAGCGTTCATGTTCATGTATGCACGTTGCCACTTCCCTCCCTGTCTCACCTATGTATACTTCCCCACACTCGCATTTCACCTTGTATACTCCTGCTGTGTGTAGTGCCTCTAACTTGTCCTTTGTGGAGCCAAGTACATCCTGGATCTTGTGACTACTAAGAAAGGCTGGACATCAACACAGAGAAGATGTTTAGCAATACAATCTGTGACTTTTTGTACATACAGCAAGCACACTGCTGGCTGCGTTTTATCAGATTCTTTTATTTGCGAATTCTTTTATTTGTATCCATGGTGATGTGAATCACTTGGCCAGAAATGTTTGTAATTTTTTAAGCTCAGCTGTTTCGTTGTCTTCATCACTTAGGTGCTGCATTGTGAATCACCAGTGAGTGGATGACAGAGTTCTTCTGTGCTGGGTGATGGTTTTATGACAATGTTTTGCATGTGAACTCATGTAGTGTGAATCTTTTAGGATATGTGCTGGATTATCGAGGGCCGAATTAGTGAGGCTATAGTGTAATAGGAAGCAGATCACATTAATAAATGACCAAATAATATATACCACACATCTCTACATCATCTTTGACAACAATTGACAATTTCAGCTGCATATACAGAAATAACTTCATAACCCTTGGGAGGAAACAGGTATAAGTTGAAACTTCCTGGCAAATTACAATTGTGTGCCAGAACTGGGACTCAAACCTGGGACCTTTGCCTTTCGCGGGCAAGCGCACTACCGACTGTGCTATCCCGACATGACTCATGATGCCGCCTCACAACTTTACTTCCACCAGTACCTCGCCTCCTACTTTCCAAACCTCACAGAAGTTCTCCTGCGAACCATGCAAGAGTAGCACTCCTGGAAGAAAGGATTTGATAGAGACATGGCTTAGCCACAGCCTAAGGGATGTTTCCAGAATGAAACTTTCACTATGCAGCGAAGTGTGCGCTGATATGAAACTTCCTGGCAGATTAAAATTGCAGCGCACACTCCGCTGCAGAGTGAAAGTTTCATTCAGGTTTAAGTTGCAAAAAAGTAGGATAATGGAGAGCCCCTCAGGGGACTCAGCATTCACTTTCTGGGTTTGGATTTGGCAAACCTAGGGTCCCTGAGCTGGGGACTGGTGCTGCCAGACTTCTGACACTGTAACCGCTGGGCATGCTTTAGTGACCACAGTGTGGTGCAGCAGTGGAACATTGTGTGTCTCAGGGACTGGGGATCTTGGCTTGACCGCCTGGGTCACTAGGATGGGAAAAAAATCTATAAAAATACCTTAATCTGAAGGTATGTTATGGAATGGTGCGATTCATGGCTGTTGAGGTTGAACAGTCGTTAGTGGGCATCCTATGGGGATAATTATTGTCCCACCTGAATTGTACAAGGCTTACCTAGGCATAAGGAGCTCTATCTAGCTGGGCATTTATTTCCTTAGCTGCTCTTGAGGCAGATAGAGATCCTTCAACTTCTTTCTTTCCATCTCCTAGTGGGATGGGAGTACCACCGGAGGGAGGAAATAACACTCACTCCAAAAAGAGGGCTCAGGTAACCAGTTCTCCAAACACAGAGCACAGTCGAGTTGATTTTGTCAAAAGTAACAGAGTACATTCTGCAACCCAGAGCATGTTTTAATAGTAAAAAGAAAAAAAGAGGTTTAATATGACAAAGTTTTGCCCTTCTGTTTCAACAAGGAATTGCAGGAAGTCTGAAATCTATTAAATGGTTGCATAATAGTATCCTTCTGGTGGACACTTCCAATTCACGGTGGGCAGTGCAGCCTAGACAATGAATCCCTGATTATGTGAATGTGGCCTCTCTCCAATTAAAGGTGGTGATGATCATGTGGAATTTATGGCTGTTAGACCTCAACGGGGAACATGTTCAGCCTACCTGGTGCAAGTCTTCAACTCTTTGATGACAACACAACACCCAGTCCCCGAGCGGAGAAAATCTCCAACCCGACCGGGAATCAAATCCAGGCCCCTTGCGTGGCAGCCCACCATGCTGTCCACTGGACTGCGGAGGCGGACTCCAATTAAAGGTAAAGCCATATATCCATTGCTTTGGGCACACCACCTTTGGATGCAAGGGAAAAGGCACTTATGGTAAAGCCCTGTACATAGAAACCAATAGCATGCCACCTGCAAAATGTGTTAATTGTCCTGGCATCCATCTTGTTTGGAATAGGGACTTTAGGGTTTATCATGAGGAAAAGAATATGCAGGACATTAAATTGAAAAAGCGCATTCCTCTGATGAGGCTTGTGGGACTTAACTGTGGGGCCATCAGTCCCTAAACTTACAAACTACTTATGAACTGACTTATGCTAAAGACAGCACAAACATCCATCTTCGAGGGGGGATTTGAACCCCCACTGGGGAACAGCCTCACACATCAGAGCATAGCACCTCAATGTGCTCCGCCACAGTGCCAAGAAGGCCTTCAGAGGCATACAACCTCCTGTATTTGCCACCTCTTTTGCCTCTGATCTGCAAAAGCCAGTTTCCAAAATTGATACTGCCACACTAACGGGGTCATTAGTGTTGGCACAAATACATGCACACGCCATTGTATCTGTCAGGTGGTAGTAGCTTCAATACCCAAAGCCCCCTGAAAACATCTGAAAAAGCTACAGCCACATCTTTCCATAGCCCTGATTCCTCAAACTGCAGAGCCTGCCCAACCATCGAGTCCAGCTGCTACTACATCTGTAATAGCCCCCAATCACCAATCAAAGGCAATAATAAATAAATAAAATAAAAATAAATACATCAAGAGTAAATCTCCCATCACAAATGAAACCTGACTCTAAACCATTGGACAATGACATTGTTATTATACCTGACAAGGTGCCTCAAAGCACTGAGTACTTCAAAATGTCTTAGCATACCTTCATGGGAAGCAGACAGGACTTGTTTGCTTTGATTTTATAGAGCCTTTGTGCAATCTCAGCTTGATTATGGGTGCATTGTGAATAGCCCTGCAAGACCATCTCATTTAAAGATGTTAGATGTGGTGCACCTTGAAGAGATTTGGCTGGCCACTGGGATATTCACAATGAGTCCCATACCCAGCATCTGTGCTGAGAATGCTGAGCCATCACTGTTAATTAGATGTCAGCTACTCATGGTGTGGCAGGCATATAAAACACTATCCACACCATTCACACCTGTATTCCATACCATCACTCACTTTCCAATGGAGAGCCTTTTATATAATCAACAGCTGGTGATGAAGCCTAATGGCAACCACACAAAGGACTACCTTTTAGATCTGGGTGATGCTAGTTTTCATGTTTTACATCACAATTGGAGCTGATTTTCACCTTGTCTGCTTCACAGGCCTAGAGTAACATTAGACAAGACAAATTTTAACAAAGACTTCTCCCCTGATTTTTCATGTCAGTCTGGTTTTATTCACATTTTAGATGGGTATCAGGTTTTACAGTGGTGTACACTGATGACTCTAAAGAAGGGGAACTCTGTCAGATGTTCTGCAGTGTTCCCTGATCATGTTATCATGATTCACCTTCCTGAGAACTATTCTAATTTCTCAGCAGAGTTTTATGTGATTGTGGAGACACTGGAGCAGATAGAAAAATCTGGTTGCCCTGAACACACCCTGTGTTATAATAATGCACTACATTCAGGAATAAGCAGAATGAAGATGCTGATTGGGCTGTCAAGAACACCTGCAGAGAACATGTTGTAACTTAGCAGCTATTTCCATGCAGGATGTCCTCTCTGTGTTGCAGCAGAGATCTGTGCATTTGTGGGACGAGCAATGGTCGACAATGATGGTGAATAAGATGCAGTTGGTGAAACTAACTATCCGACTGTCGTGGTCCTTCTGCCGAACACTGTGGCAGGAAGAAGTGTTCCTTACTTGACTCCACATCAGTCACTGACCCTCACATAGCCCTGCGGTGTACAAATTTCTATAAGCCACATTTTAAGTGAGTGCATTGATGTAATTTTGAGTGGAAGTGGACCTTGGTGTGGATCAGCCCTCAATTTTAGCTGATGATGAGATGAGTGTTGTCAAATTTTTTAATTTTGTGATTTCGATCAACTATGGACTAATATTTTAGGCTGGAGATTGTAGTGTGTTTCTGAGTGTCTGTCTCATAATTTTTATTCCTGTGATCAGTCAGTTATGGTCATCTGCTTTGTCATCTTCGTTTGGTACATTATTTCTTTTAGTCACAAAGCTGAAATGCCAAATATATTTTACTGTGCACACACAGTTTGTCTTACTTTTGTCACACTTCACATTCACGACTCCTGTTTTAAAGTACAGTAGAACCTCGTTTTTACGCTTTTCAAGGGACTTAAGTAAAATGGTGTAAAATGCAGGAAAATGTAAAAAGCAGGAAATAACGTTTTAAATGGTAAAATATGCTTACTGCATCAGCCTTGCATTTTCGTAGTTTATTTGTGATATATGTACATAATAGGCATCTATATACTCGCCAGAAAGTTTATTATACAATACAGATTATCCAAATGTTTACTATTTTAAGCGCCAGGCAAAACGTAATTCTATGGGAAGTAGAATTTTTTGACGTAATTTCATCCATTATAATCGAGGATGCCGCTATTTTAAGCACCAGGCAGAACTGGAAATTTTATGGGAAGTAGAAATTTTTGACGTAATTCCATTCATCATAATCGAGGACGCTGCTATTTTAAGTGCCAAGCAAAACTGGTAATCTTATGGAAAGTAGAAATTTTGACGTAATTTCATTCATTATATTTGAGGACGCCGCTATTTTAAGTGCCAAGCAAAACTGGTAATCTTATGGAAAGTAGAAATTTTGACGTAATTTCATTCATTATATTCGAGGACGCCGCTATTTTAAGTGCCAAACAGAATTGGTAATTTTATGGGAAGTAGAAATTTTTGACGTAATTTATTCATTATAATCGAGGACGCCACTGCTGGGCTATGTAACACATCTTCAAAATTACCTGAACCGCTTCGATATCATTTGGATGCTGCTGCTAGGCTATGTAACACATCTTCATAATTACTGCCTTTTACCGGCATTACGTAATTATTTACGTAGTAGATGTTTCACACGACGATATTAGAGAATTTATTCGCGTTCTCGAGTACAAACATATGCATAAGTATTTTTATGACGTTTGCATAGGATCGGCGCCTCTCACTATTATTGCGTTTTTGAGGCTGTGGGTATTATGATACCCAACTTTGACAGATAACGTTCTTTATTAATCAGAAATATTTATCACAAAAACAATGCAACTCTTTATTCTTACTTCAACGAAGCAAGTGGTTCTGATTGTTTGAGTAGACGCCAGCCGCTCTGGCAAAGAAGCTAGCAGAAAGAGGAACTACACCGCCACAAATCAGCATTATTCTCACGCCAAGCGCTCTGGCAAAGAAGCTGATGGAAAGAGAAACTACATCGGCACGTCGTAAGTCAACAACGAAAGGCGAAATATACGTTTGCATTTATTCAAAGTGTCAAGAAACTCGACTGCGAATAATTTTTAAGCGCTATACTTTATGGGGAAAGCCATGCTAGCATCAATTTATGTGCATTATGTCATTTTTCTTCACGAAAATTGTTTCAAAAAGCGTAAAACGCGGGAAAAGTGTAAATATGTTAAAGCAAAATCAAGGGCGAATTAACATTGTAAACATAGGAAATTTGACGGGACCGACAAAAAATGGTGTAAATGGCGGGAAAATGTAAAAACCGAGAATGTATAAATAAGGTTTTACTGTACTTTCCTAGCACTCATATTTGATTGATTCTGTTCAGGTGCTGAAAACCGTGCTGTTAAGCACCCTACTCATCCTATCAAATAATGAAAGGAAAGCAGAGGAGATACATTTCATTCAGTGGTGTTAGGCAATTGGGAATTTGGGTCAGATGGGAAGTGTATACAGATAGCTGAATTGGTAAGACACAGCTCTCTTAAATGGAAACTGGATTCAAGTCCTGGTGTGGCACAAATATTCAAAAGTGACTCTCATGTTTTTCAATGTCCTGGAGGAGATAAGACCAGAAATGTATACTTATTTCCAAATACATTACTCCTTAGTCGATCAATGGTGTATGTTCTTTCAGCCGCAAGGACAGACAATATCTGCATAACTACAAATTTAACTGCTTATGAACTGAAGAATTTTCAAAAAGATAATAAATAAAAGGAACGGGGTCTGGCAAAGTTGAAAGAACAAGAGTTTGAGCCAAGTGTCAGAGGGAGCATTAGGCAATGTTTGACTGAGTCGGGGTCTTATCTATCGAGGAGGTAATGAATTTCACTATATAAGGAGAAATCATCTTGAAAGCACTATTATATTAAGCAAGAGAAAATACCTGAAGATAGAATTGGAGATATGATACTGTGAGAAGAATTTGACAGAGAACTGAAAGATCTAAGCTGAAACAAGACCCCCCTGGGGTAGATGTCATTCTCTCCTAAATGCTGATGCTTGGAAGAGAGAATTGTGACCATAGTATACAACATAGTGTGTGAAATATCTTCAAATTTCAAGAAGAATGTAATAATTCTAATTTGAGGGAAAGCAGACAGTGACAAGTGTAAATAGTGCCAAACTCTCAGTTTAATAAATCAACAGAATTATGAGGATAGATTGCAACTCTCCATAAAGACAATATCTGGGCTGCACACAGGCATGTAAAAAATCTTTTACCAAGTTTTTCTAGACTTTTTTTGTATGTTTGTGTGTGATTGTACACATTTTTAAGTGCAGGAGGCACATAAAAGAAGACACTCATACACACAAAATTTCAGCTTTTGGCCATTAGCCTTTGTCAGAAAAAAAGACACCATTCACTCAAGCACACTTCACAGACACACAACCCTCCTCTTTGGCCACTGCATTCCAAATTTAATCATAGTTTTATGCTTCAATTTATGTTATCCAGCTACCCCCACAATCACCTAATGCCTTAATCTGCCCTTTTCTATTTTCATAATGTTCCAATGTGCATGTGCATTCTCGGTGGCAGATGAGGGTTTAACAATCCGAAAGCTTCATTTTCTGTTTATTCTGTTATGTGTATTTCCATTGTTTAAAAATAAAGTAACTAATTAAGGAGATTTTTAAGGAGCAACACATAGTGCAAGGAAGACATGAATTGGAAGTAAACAGGATAAAGAGTGGGGAAGGGAGGATGGGAGAATGTTTAGCATAGGATATAGGGATGTCAAAGTTATCTTAGGTTGAGGCCAGAATGGTTGCAGGACCATAGAATGTGTTGAAGGAACAACTCCCATCTATGCAGTTCAGAAGAACTGCCCCCCCCCCCCCAAATGCCTCCCCTCCCTTTATTCCTCTCTTGCCCCTCCCTTTCACTGTATTCAATGCCACTCCTCACATTCCCCCCTGTCAGACCCATTACAATCCATGATGCAGCATGTAACTTTCCAGCCCCACTGTTACCCAGCATCCTTCCCCCTCCGCTCCCCTCCTCACTGGTTGTCATGATGCTTGTGGTGTTGGAGTGGCCAGAGATGGTGGTTGTGTATGTGTAGTTGTTTGACTGATTGTGTGAATGTATGTGTTTCTTTTTCTGATGAAGACCATGACTGAAAATTTAAGTTGTGTGAATGTGATCGTCTATTTTTCGTGCCTGTCAGCAGCTCAGTAAGCCTCTTTATGGAGAGTTGTTATCTTTACTCCATTATTAACATTCAAATCTCTATATGAAGTAGCCATAGTTGTCTGCTGTATTAATTAGGTATACTTCTCTGTTTTTCCTAATAGTTCTGTTTCTGGCAATAAGTATAGATAATTGTTGCACTTAGGATCTCTATTGAACATGTCAATAAGTAAGAGGATTTTAGTTTTATTTATAAAGTAGATTTAAGCTACTTATTACTTGAAACTTCCTGGCAGATTAAAATTGTGTGCCAGAACTGGGACTCGAACCTGGGACCTTTGCCTTTCGCGGGCAAGCGCTCTACCAACTGAGCTATCCCGACACGACTCATGATGCCGCCTCACGACTTTACTTCTGCCAGTACCTAGCCTCCTACTTTCTAAACTTCACAGGAGCTCTCCTGTGAACCATGCAAGACTAGCACTCCTGGAAGAAAGGATATGGTGGAGACATGGCTTAGCCACAGCCTAAGGGATGTTTCCAGAATGAAACTTTCACTCTGCAGCGCAGTGTGCACTGATATGAAACTTCCTGGCAGATTAAAATTGTGTGCCGGAACCAGGACTCGTACCTGAGACCTTTGCCTTTCGCAGACAAGCGCTCTACCAACTGAGCTATCCCAACACGACTCACGATGCCGCCTCACAACTTTACTTCCACCAGTACCTCACCTCCTACTTTCCAAACTTCACAGAAGCTCTCCTGCGAACCATGCAAGACTATCATATCAGCGGACACTCTGCTGCAGAGTGAAAGTTTCATTCTAGAAACATCCCTTAGGCTGTGGCTAAGCCATGTCACCACCATATCCTTTCTTCCAGGAGCGCTAGTCTTGCATGGTTCGCAGGAGAGCTTCTGTGAAGTTTGTAAAGTAGGAGGCGAGGTACTGGCGGAAGTAAAGTTGTGAGGCTGGCATTGTGAGTCGTGCCGGGATAGCTCAGTTGGTAGAGCGCTTGCCCGCAAAAGGCAAAGGTCCCAGGTTCGAGTCCCGGTTCCGGCACACAATTTTAATCTGCCAGGAAGTTTCATATCAGTGCACACTCCACTGGAGAGTGAAAATTTCATTCTACTTATTACTTCCATGTGTAAATTCTGCTTTCGCAAAGTAGGAAGTGCAGTACTGTGCCTTGTTTCAACAGTACCTAAATTAATCTAGGGAGGCTTGTTTGGTGTCCCACCCCACCTACTCCTCACCTCTACTAACGCAATGTGACAGTATGTCTTCTGAAATTGTATGTATTAGAAGGTGGTTACCATGAGAGAAAGTTTGGAAAGCTCTGCCCTAAATTGTTAACATTGTTTCACTTTGTCAATCTTATAGAGCCCAAAGATCTTGCCTAGCTGACTCTTTTGAACTTGTCATATTCCTAAAACTTCCTACCAACACTCCATAATATACAGAGCCAAAACAATCCCAGAACACTGTTGTTAAGATTTCCACCAAACCCTTCAAGTGCACAGACATTTCAGTCCTATCTCAAGTTTTCACCTATAGCCTAAAGTGCAAATTTAGCTCTTGTTGACACTTTGAAGACAAACTCTCCTTCTCCCACTAGCTACAATGATATCTCTTCTTTGCCACCATTCCCCCAAACCAAAACCAACCTAATCCCTAAAATGAACCCTGCCTCAATCAGTTCATATCAGCGTCCAACTGTGACCCCTTCCCTCTCCCACCTAACCATCCCCGTCTCGTAGCAAAACCTCACCTACAATGCAGCCTTATCATCATTCATCAAAACATCAACCTTTCAGAATAACAGAGGACTGCCAAATGCAACCTTAAAACATATCCTGATCCAACCAACTCTATGCACTCAGTTTTCACAACTATTGCGATGTACTGCAGTAATTACTTGACAGAAGGCCTCTGCCAATTGTCTGAGTGAATGACCTCAACTCAAAGCTCAACATAATCTCCAATCCGTACTGGAGGCCCTTACGAGAACATCTTCCCTGCATCCATCTATCATCTCACCCCAGCAACACCCTCACACAACTATCTTTTACATGCTCCTCAAAATTTACAAACCAAACATTCACGTTTATTATTCTCCTGATGAAAGAATTTTGGCCATCATTCACTAACCCAACCAGTTGCCAAAATCTAGCCTCCCACATCAAGGTACAACCACTTCCTTCTCTAACTCTCCGCTTTACCCACACTTTACCTCCTGTATCCTTACTTGAACTACTGATACCTCTTCCCTATAATATATACCAATATTAGTTTTGGTCTATTGGACATAACTTCCCCAATTCCCTCAGACTCGAGACCCACAACCTCATTCACCTTACTAATAATATCCTAACAAACAACTACTTTACTTTGAAGGAATCAAAAAGAGGAAAGAAAATCTGTGGCACAGCTATGGTAACCCACATGGCGTTGTTCCTATGCCAGTCTTTTCATGGGTCATCTGAAGAAATCTTCCTAACCTCCCAAAACCTCAAGATCCTGGTCAGGTTCACGTTCATAGATGATTTCCATTATCTGGAATCAGGACCAAGATACTCTATCCACATTTCTTCATTGTTGCAACATCTCCTCTCACATTCACCTCACATTCTTAGTCTGGCATGCCTGATTCCTAGACATTGACTTTCACCACACTGATGACTCCAACTACAACTCTGCCTACACTCAAATCACCAACCACTAACAGTACCTGCATTTTGACAATTGCCACCTTTTAATACACAAAAATTTCCTTCCACACAACTTGGCAAACCATAGATGGAACATTTGCAGAGATCAGAACTCTTTTTTCCAGTATGCCAAAGATTTCACAAAGGCCTTCACTTACAACTTAGTTCCAAACAGAATCCTCAATTCATAGCTCCACACACCTCCAATCCTCCCTCCACCACCAATAACCAATCACAAAGAAGCATCCTGCCTTGAATACCTAATAACATAAAGACTGGAATAACTGAACCACCTGCTTTGTCAGGGCTTTGATCATCATGCCCTGAAATGAAGTATATCCTACCCCAGATCATACTCAGTTATAGTAGTGTCCTATCACCCACCCGATTTTCCACAATATCATAGTCTACCCCTATGCCACTCAATGAATCTATCCCCTGCCATAGGTAAATCTATCATGTCCCTGTGTAAGACCTAGATGCAAAAACTGCACAATCCACCCACCCAGCACTTCAAATTCCAGTCCTGACACAGCTAATCCTATCCCTAAAGGGGCTGGACCACCTATGAAAGCATCATTGCACAATTTATATATTGGTGTGTCTACCAATCAGCTGCCCATCCAAATGTGGCTGAGAGCAAAGAATACCAACAAGCAGCTAAACATAACATGTCTGATTTCAGTGAACACAAGTCATCTGAAACATCCCCTCCACCATGAGCATTTCTGAACTGTGCAGATAGGAATTGTCTTTGTAAAACATTCACTAATCCTTAAATTATCCCGGTCTCAACCGTACTACAAGCAGATTTAGTTTTGGCTCCTGATAATCTTTGGTGTGAGACCATTACTAAGTCCAGACTGAGCCATAAAACCAACTGGGTCTTGGGCATGTGCTCTATTGCATAAAATCTTGTAAATCAAAGATCGGGTTTTATTTTGTAATTAAGAAAAGCAACGGTCCCCACAATATTGAATTCAGTGTCCCTTCCCATTTTACACCTTATCCATCCTCATGCCCCCCCCCCCTCCCTTCCCAATTGATATTCCAACTTGGACCTTCCATTATCAGTTTAATAAGTCAAGGTTACAAAATATGGAATGGAAAAACTGGCAGTATAGATGAGTTAGGGTTCTTCAGAAATGTTGAATCAATGAGATAATGTTAACCACCAGATTACCTTGGAAAATGCAGTAAGAAAAGGGGAAACATATGTAAATTTATAGCTTTTGTGAACTTGAAAAACTTTTTTGACAATGCCATTCTCTCTCTCTCTCTCTCTCCAATAACGGGAAACAATGAATTGGGGCATGAGCACACAATGCTAAGCATTTTGGACTGGATAAAATCTGAGGATTTAATCAAAAGCATCGGCCAAATGTTATAACTTGTGAGGTTCCTAAAATGGAAGTTAGAGAATTAAAAACTATTGTGAATGGACAGTGGTAAGCAGAGCAGGTGTGGAGATGTATAACTTACCACATCAGCAGCATTGTGTTGGATAGGTCCATGTTCACAGAACGAATATCGATACATTACATGAGCATTTGTTACTGCGTGGAAAGCTGATAGTCAAGTGACATGAGAAGCCATAATATAGCAAATTCTGCCAGGCAGCACCGATAGAACACCGGAATGCAGAACTAAGATTTGGGCAGATAAATTCGAATGACAAAATTGATCAATATGGTTGCAAATTATTAAAGGATGGAAGTAATAACAATAGATAGTAGTGATGAAGTGTAAAAATACTTACATAAAAATACATACATAAAAATTATATAGCCCCTACATGGAAATTAATTATAAATGTATCCAGTCACAGAACACACAGAACTTCTGCTGTAATAACTAAGTAAGGCTATAAAATCATAGAGATGTGTAGAAAATTACTGAAATCTTAATTCTTATATGAAATGTCTTTCCATTAAAATTAAATGACTTTCCATTAAAATATTTTTTCCTAACTGATAGTCATCAAATGTGTATAACTGATGTTTTAATGTAAAATTGGTTTTTGAATCCACCTTAACAATTGAAGGGTGCAGGGGAAAGGGGTTGGGACCCATAGAGTCCAAGAACTGAAATTCTTCATGGTAAGTAAAATAAAGTTTCAAATGATTTAACTCAATTAAATTTGTACAACAGGATTTTTAAATTTCATTTGTATTGTAGCTTGTTTACCTCTGAAACTGTAAATGCATCGAGTTCCATTTTACTACCATTATTTATTAGATAAATAAATGAATGGATTACATTAATTTTTCTGCTGTAGTATGCAAGAAACACCTGGAACATCTTATAACACTATGTCAGCAGCACATTTACTAATGATATTACAAATCTATAAAGATATTTACCTAAAATAACAAAAACTGAGTAATTGTGTGCAATAAAATGACATTCCCTTTGAAAATTGCATTAAACACTGGACATATATGCAGATGACAATCTGAGTTGATGGATGTTAAGATGTTGGCTATAGTATTCTTGGGATCCTTATCTTCAGAGAATTACATCTGTACGTGTTAAGCCCTCAAACTTGTCTTTGTGTAGTAGACCTGCTCAGTTCCTAAAAACTGGCAGAGACTGTTTTTACATTTGCTTCTTCTGTTGATTATTTATCAATGCTACATAAAGCAGTCCATTATAAATGACTTTATACTCAATGATTTTTTTTTATTTTACTTAAAGAAATCTTAACTACTTCACTGCCCTAACAGCAAAAGAAAGCTTTTTTTGCTTCACTTAGAAGAAAATTATTTATTGCAGCTTTTAAATATTCTGTTCACAGTAGGCTAAAATTAATGGACTTTTCTTGATTATGGATACAGCAAGCACTTCTTTCATACAAGTAGTTTTCAGCCTTTGCACATTGTGGAATTAATACCATATTTTTATCAGACTCCACAAAAGAATGGTCACATGCTAGATACATAAGTCAATTTCATAACTTTCATGAATTCAAAGGGGACATTATTTAAATTCCTTGATAGAGTCTGTTTGTATTTGAAATTACAAAGTACCAAGTTGCTGTTTTAATGCACAGTCCCATTTCTATCACAAATGTTTCATGTTACCACAAACAATTTAATGTGAAGCATACATATCATGTGGGACACCTTGTATTTTTTCAGTGGGCTATTGTTTCATGTTTGTACTTTAAGTGCAGTAAGCTTTTAAGTAAGTACAGTTAAATAGTAGTAACAAGGTATTTATTTAATATGAAGAAATATGGAAGATGATCTAATTTACAAACCCTACAGATTATGACACCTACACAACTATGATAGAATACATATTGGAAACAGAATGAAAAAATGATCTTCATACAGCACAACAAAAGATGAATATATCCTGACCAGATTAAAAGATGAAGAACAGGAGAAGTAGCTCAATTTATTTGACAAATATTTAAATCAAGTAGTGAGCATGCAGACATTACACGAGTCACAGAAAGGCACATTTAAAAGGCTTCTCATTTTTCTCAGCTTTTGGCCCATAGAGCGTTCATCAGAAACAGAAAACACACAAGTCTTGCCACAGCTGCTAAAGACAGTCACCGTGGTCGATCACCTGTTGATTGACCAGTGAACCGGCCAAGAAATAAGCAACTGCCAAGAGTTGAAGCAAAGAGGATATAAAATATCAATTGGTGAGAAAAAGAAAAGTGTTTCTTACAAGGAAAGTACTTGGAACTGAACAAACACAAAAACACCAAAATCGTGTGAGAGAAAATGTAAAGGTTCCTTATTGCACTAGTGATACTCCCATATCAACAAAACTCTGTAGTCATCCGTTAGAAGCCTCTGAGTATGCCATGCTGCATTGAACACTGACCTGACAGTACACCAATTATGACCAGTAGGGATGGTGGACTGTGCCTTGAAGTTGCATTTTGTGATGTTATTTATGTATTGAAGTGTCACATGGGTCAGCAAATCATAATCAATCCTGCTAATGTATTGCAATTGGTTGAGAAGAAGTTGTGAAGAACCCTTCTTCATTAAGATGGATCATTTGGTACCTATTATAGTGCAGAAATGTGAACATAAATTAGAAACAGATACTGTTGTAATACTAGCACATAATGAGGATGATGATGAACAACTCATTGCAAGCAGTAGTGCTACGGAGAGTGTGGAAAAAGGTGATGGAAGCAGTGGCAGTGAATACCAACTGTCTCCCAAGAAGAAGGTTTGAGTCACAAGTATCATCATGGCGTTTGATGACAACAGACTAGAGAACATGATGATTGTTACATAAGAGGTTTCAACACATATGAGAAGTTTCTGAAAAGATACCTTAATCTGAAGTATAAAAGCAATATTAAAAACATACTGGATTACGTGGTAAAGAAGCAAGAAAGAAATACAGTTTTCAAAGGAAGTCATACTCTGCTGTTGAAGACCATCAAGGATTGTATAATGGCGAAAGTAGATGAAGCACGAAAATGCGATTTGGCTATTCATTATTGGCATTTACAACAATGGGCATTTGACGTAGCCAGAAATCTTGGGCGTACAAACTTTACAGCTTTGATAGGATTTATTACCAATGTGAAAAAGGAGTGTAGGATAACATCACACCATATCACTATGCTCTAATCCCAAAAAGATAAGGATGACAAAGAAGAGCTGATTAAAAGAACTCAAATGTTTGTT
This sequence comes from Locusta migratoria, assembly GCA_026315105.1. NCBI lineage: Eukaryota > Metazoa > Arthropoda > Insecta > Orthoptera > Acrididae > Locusta > Locusta migratoria. The sequence goes on along the minus strand of CM048746.1, from coordinate 444,638,646 downwards.
GCTGACATGAATGAGCATATCATGACAGGAAAAAATTGATGTTAGTTCTGAGAAACAGCATCGCGATGTTGCAGTGAGTTAACTGTGCAACACATAGTTACATAATCAATGTTGCTAAACTCTAATTTGCTTCCAAGAAACTAGTGGAAAGTTTTGACCCTACGTGCAAAGAGAAATATAAATTCAGCGCCCTCAAAAGGTCATTGTTGCTGCGGGTGTGAGTGGGAATATGAGAAAACAACATCTGAAGAAATTTTTTCTTCAATTTTGAATCCACATTTGTTGAGAAAGTCATTAGTACCTTGTGACTCCTGGTCTGAACATAAGGATGAACGGGTACTACTGGAAGCATCTGGCGGAAAACTTTTTCGTCTAAAATTACAAATATGCACAATCTCTGGATGTGTATTTCAATATAAAAAATATTCACGGAGAATAACAGACACTATTAATCTACATTCCACTAATATGCAGCATGACAGATTCTGTCATTTATAATCAGTTTTCTGTCAGAGTCTACAGACCAATGCTTTGTTATGCATGGCAAAATGCTGGCTACAATATTGGTGAACAACATCAAAAGTGTCATTGATGTGGCATTCATCAACATTGATATTATAGAATGTGCAAATATGCCATACGATGGACTTGCATTTCTTCACTATGCGTTTTACAGTCATTCATACCACTCACAGCATTTTATTGACATTCCCTATTTATATTTATAGTCAAGCTTTTTGCCTTGCGTATGGCAGCTACAATTACATCTACAGTGTTATCTAGAGCACGATTGCAGAGTCTTGCAGAAAAATGACACCCACCAGCAGATTAAGGGATACATAGTGGTCCTGTAACCAAACATTCATATGGATATGTTTGTTTGAGCCCACTTAATTTTCTTATGAGAGAGTAATATTTTAACATGTTGGCTGCCGCAGCCACAGCAGGGGGCTATGGTGTGCCTCTGACACCACTGTGAAAGCCAACATGTTAACATATGATATTTATATATTAAGATTTTCTGGTAGGATTTGTCTAAAGTGTAACCTTGTACAGTAGTGAAATATCACCAATGAATAGTTCAGAAAAGAATATAATAATGGCTTTCAAAATGTGATGGTGCAATAAATTATTTAAGACATGATGGATTAATAAGGAGTAACTTAATATAATTTGGGAAAAGTGAAATTTCAGCAGAACTTTAATGAAATACGAGTCAGTTGACAGGACATATTCTGAATTATCAATGAATAGTCCATTCACCAAGGTAAATGTGGGATTTAACTGTCAGTGATAACCATGGCTTGACCATAGCAAGAAGGTAGAAGTGACTGCAGTATCATGTAAACCTTTTCATCTATCCATATTTACAGCAAACTGAGTATGTGGAGAGCTGCATCAATGTAGTTTTCAGCCAACTACCACATCACTCCATTTCACCTCTTTTACCTGATATTCACATGAACATAGTTCCACCTTCAGAAATGATACTCTATATGCAAGCAGGTTGGACTGCTGTAGTTCTATGAATTGGCATGTACTGCAACCAGGTATTTTCCACCTTCCAGGGTCCAAATACATTTTTTTAACTGACATTAACACCCTCCTCCCTCTCCTTTCCTTGGCTCTATTCTCTGCCCCTCATTGAATACTGCAGCTATATGTAATTATGTTGTTCATGAACACTTCCTTAATCAGTTAAATAAAAAAAAGTAAAAAAAAAAAAAAATACAAATAAAAAGAGACAAAGATTGAAAACAATTGATTTCCCGGATACAAGGGGAAACACTGTCCTTGAGATAATAAATAAATAAAAGGTACACCAAAAATAGAATTCACACTTTGTGATTTGTATTCTTCAACTAAAATATTGTTTAGAGAAAAGTGGCACTCTTGAAGATAACAACTATAGACTCAATAGCACTCTGTTATTGAAAAAGGTGATCTTTTCTTGAACTGTGTCAATTCTTTTACAATCTATCCTCAAAACTACCTGTTAATTATAGTAACCAAAATCTGTTTCTTATGTAGGTAAAACACAAGTTCAGCCACGCCTGGGCCATCGCATTCAGCTCCTCTTCCCACTATTAATGGCTGTTGCTGCACGCTTAGGTGCCCTGCTACCAATGGCCGGCAGCATCCTTGCAGGTGTTGCGCTTATGGTGCTGTTTGCGAAGACATCACTAATTGTCAGTACAGTGACTCTTGTGGTATCTTCATTATCAGCCATTCAGAGTGAAGATCACTATGTTGTATCAATACGACATGAAGATCCTTACCATTTGCTGAATTCACATTGAGTGGGTACTTCCCTCTTCAAGACTGAACGTAACAAGATGTACAAATTCTTATAATGATTGTAAATATATTGGAAAAATGAATAATAAGATTGTTTTACTTTTACAAGTTAATTTGTATTTGCTCCAGTGACATAAGTTCGTAAAGGATGATTTTTGTTTTATGCTGAAGATTAAATTATTGTACACCACATTTACTGTTTTTATTCCCATAATCTTCATGCATTAATTCTCCATGATTAGTGTGTTACTTATCTATTCCTCTGTCTTGTCTCCTCTTTGCCCATTTTCACCATTCCCTCAAACAGTCCAGTTATTCATCTTCCTCCCTTTCACTTTCCCATGGTTTTCTCATTACTCTGTGAATATATTATTTTATGTGATTTCTACATAATCTTTTGTAGATGAGAATGTATGAGGCATGCTTTTTAAGTAAGTTCCTTTTGAACAGAAGTACATAACGAAAGGTTATTTCAAAAAAGTAAATTTATTTTCAGAAAGTACATACATTACTCTATTTTTTGACCTAGTTGACAAGTTTGTTCAAACATTTATCATACCTCTCAACCAATTTTAAAATACCCTCTTCATAAAATCTTGCCACCTGCTCCGATAACGAAGAGTTCATTGCCGTTTTCAAGTGGTCATCATCATTGTAACAGTTGCTACTCAGGTGTTGTTTGAGGTGGAACGCCTTTTCTCATGAATCCTCACTTCAACTGAAGCCACCAAATAGTGTGCATTCGAATAAGGGCGACCCGAGCAGTCCTGATCATGGACTTCATTACAGCCATCTTTGAATTCTCATACCCACTTTGCTTTCAATCATAATAGTATCACCATCCGCTTCACAAATCTGTCGATGAATTTCTGCAGCAGACTGATTCCCTGCTGGAAAAAAAAAAAAAAAAAAAAAAAAAAAAAAGTATCACTCAGGGAACCACATATTCGGTGGGTGAGATGATAGTATGAAATATTTTCAAAGCCCAGAACAGACCCGTACAGATTAGCTACAGAGCTGACACTGAGCACAGTTGTTCCTGAGGCAAGCCGGCACACGACACATACTCGTTGCAGTATGCGAGCGAACTACTAGTGTATATAACAAAATGGAACTTACTTAAAAAACACGCCTCATACCAAAACAAGGTAAACACCACTGTGTCCCTGTCAGTAAGATATATAATGATCTTCCTTACCAGAGAATGGCAAAACTAGCAGCTGGGAAAGGCATTTAAATTCTCCAAAGCCTCATTTACCCCTCTTGCATAATTTCTGGTGAAAAACTTTTGGCACTGTTCTGCTGTGTGCATGATTAAGATCACAATCATAGCAAACTATCAATTCTCCATAAATACGTTCGCTGAGCAGCTGACAGCCACAAAAAATAGACAAGCACATTCACACAAATTTACGGTCATGGTCTTTGTCAGAAAATCACACACATTCACACAACTACCATCTCTGGCTACTCCAGCACTGCAACAGCCAGAGATGGTAGTTGTTTGTGTATAGTTGTCCAAGTGATTTTGTGACTAAGTGTTTCTCTGACAAAGGCCATGGCTAAAAATTTCAGTTGTGCGAATGTGCTTGTCTATTTTTTTTCCAGCCCGGTAGTGGCCCGGTGAGTTATCTATCCTCCATTATTGACATTCCAATCAGATTTTCCATTGTTAAACTATCAATTCCAACACATTTACCATGAACATAGCACCATAAACAAGCAAAATACTGCCCCCCCTCCCCATGCACTCAGAGACAGACACATATATCCTGTTGATAAACTCAGTGTAGCAACTCAGTACGTCATTTATGCTATTGCTAGCATGTGTGTCAATTGTCATGCTGTTTGGAACATTGGAAGTACTGTTTGTTTGTCAGAGGAAATTTGATTTTTATCACATATTATTGCTATTCTTGTTTATGAATTAAGATGGCTAAGTAACATTATACAATGTTTGAAATGGGGTGAGTGTTACACAAGACATACCTTTTCTTTGCAACTTTAAATACCATCAAATACCATCACAAAGCGGATGATGACTTTTTTTTTTTTTTTGCCTTTCAGTTTCAAGAATACAGAAACTGGGGGGAAAGTATAGAAAATGGAGACTTGTGACCAAGAAATGGAATTTTATTATCGTTGTGAGTGTACTGTGTGGCATAAAGTGGGAGGTTACCATTGAATTGACTTCGTGTGATGGACAAATGTTCACAGTGTTACTGTGAACATTCGTTCATCACGCGACATTGTACTCTGTAACTTCATACATTTGATCTGAAATGGGCAGCTGTCCCAAAATTGGCCATTTTCTAGAAAATAAAAGCAATCTGGAGACTGATATTCAAGAATTTTATTCATTTGACGATTGCAGAAACTCCCTCAAGACCCTTAAGTCTAGCTTTGATAAAGGTCATTATAGATGGTCATTTGTTGCTATTTGATGAAGATGTCAATGTTTCATCAGGTCTGATAAAGTGGATTCCACGATTTACTCAGAAAATAACCATTGTTATAATTAACTGTGTTATCTGTTATTCTGATTTCAATTGATTCTTTCAAAACACAATCCCAGTAACGTGAGGTGTTTGCAACAACTTGTCTCATTGTATATCGTCTTATATCCCTCTGAGAGACAGTGTTCAGCCACCGCAGATTTTTCAGGCTGCATCAATCGCGTATGGTGCTGATGTTCAACACATCTGTCACTGACGGTACGAACAGTCTGGCCAGTGTATGTTTTGCTGCACTCACGAGGTATTTTATAAATGCCAGGCTTTCTTAGGCCTAATTCATCTTTAAAAGAGCCAAGAAGTGCTCAAGTCTTAGCTGGCAGACAAAAAGCACACTTCATTTCGTGTTTCTTTAAAATCCTTCCTATCTTGGCAGACACGTTACCAGCATATGAAACAAAAGCAACAGGACTGGAAGTGCTTTCAGCTGTTTCAGGTGGTGGTCTGAACTCAAAAGCCCGTCAAGTCCACCTGTCTGTATAGCCATTTTGGTTAAACACATTCTTGAGATGTTGCAGAACTTGAGGTAAATTTTCAGCATCCGAGATGGCATCTGCTCTTTTTACCAAAGTCCATAGAACTCCTGCACATTGAAAAGAAGGGTGACAGCTGGTCGCATGTAAATATCTATCAGTATGCGTCAGTTTCCTGTAAACTTTTGTTGCATATATAGAGCCAGTTGTTCCACAGTTTCAGTCAGTCATGGCGAGAACAGCTTAGCTTCCTCGCCTGATGGACCACAGAAATATGGTGTACAGATGTCAGAATGATCCAGCTGGAAAACCAAGAAGAATTTGATCAATTAATACGCCAGGAGGTCTTCATAACCACAATGATTATTTTAGTTTGACTCATAAATCTACAGCTATAGCTACATATATATCCCATAAGCCATGATATAATAATTTCATTTTCTGTTCCACTTCCATACAGAGAAGGAAATAATAAATGCTTGTTTGCCTCTGTATGAGGTCCAATTTTTTTTATCTTTGTGGTATCTATGTGAAATGTAAGTTGGCAGCAGTACAATCATTCTGCAGTCAGCTTAAAATCTGGCTCTCTAAATTTTGTCAATGCTTCTAAAAAAGAATTTTGCCTTCCCTTCAGCGATCTCTATTTGAATTCCAAAGCATCTCTTTAACACTCTTGCACTGATTGAACCTACTAGTAACAAACCAAGCAGCCCAGCTTTGCTTTCCTTTAAACTGATGTCGTGAGGATCCCAAACATTTGAGCTGTACTGAAGAAGGGATCTCACAAGTTTCTATATGTGGTCTCGTTTACAGAGTAACAATATCTTCTCAAAATTCTCCCAATAAACAAACTTCTCCAAGTCTATCCTTACACGCACATTCCATTTCATATTGCACTGCAGTGTTACACCTGTATACTTAATTGATGCAGCTTTGTAAAGCAGCCTTTGACAAATACTGTATTTGAAAAGTACATTATTATTTTTCTGTTTATCTATATCACCTTACATTTTTCTACATTTATTACTAGTTGCAGTCCCCACACAACTAGAAATTTTGTAGACTTCATCTTACATCCTATTACAGTCAATGATCTCACCTTGCTGTACACCACATCATCAGAAAACAGCCACAGATTGCTACTCATTGTCAGTAAGATCATTTATGTAGATATAAAATAATAGCAGTCTTCCTTGGTGGACTCCTGATGATACCTTTGTCTCTGATGAATACTCACCACGAAGGAGAACCTGCAGGAATGTATTACTCAAGAAGTCTTCGAGTTACACATATGTGGGAAACTATTCTGTATGCTTGAACCTTCATTAGCAGCCTGCACTGTGGCACCATGTAGAACACCTTTAAGAAATCAAGAATATGCTATTTGTTTGTTACCCTTCATCAATGAGTACAAGACGATAATTAAGAAAAAGGGCATGCATATTTTCTAAAGCCCTGCTGAGCTCAAGGAAATTTGTTATATTCTAACTGGGAATATATTTAAGAACTATGGAGCAAACTGACTAATAATATTGGCCTCTAATTATATGGGTCTATTCTTTCACCTTTCTTAAAATCAGGATTCGCCAGCAGTTGCTCCCATCACCTGGAACTTTGCACTGAGCCAAAGATCAGTGATAAATGCAAGCCAAGAAAGTGGCCAGTGCCAAAGAGTGGTATGTTTGTATAATCCTGCTTCAACAAAGTGCCAGTCCAGAATGATAAACAAGTGACTGGATAGATGCCTTCAACACGTTATCAACTGTACATAGGACCAGAATTTTCTCGGGTTCTTGACATCTTTTGCTAAGAAATGACGGTAGTAGTAATTGTATGTTTTGTGGATCGACCTTTTTATAAATGCATGAATCTCTACTAACTTTATAGTCTTCATTTTCATGCCCTTTTTTGAACCGAGAGTACAAATGACTTTGCTTTTTCAGCATTTTCTGAATATTATTATTTAACCTTGACGAGTCTTTTCCATCCTTAATCCACATAATCAGCACATACTTCTCCAGCATTTTATTTACAATTCATTTAAATGTTCACTATAATATCTTTACATCCATCATAATGGGATCTAAATAATGTCAATTCATTCTCTAAGTGGGACATCAGCAATTGCTGATCAGTTCTTTCTGGTGAAAACACTCTCCCAATCTTCTTGTCTGACTTATTAACTTTAGTAACCATTGTCGCTATGATTACATCATCACTAACCTCCTATCTCTACAGTGACACTTGGTGGTAACGTCAGGCCTGTTTGTAGGTACAAGATTAAAATATTTCAATTCTGTGTAATGTGATGTATGTGGCATCTGTTCTTTCAGACGTATCTGAAAGAACAGATGTCACTTTTGATCCTGCAGTTATTATTTATTCATATTTACGGAATTTATGACTAAGTGCGAATGGATAAAGTTGAATGTGTACCCAGCCAGGACTCGAACTGGGTCTCCTGCTTTCTAGACAGTTGCACTGACCTCTACACCACTGAGGACACAGAGACCACCACACCAGCACGGAATTACTCAAGTATGCCACCAGTCAGATACAAATTCTCAACTTTACCCTGCCCACTAGAACTCAAACTCTTAGTTATTGTAAACTAATTCCCATAAGAGAAGGGGTCTAGGAGTGCCTCCGCACTGAAGAAAGGCTCATTGCCCATCATCAGCAATTTATAGATATATGTGGTGTCTGTTCTTTCGGAACATGAATATGAAACTTCAGAAAATTACAGAAATTTTATTTAATAAAGTTCAAAGTTCTGCTTGTCCGTACCACTTGTAGTGAAAGAATTGATGTTCCTGTCTATACTCTGTAGGTTAAAGTTGCTTTGACTAATACGGAATGGACAAGGTACCTTCATGCTAATGAGTGTAGACTCTCTTTGAATCACCATGACGATGGAACCAGACAATCAGTAAAAACATTGAATTGTGAATTTGGTTTCTCCTATAAGTGTTACACATGTCAAAATAATTTCTCATTGTCTGCAGAGAGAGTATACTTGTCAGCTGCAATGTACACCCCCCCCCCCAATAGCACCTGATTTGTCTATCTGATGTACACCCTATGCTTCACTGAAACTCTCAGAGCTTTCTACATCAGGATTCAGGCAGCTCTGTAGACCCTAGGATAAACTTAGGACAATCAGCTTCCTAAAATGCAGAAAATTCAGCAACTTTTTTATTAATACTTCGAAAATTTATTGATAATAGTTGACAGTTTAAGTGGGTTTTGTCTAAATGCAGCTTTATTTCACTATCCACATGAGAACTGGCAAATAGTATTGGTAGTCCTCAAACTACTGCCTAACCTTACAAAAATTTAAAAAGTACAATCCAGAAGTACTCTGCTACCAATGTAGCTGCTTCCTTTACGTAGCCCTTGATCTTGACCTGATAATGATCCATAGGTACGACTATCACAGAGTTGATAAAACATTTGGTTAAGACCTTCAAAAAATGTTCAAATGTTTGTTAAGCTTATGGGACTTAACTACGGGGTCATCAGTCCCTAAACTTACAAACTACTTATGAACTACCTTATACTAAAGACGGCACAAATATCCATGCCCGAGGGGGGATTCGAACCCCCGACCGTAGTAGCCGTGCAGACCGTGACTGAAGCGCCTCAGTCTCCTCGGCCACCGCGGCCGGCGTTAAGACCTTCCACTTGGCTCCAAAGTAATAATAATTTCATGTGGGTTATTGGCCTGGTGCAAGTCTTTCAATTGGACGCTACTTCGGCGACTTGCGTGTCCCTAGCCTAGCCAGTTATCCAACCATGGAATCCGAACCACATATTTTTTCTGGCGACTCCTCACATTGTTGAGAAGTGTAGTGCAGAGTGAAAAAATCGAAGGTCCGACTGGGATTTGAACCCGCGACCCTTCGGTTTCCAGTCTAGCACTTTACCCCAAGACCATCGGGCCCAACGGCTCCAAACTAAAGGACCTTCATCAACTCTAGAACAATGCTGCAAATTGCAACCTCTCCTTCAACTCTGTGCAACAATCTTCACTAATTCCACAAGCTGTCAGTATAAACTGAGGTTGGCTTTAGAACCCATGCAATAGGCATAACTTGTGACAATGCAAACAAGAACTTGCAGACAACTGTGATATATATGCTAAATAGCAACAAGTATGGCGTCCTCCACATCTTTGATAAGGTCCCCCAGAAGGCATACCAAGCACACAATGAAATTATTTCCGACCCTGTATGCCTTCTCTCTAAGGGGTTCCACTTTATGTTGGAGAGCCAAATAACTAGTAAACCCATCTCCCTGTGTCCCTTTTTGGACCATGCTGAAGGAATATCCACTTGTCTGCTCACAGAGTACATAGTTGAGGTCAGACTCCACATTGGCTCTCTGCCTTGAGCGGTACGAATGCTACACAACCTACTACTTGCCCCGTGGTGAGTAGATAAGTCGCATTGAGTAGATGTGAAGGTGCTTTGCAGCTGCAAAAACTGGGAAAAACAGTACTTCAGGGGTGTCTCTTGCGATGCACTAGATTCTGCACCACCGTTACATCCTGAGCCAACAGCTTGAAGAGGATCATAGCCAAATCATCTTTATTGCAAACCACAGCCAATTCCTCCTATTTCTGCACACAGCACACACGCAAGCTATCCATTCTACCATTAGTAACTTCAATTAAACCATGAAAACAGATATAAAATCTAAATTTTCAATTTACTACTACTTGGTGTCTCAATAATGGCAGCTGTCAGGTGGCTGAAGTGTGATCAATTATTAGACACTGTTCATATTAAAACTAAAGACCAACTACGATTCAAATTTACATTAAAGTAACTGAAGAATAGTTATTCCTCTGCACTACAAAAATACACAAAGATTGAGAATAAACACTGCATAATCACTAAAACACAGGCTGAATTTAAGAATTAAGAAACTCACTTCTGAACTGCTGTTCACTATTGTAGCTTCCTAATGATAAGGATTTGTCTTCATCAGATGTGTAATGCTCATATTTACATTCAGAACAAGTTTGCAATCACTTGATAACTGCAAAATCAAATTAAAGTCTCAAATGCTCCGTGATAGGCAGAACACGTCCCTGGTAAACTTATTCATCCAGTTACCCCACAACCAAAATTCATATGGATTCAAATCAGATGAACCTGTAGGCAAAACATGTGGAAAACCTCTGGAAATAACATACTTGTGAAAGGTTCCATTAAGAATAACTTTGACTGGACAATGAGCACCAGATGTTGAAACTCAGCTTCCATGAAAACAGTAGTTTCAACAAAGTTTTACTCTTTAAAAACAGAATCACATACTATGAGATGTCTCAATGTGCAGACAAACACGGTACACCTGTCAGGACCTCTGCATATATTATCTTCAAGGAACAGACCTAGAAGAATAAAGGTCTTGTGAATCCATACCACACAATGACATGCGGCAAGTGCAATGGCCCTACGTAGACAACATATGATTTAACAGTACCCTAAATGTGGCTGATATGTGTATTCACTGTACTTTGTAATGTGTGCCTCGTCACTCTATAGGATACTGTAAGCCCACATCAACTTCAATCCATACCTGAAACTTAAGAGCAGAGATATTTTCCTAAATCTCTCCAGGCAAATGCCATGATGGTTTCTTCCAAAAGGCATAGCTTGCAACAAAGCATGTTGGGATTTATTCCCATCTGCTAGCATTACTGAACCTCCCGATACCAATGTTGCTTAATAAATATGAATGTAATTAGTCTATTATCATTTTTTTCTCCAAAACTCTTGTTATTCTTTTTTCTAACTTGACTAGTTTAAGTCATTTTCTATTATTTGACACTGGAGAAGTTTGTTTAATTAGCAAATATTAATGAGTTAATGCCAGAGATGTTAGAATTCAGATAGTATGCTAATTAGTTTTTCTGTTAAAACCAAGTGAATTCTTTTCTCATAATATTAAAGTAGGTATGGTATAACTATGTTTCACAAATAATGTTAGCAAAGTTTTACCCTCTTTAGTTTTTGTATAATTATCATTAATTACAAAAGTATTATTGATAAACCTATTTTATTAAACATGTAAATGAAATACTGTTAACTGAATCGAGATTTGTATATTAATTTACTCAGTATTATTAACGCTATCTTTTACTACAGCAATCTGTATGTAACTGTTTACTTTTCCTTTATAAGCAATGTAATGAACACAATTAACAATACATTATTTTCAGTGACATTGTTTGAAATATATAAATAGGATACAATTGCGGCATGTGATAGAGTATTGCCTAGTCAGTTGTCTGAAGCATTATCCATGCTAGTTCAGGGTATTCTTTTGGCCGTGATCTGAGGCACAAGCCATGCCCGTTTGAACTTTTAGAAAGTGTATCTACAGTGAGTAATCCATATTTGTGCCCCACTAAGATGTCCACCTCAAACTTTTGTATTCCACACACTGTGTTGTAAATTCATATTTCTGATGTGTGTAATGTGCGTTACCTGTCACAATAATTTTAATTAATGACACTTGTAAACTGGCCATAAATGGGGACAATTCGGCACTAATAATAAATCGTTGAAGTGTCAAAGAACTGTTATTCTGTGTTATGCCTATGTTATCTGTAGTGAATTACTTCTTGCCCCATGAAGTTTCAGCCAGCTGCTACCGAGAGCAACAATCATCGACAACATTGATCTACGACCAGGTAACAGCACAAGCTGATTTTCTACCCCAAAGTAAGAACTGGATTATGGGGTTTCACATACTGCACCATCTGGATCTGATATGGAATGTAGTGTAAAATAGACCCCAAAAATTTCTGTACAATTCTTAGAACACTGTAGGCAGATACTGGCAATGCCGCAGCTGCTGCCACTACACTTCAAGCACCAAACCATGCTCCCCCCTTTTTTTTTTTAATTTCGTCATCAGCTTCTGTAAACCATTAAATGACTGAGTCTTCCTTGAGAACTTTCAGATGGCAATAATCATTATGCTGCACTTTAATTTCTGCTGTTCACATAAAAGTTTCACTAACAGCAAACTGACTTTTCTCAAGTGCCATACTGTTCACTCAAGTTATGACAAAGGACAGTAGGCCCCCCCCCCCCCCAATGTGACATCAGATTTGTGCTTGATTTTGAATATTTTTCCCTAGCTTATCTACTACATTTGACTGCAGTTTGATAATTACAGGCCATACTGGACTGCCATGAGTAACTGTCTGCTACATTTGTGTCTAAAAAGTGTCCTTTGTTCAAATGTTTTTAAAGCTTATGAGACTTAATTGTGGGGTCATCAGTCCCTAAACTTACAAACTACTTATGAACTAGCTTATACTAAAGACAGCACAAACATCCATGCCCGATGGGGAATTTGACACCTCGACGGGCAACGGCCTCGTGCATAGCAGGATAGCTAGTGCCTCAATGCTCTCGGCCACTCCGCCGTGGCTGTTCTTTGTGTCTGATATCCATGCATCTTGTACTTTACTATCATATCAACAACTATTTAAAGGTCTGAACACACCAGTCACAAACTGAACTATTCCATTCACTGTGGCAACATATGAATACTTTACCACACAACAGTCATTCTGATTAAACTGCTCAGTACTGCTGATGTAAAAGAGCTGTCAAATGAAGGAAAGGTGGACTGTACCTATGTATGGTAAACATTCCATATTATGAGTACAGTAAAGATTTTTAAACAGGTACAATTAAAACAGAAAAGGAAATTAAAAAAAAAAAAAAAAAAAAAAAAAAAAAGAACACTTATACAGCAATTTCACTTTCTATATTTCAAGATACAGGGTATAGGAGGAAAGTATCAACTGATACAATGTAAATTGTGTTTAAAGCTTCTGACATGCACTATGTTTATGTGCAAAGTTCACTCACATATTTATGCAGTGTAAAACACTATTAAAAAATTAACAATAGAGAAAAAACTTGTGGTACACAATATAAAGTAGCAACATTCTAACCAATACACAATACAAAACATAGAATATAAAACTTTCGCATGACATGTAGTGTCTACTCAATATTACAAAAAATTATATAATACTGAAAACAATGTCAACATATTTGTACTTTGTCATTTTTACTGTCCAGATTTCTTCAGATTGCTGCCCATCCCAGTTCGTTGAGCTGAAGGATTGCTTGAACCACATTCACACCACGGAGTCAGTAGCTTATCACAGTGAAGCTTCACATTCAAAACTGTAACTGGAGCACTATCAATGCTCATTTGTCTTATTTCTTTAAGTTCATATGAAACGGTATTCATACCAGTCTCCAAATCACGATGTCGTGTCACCTGTATTTGATTGAAGCACTTTGTCATATCACGTTTCCTCCTTACGCGATCATGCATGTGCCTGTTCATAATGGAGGGGGAAAACAGTCTATTAATTTGCAATATAAAATTGTATTTTATAGAAAGAATAAACATAATGGGGGTTTTAAACTGCTGCCCAAGCCACATTGAATAATCAAAGATACACTTTTACCAAATTCACAGCAAAACAATTATCAAGTCACACCATCACAGCATAAGAAACTCTTATAAAAACTTGGAATATGTAGTACAAAATTAAACTACCATCTGTAGTCTTGTATGATCAAAGAGCAAATATAGCTAATCCCATTGCTGATATCATGTGAGTTTCAGACTGCTCATTGGTAAGTGTTTATTATAACTCTCACTTCAACTTTCATGTAAGTATCCCATATTTTTTATTTACCTTTACTCTGTTCCTCTAAAATATTATGAAAAGAATAGAATGCAACTCATCATAATGACAATATGCCAAGCAGTAGACAGGCACAAAGATGATTCAAACAACACAACTTTCACAATCAGTCACTGGCTGCCAAATACCAAAGGTACATAAAATGGAGATGGTAGTGGGTATGCTATCAGGGTGCATGACATTGAGGTCTTTAGTGCCCGGTCGAAATCCTCTCCTAATTTCCAGAGGAGGTACTGGCAGAATTGAAGTTGTGGGGCGAGATCGTGAGTCGTGTTGGAATAGTTCAGTGGTAGAGCGCTTTCCCGCGAAAGTCAAAGGTCCCAGGTTCGAGTCCCGGTTCCGGCACACAATTTTAATCTGCCAGGAAGTTTCAGATTACCAGCAATACCCTCAATACCTTTCTGAATATAAAAGGCGAAACATTTCAAAACTACGTTCTTTACCTTTTATCACCAAAAATACTTCTGGCTAGCAGCTTGCATTCTGTTACTATTCCCAAAGCTCTGCATAGACCTTCCCGAATCCGGAGGACTGGCGAACCTAGTCCTCTTATTACGTTGGGTGTTAGTACCTCCTAGTGGTACACCCATCCCACTAGGAGGTTTAAAAATTTTGGAAAGGGCTATCTCGGTTCCACGAGCAGCTAGGGAACTAAATTTTCACCTACACAGAGAGCCCCCCCCCCCCCATGTCTAGCCAAGTCTCATACAACTGGGGTGCGATAGTACCCCCAGAGGTTGCTCGCTACTGACTGTTCCACCTTAACAGCCATGCATCCCATCAGCATGTTGCACACCTTAAGACTGAGGGATTTTTTTTATAGAGGTCTGTACCATCCTCACGACCCAGGTAGTCATGCCAAGATCCCCATTTCCTGGTACACACAACGTTCCACTGCCACGCCACACAGTGGCCGCTGAAGCATGCCCAGAGGTTAAGGTGATAGAGGACTGGCGGCGCTTACCAGTCTCCAGCTCAGGGCCCTGGGTTCACCAAGCCCATACCCAGCAAATGAATGCTGAGCCCCAAGAGAGGATAAAATGGGTAAGTGGGGTGGGCAAGTATTGTGGACATGGGTGGGAGTGAGATAGTAGCACTGCCTATTAGAACTGCAGGAACTAGCTAGCTATGTGAAGCAGCTTTGAAGGGCTATGACCAAAAAGGGAGGGGAGAGAGAAGAGCAGCATCATAATGGTGAGATAAAGTGAAGTATTAGGAAGAGTTGATATACAGAGAATGAAAAGTGGTGGTTGGAGAGCACAGAGATAATAGGTTGCTGTAGATTGAGGTGAGGATAATTTCGGATCCACAGAATATGTTGTAAAGTAAACTTTCTCCTGCACAGTTTGGAAAAGCAAGCGGTGGAAGTAGTAAGGATCCTAATGGCCCAGATTTTGAACCAGCTGCAGGGTGATCCACTTTGCTACTGGGCCATCTGGCCACAGATTGATGGTGGTCATTCAATCCTGGTGGGCAGTTGATTGGTAGTCATAGCAAAGTTTGTAAATTACATGTCTGTTTCTGATAGGGTATGAAAAGCCTCTGACAGGGTGGAATGAGAAATGCTGGGTGTGTGTATTCGGCAGGTCTTTCATCTAGGACTTCACAGTGACATGATCGCTGTGGATAGGGGTTGGTACTGGGAGTAGCATAGGACAGGACTAGCTTCTTGTTCCGGTTGAGTGAGCCGCAGAACACCACTTTGGGAGAAGACTGAAGGATCTCGGGTACGATGTCCATCATTTCAGGGCTTGATGGTACATAACCAAAGCCCTAAAACAGGATGTAGTTTAGTTGTTCCAGTCTGGGGTGGTATTAGGTGATAAACGTGGGGCTCCCATCTGTTGGGGGTGGAGGGAGGATGGAGGTACATGAGAATATGGCATGGGAAACATGTTTGCAGACTAAGTCTGGGGGGCTGTTTGTCAAGTCGTTTTTGTGAATTTCAGCATGCTGGGAAACAGTTCTTGTCACTACAAATAAGCCGACCACAAGTAGCCAAGCTGTATGCTCGAATTTTTTTTTATGTGGAACAGATGGAAGGTATCAAAATGTTGATATGGTTGTGTTTAATTTACACAGAGATGTGAATGGAGCCCTAAGATAAATGGAAGCTAACATCCAGATTGAGGAGGAAAAGTTTGAGCTAATTGGAGAAGTATCAAGGTTATGAAGGAATGAGGATAGAATGTCCTATCCCTAAGTCCAGATGAGAATAACATGAGCAAGAAATGGGTTTCAATTTTTTGGAGGCTATAATGGTCTCTTCTAGATGTTTTGTAAACAGATTGGCATAGGAAGATGCCATGCAATCATCTTTGGTTGTACCATGGATTGAGAAGTAGTTTTAGTTTATGATTTAGTTAGTAAAGCAATTGTGGAATGAGATATTGGGTTTGGAGTCTGAAGGATGTGGTAACAGGTGGTGTTTAATAAATGCAAGACCATGGCCATGAGCAATTTTAGTGTACAGGAAAGTGGTGTAAAAGAGCAGTAAGTGTCAAGAAAGTGAAGGGGTAGGTACAGTGGAGTATCTTTGACATGGGATGCTAGACTTTGGGCAGAGGAAGGAAGATTAGGATTGAATGTAACTTTGAAATCATGGTCATTAAAGAGGGGGCATACACACCCTTTAAATGGAAACATCATGGTATTTGCCAGGAGTGATTTAGAGAAATTAATCTAAATTAGAACAGCTGGAGGGGATCTGAACTGCCGTCCTGTCAAAATAAAGTTCCAGCCACAACTGAGGTTCCAGGATTTTGGTTTGAGGATTTTGAAAAGTTTGTGGAGTTTTGTTGTAGTAAGGAGGGTGACTCTGGAAAGAGCTTAAAGATTTCGGCAGGGATTGGAGGTTTTATTTGACTTCTGGGATGGGATAATCTGCTATCAGACAAATGCAGAGGTCTCTGCCACGTAGTGACGATAGAATCTTTGTCTGCATGGAGGTGATAAATTTGGGATCTATTTTGAGACACTGTGTGTGTGTGTGTGTGTGTGTGTGTCTGTTTTCTGATGAAGGCTGTAGTTGAAAGCTAAGTTGTGTATGTGTGTGATTATCTTTTCTATGGTTGATTAATCTGCCAGAAATTCTCCACTGAGATGCAAAAATAATATTCAAGAGAGACAGAGTGGCTGGCCAGTAATTATCTAAGCTTAGTACCACCAATAGTCACACAAAAAGACAAAAATAAACAGACATAAGCTTTCGGAAATTAATTCCTTCGTCAGGTAGGGGAAAGGGGATAGAAGAGGTGGTCTACTCACAACCTAGGCCATGCGGTAACCATAGCATGAAGGTGATATGTGGAATTCAGAGATTTTGCTTCATAAATACTGAATCATCTCCCCCCCCCCCCCCACACACACACACACATTTATCTGGTAGACTAACACCTACAGCCTATAACATGCAACCTCCCACCATACATCAAGAATTTCTGGAACACCTCAAGTCCATCCACATGCCCCTCCCACCTGAAAGCTTCCTAGTTACCATATATGCCACACACTTCTACGCAACATCCTTCACACACACGATCTTTCTGACCTAGAACACTGCCTTTCCCAACATACACCCAAAAACCTCATTCCTTAATACAATGGCCAATTTCATTCTCTCACAATTGTTTCACTTCTATGGAGCAGACCTACAAAGAAATCATTTATGGGAACCATAAATGTCTTTGTGATCTGGACTTATACTGAAGAAAATCTTCTGAACTTCCTTAGATCCCTCAACTCCTCCAACCTGAAATACACCTGGTCCTTATCCAGAACTGAATACACCTTCCTAGATGTTGACCTCCACCTCTGAGTCGCAGATCCACACTTGGTCCATATTAAACTGAAAAACAACAGTATTTCACTTTGATAGCTGCCATCCCTTCCATATCAGACTATCCCTTTCCTACAGGCTAGGCACCCGTGGCAAAGTTATCTCCTCAAGTGACAAATCCCACACCATCTACAACAATAAGCTATCCAATGCTTTCCTCTCCCACAACTACCCTACAGACATCCCAAGCAGTTCATGCCCCCCTTTCCAGCAACAATGTTCGTAACCCCACAACCACCCAAAAGCATCACCTTAATCAACCAGTACCATCCAGCCTGGAATGCCTTTACCCTTTCCAATCCAGTTTTTATACTTCCTCAATTTTGTCAAAATTCAATTTATTTTACATGGGTAAGGGTGGTGTTAGGCTTCACGGTTTGTTACACTAATGTTAAAGAAGAAGAAAAAATGAAATGCTATGTGAGGTCACTTGTTAACTTCATTTTCTTTTACACGAGTTTTTGAAAATACATTCGTGGATGTCTGTGGCTGTTTATACTTTTTCCTGTTGCATACTTCTAAAAACATTCTCTTGTGTGAAGTCCAGGCTTCCTCTTGCATGTTATAAAATAAAAATATTTTTTTTTATTTCTCCTACCTTGTTGCATTTGCTGCAAAGCAATTAATCATTTGTTTATTTTTTTATATATACTTTGCATTTTAAATTGCATCTTCCTATTTAGCGTCTGATGGTTATGATCTTCAACTTAATGGATTTGCATTTCTCAGCTGGCCAACGAGCTGTCTGATTCGATTTCTTCTGTAAGAAATGCGAGTTTGCAGCTGTTCTTTATAGTCCCTTTTACCAACTGAGTAAAGAATATAACTGTTCGCAACTGCAACTTCAATTAGTCAAAGAACATTTTTTTCCGGCCACTTCTATGACCACCTTGTAAAACCAGAGCAGCTGCAGTAATAATCAGCACTGTCTACTCACCCCATAAATTTAATTTGCTCCAAAATACCAGTAGATTTAAGGAACTACACAGGCTGTTTCTTCCTGTAACCAGTGATCAGTTAGGTTTGAGGACAAAAAAAAAAATGTACTCCCTAGCCTCTTGTCATGAAATAAACAATTTTCATCGCCATTTGAAAGGCACATAACTCATGTTCAGCAAGTTTTGTCTTCTTTAAATCACAGGGGAAAATCCTCCATACAAGGGATAACTGTACCTGTTTTAGATAAAATTTCACTTCATACCATAAGTGAACAAGTTGAAGGTTTTTGTAGAACCTGTTAATAAATATGTGGTAGCCTGTACCACCTGTAGAAGTTTGCAATTGCTGTGCCAAATAGACCACTATTCAAGTTTCAAAAGGTAAATAAGGATTAATTTAACTTTCTGTAGCTTTCCCATAATATGGAATGTTAGAAAAAATGTTACCATTTTCTGAAGCACATAGACAGAAAACTCTTAAACCCCACTTCGTACACTACTTTGGATTGGCACATTAAATCATTCTTTGAATCTCATCAAAAGCCGCATTTCATTTTGGTACATGATATTCTTTGCATTTGCTGTCAATATACTCAATAACATTCCCCACCTTGCTTCATCTCATAAGATGACAACCCCTGAGCTGTGACAGGTGGAACTAAATGTAGAATCCAAACCAGCTGGAAAAAACTGAGACAAGAAAAAACATCCTTGAAAAATGGGAGTTTATTCTAGCCAGTCTTCTGAGAAATAGTCAACTAATTCTGCATTCAAATTCAATACCATGTTTAGTATTACACCAAGAAATGCTTTCAATATTTCAAATGAAACATCCTTCCACAAATGTCACACTGTTTTGTAAGTGGCATCACTTATGAATTTTTTTCTTTAGTATATGAAAACTGATTGGAACGACTCCTGAAGAAGCGACCAACGGTTGCGAAAGCTTGTATGTCATTTTATTTGTGTCTGTCGACCAGCCAGTCCTTTGGGTAAGTC
Source organism: Locusta migratoria (assembly GCA_026315105.1). NCBI lineage: Eukaryota > Metazoa > Arthropoda > Insecta > Orthoptera > Acrididae > Locusta > Locusta migratoria. The sequence continues at coordinate 444,618,832 of CM048746.1, read as the reverse complement.
ATCCGTTATCTATTTTTATATTTGTTTATCCTTGTTTCCTTATATATATATATATATATATATATATATATATATATATATATATATATATATATCCTGGTGGGATAAACAAATATAAAAAATATAGAAAGCGGATGACTTACCCAAAGGACGGGCTCATCGACAGACACAAAGAAAATCACACACAAACACACATACAAGCTTTTGCAACCGTTGGTCGCTTCTTCGGGATAAGAGGAAAAAAGGGGAGGAGAAAGGGAAGGATATGGGTTTTAAGGAAGAGGAAAAGGAGTCATTCCAATCCCAAGAGTGGAAGGACTTACCTTAAGGGAAAAAAAAGGAAGGTAAACAAATACACACACACTCACACATATCCAAACGCAAACACACCTAGACAGTCATTTGTAAAAACCTAATGCCATTCAAGGCAGGGGCACATGTTAAACAATACATCATTTACCAATATATTTTCCAATTACAACTCATCGCAAAGACATAACGACGAGCTGCAGTAGGTACATAAAAAGGACACACACACACACTGTTCTTAAGCTCTCTTTGCTTTTTACAAATGTCTGTCTAGGTGTGTTTGCGTTTGGATATGTGTGAGTGTGTGTGTGTGTGTATTTGTTTACCTTCCTTTTTTCCCCTAGTCCTACCACTCCTGGGATCGGAATGACTCCTTTTCCACTTCCTTAAAACCTATACCCTTCCCTTTCTCCTCCCTTTTTTTCCTCTTATCCTGAAGAAGCGACCAACGGTTGCAAAAGCTTGTATGTGTGTGTGTGTGTGTGTGTGTGTGTGTGTGTGTGATTTTATTTGTGCCTATCGACGAGCCGGTCCTTTGGGTTTGCAGCATTCACAGATTCACTGAGAACCTTGCCTGTAAAGTAAAACTGAAAATATTAAAGTTGAGATTTTGGTTGAACACCATGAGGAATGACAAAACATTGTTGCATGACAGAAAAAGGAAGCTTCAGAGATCAACTTTGCTGTCTGAGTCAACATTCCAGCTATCTGCTACAGGTTGTGTATCTATCACTTTTGACTGCATTAGCAGATTATAATTCAGGAAAACTTAGCTAACGGTATATGGATGTTTCTTCCCCATAACTTTCATCACTAAATTCTACCTCGTCACCGGTAGCTTCGAGAAGCCGCCTGGCAATATTATCGTCACTTACACGTTTTCTATCAGCCTTTATAGTTCTAGAAATGCACAAATGAAACCCACTTTTAGTTGTAAGATCCACACATTAAGTGCTGCCATGCACCTAGTGAATACAAACAGTGTAATGGGCAGAAAGCTCAATAATGGAAATGTGTCGCACACTTTTTTTTTTTTTTTTTTTTTTAGGGCACACAACTACAGTCATTAGCGCCCAGACAAGAACATAGATTCGCTAGATCTCAAAAAAATTTGCGAGTGTCAGAACATCAAGAAGAGGCTAAAAACGAAAGGTAAAAGACAATTAAAAGGGTGAAACGTCCTTTGATAAGTTGGCCAAGTTGATAAAACGCAAAACTCGAGCAGCTGCTCGTGTGTCATCAGCTAAAATTTCCTCCAGAGTAGACGGAAAGTGAAGGGCTACACGGAGATGATTAAAATTTACACAAGACAGTAAAACATGTCGCACTGTCAGCAGTTCACCACAGGAGCACAGCGGTGCAGGGTCGGCGGATAGCAAGTGACGGTGGCTGAAACGGCAGTGACCGATCCGCAACCGGGCCAGGATGACCTCCTCTCGTCGAGATGGGCGTGGAGGAGGTCCTCCAAGCAGTCGGGATTGGTTTTACAGTTCTCAATTTATTGTTGTACAGTGAAAACCACGCACTGTGCCATGACGACATGATAATCCGGCGAAGAGCCCGTTGAACATCGTCCGATGGGACGCAAAAGGTAGCCAAGCGAGGCAAAAGAGTTGCGGCCTTGGCTGCTATGTCGGCGGTCTCATTCCCGGGCACACCCACATGGCCAGGGACCCACAGGAAAGAAACTAGACAGCTGTCACCTGCTAGCAACTGGAAGGAGCGTTAGATCAGATACACGAGAGGATGGTTTGAGAAAGGATCCTTAAGACTCTGCAGGGCACTACGGGAGTCCTGAACTATGCCATAGAAAGGTTGGCGGTGGTGGCAGGTATACAAAACGGCCTGGTGGAGGGCAAAAAGCTCAGCCGTGAAATTCGAGCACCGGTCAGGGAGCTTGTATTGGAAACGGATGTCCCCAACGACGAAGGCAGATCCGACACCGGCAGTGCTCTTGGAACCATCAGTGTAAATAAATATGGCATTATCGAACCGTGAACAGAGTTCAACAAGCCTCGAATGGTATACCAAATCTGGAGTGCTCTCCTTGGGGAGTGAACTAAGTTCAAGGTGAGTGTGAACCTGGGCCTGATGCCACGGTGGCAATGGGCTTTCGCTCAACCGAAAGGTGGAAGGAAGGGTAAAATCGAGCCGCTGTAGCAGGCGGTGAAACCGAACTCCAGGTGGAAGCAAGGCAATCGCAGACAACTGATATTGGCGATCGAGGAGTCGTCAAAAAATAATCGGTAAGATGGATGGTTGGTCATCGAACGCAGGCGGCATGCGTACCGACACATGAGTATGTCAAGCCGAGTGGTCAAGGGTAATACAGCAGCCTCGGCATACAGACTTTCAACAGGGCTGGTATACAATGCACCGGTCGCCAGACGTAATCCCCGATGGTGAATAGAGTTGAGACGGCGGAGAATTGACGGCCGTGCAGAAGAGTATACAAGGCTTCCGTAGTCGAGCTTCGACTGAACAATGGCCTGGTACAGGCGAAGCAGGACGGTACGATCCGCTCCCCATGACGTACCACTGAGGACACGAAGAACATTAAGGGATCGGGCACAACGGGCAGCCAGGTAGGACATGTGTGTGGACCAGCAAAGTTTCCGATCCAACATGAGTCCCAAGAATTTCATAGTCTCCACGAAAGGGAGAGCAACAGGGCCGAGACGTAGAGAAGGTGGAAGAAATTCCTTGTATCTCCAGAAGTTTATACACACAGTTTTCTCCGTGGAGAATAGGAAGCCGTTTGCGATGCTCCAGGAATACAGACGATCAAGACAGCGTTGAAGACAACGCTCCAAGAGACACGTCCGCTGGGCGCTGCAATAAATTGCGAAATCATCTACAAAAAGGGATCCGGAAATGTCGGCTGAAAGGCAATCTACGATCGGATTGATTGCAATGGCAAAGAGAGCCACACTCAAGACGGAGCCCTGCGGTACCCCATTCTCCTGGCAAAATTTATCTGACAAAACAGAGCCCACCCGTACCCGGAACTTGCGATCCGCCAAAAACGCTTGAATAAATTGAGGGAGGCGGCCCCGAAGGCCCCATGTGTGCAACGTGCGGAGAATGCCCGCTCTCCAACAGGTATCATATGCCTTCTCCAAGTCGAAGAACACTGATACTGTTTGACGCTTCTTTAGAAAGTTATTCATAATGAAGGTCGACAACGTAACGAGGTGATCAGCAGCAGAGCGGTGTCGACGAAAACCGCATTGGACATTTGTTAGGAGGCGTCGAGATTCGAGGAGCCAGACCAACCGAGCATTAACCATGCGTTCCACTACCTTACAGACGCAGCTTGTCAGGGAAATGGGGCGATAACTGGAAGGAAGATGTTTGTCCTTCCCTGGTTTGGGGATGGGGACAACAATGGCTTCACGCCAACTTGTGGGAACATGACCTTCGGTCCATATGCGAATGTAGGTACTAAGAAGAAAACACTTGCCCGCAAGTGAAAGGTTCTTCAGCATCTCAATATGAATGGAGATCGGGACAGGGCCAGAGCACGGTCTAGCTCCTGCATGGTGAAGGCGACATTATAATGTTCATGATTAAAAGAGTGGAAAGAAGACGGCCGTGCCGCCTCTACCTGTTTGCGAAGGAGAAAGGCAGGGTGGTAATGGGCAGAGCTCGAAACCTCCGCAAAGAAACGGCCCAGTGCATTGAAAACATTAACGGGGTCCACAAGGACTGTGTTCTCCACGGTCAGGCCAGGAATGGGGGAGTGGACCTTGATGCTGGATAAACGGCGTAGGCCACCCCAAACAACCGTGGAGGGAGTAAAACGGTTAAAAGAACTAGTAAAAGCAGTCCAGCAAGCTCTTTTGCTGTCGTTTATGATACGAGGACATTGCGCTCTCATACGTTTATAATTTATGCAATTCTCCAAAGTTGGGTGGCGGCGGAAGGTGCGTAAAGCACGCCGCCGGGCTCTAAGCATGTCGCGGCAGGCTGCAGTCCACCAAGGGACCGGAAAATGACGTGGAGAAGAGGATGTAAGAGGTATGGAATGTTCGGCAGCGGTGAGAATAACCTCTGTGAGGTATTCAACCTGACTGTCACAGCTGCGAAAATTCTGATTGTGAAAAACAGCCATGGAAGAATAAAGCCCCAGTCGGCTTTAGAAATGTTCCAACTGGTGGGACAAGGAGATGGGGAATTATGTAGGAAGTGGATGATACAAGGGAAATGGTCACTCGAGTACGTGTCAGAAAGTGCATACCACTCAAACTGGCCGGCAAGCTGAGGAGTGCATATCGCAAGGTCTATGTGGGAGTAAGTATGGGTTGTGTCAGAAAGGAAGGTCGGTGCACCGGTGTTGAAGCAGACAAATTGAGGTGTTGGAGAAGGTCCACCAAAAGGGAGCCTCTCGGACAAGGTGCCGGAGAGCCCCATAGGGGGTGGTGGGCATTGAAGTCGCCTACCAACACGAAAGGTGAAGGGAGCTGGTCGACGAGGTGTAGCACATCTGCCTGAGTAAGGGCAGATGACGATGGTGAATAGACAGTACAGAGGGAAAAGGTAAATGTGGAGAGAGTGATGCGGACGGCAACTGCCTGTAGGTGAGTATGCAATGAAATGGAATGGTAATAGACATCGTCTCGAATGAACATCAGAACCCCTCCATGGGCTGGGGTACCTTCCCCAGGTGGCAGGTCGAACCGCACAGAGGGGTAGTGGGGAAAGTCTGCACGATCACTTGGACGCAACTTAGTTTCTTGGAGACAGACTAGAAGCGGGCAGTGCAATTGAAGTAGTAGTTTCAACTCCTCCCGATTGGAACTAATGCTGCGAATATTCCATTGAAGGAGCGCCATGATATAAAAAGAGATAAGAAATGAGGATAAAACGAACAATCAAGCGGGGTCACCTCGACGGCCGCTGAGGACCGGATTTCGAGGGAGCACTGCTATCGCTGTCTAGGGGCAAAGGGTCGTGGTCCATAGGTTTGACCGACGCGCCTGCCACCTCCCTGAGTTGATCAGGAGGGGCGGTTTCCACCGCCGGTAAAGGGCCGGGTGCCCGGCAGACGGAGCGTCCCAGTGAAACAGAAGACGGCTGAGGCCGGCAACTGTTGGATGGCGTGACTGAAGAGTCACGCCGTGGCGGGGAAGGAGGGGGGCTATTCTTTTTGTGAGCCTTCTTTGAGGCATGACGGGCAGAGGAAGCGGTTGACGATGGAGAAGACGTAGTCTTGAGGAAGTCTTCACGAACAGGTTCTTTTTTTGAACTGCGGGCAGCGGATTTAGGTGCCCGGGATGTTTGGGAACTGGCTGTACTGTAGAACGGGCAGAAGGGATCGGAGAGGTGGAACGAGCAATTTTCAGGCTAGCTGACCTAATAACAGTGTCACAGAATGTTAAGTCGCAGGTCTAAATGCCTACCTCCTTAGTTGGTCGAGGTGAGGTGAGGACCTGGCTGAAAGTCCCGATGGGAGTACAGCGGGCTTCCTACTCGCTAACAACTTCCGAGCGGCATAGGTGGAGACCTTCTCCTTGACACAAATCTCTTGGATGTCCCACTCTTCTTTATAAACGGGGCAGTCCTGCGAAGAAGCAGCATGGTCACCCATGCAATTAATGCAGCGAGGGGATGGAGGTAGACAGTCACCCTCATGGGCGTCCCTGCCACAGGTGGCGCACTTTGCTGCATTCGGACAAGACTTACTGGTATGGTTATATCTCTGGCAATGGAAGCAGCACGTAGGGTTGGGTATATACGGGCGAACGGAGATGACTTCGTAGCCCGCTTTCAACTTAGATGGTAGGTCAACCCTGTCGAAAGTCACGAAGACAGTACGAGTTGGCACGAGGTCGTTGTTAACCTTTTTCATGATGCGATGGACTGCCATAACTCCCTGATCAGACATATAGCTGAGTATTTCCTCATCGGATAACCCATCCAGGGATCTCGTGAAGACTACCGCCCGTGAAGAGTTGAGGGTGGGGTGAGCCTCCACTTTTACTGGGAAAGTAATTTTTGTGCCTGGAACACATTCTCAATCTCAAGCAACAAAGGTCCCATTGCGCTGCTTGGAGCAGGTCTTCAAGGGACCTGCGATCGCATCAACTCCCTTCTGAATGATGAACGGATTCACAGCAGAAAAATCCTTATTGTCAGTACGTGACACCACTAGGAACTTAGGAATGTTAGGCAATACTTTCTGTGGCTGAGAATCATCATGTTTCCACTTATGGGTCAAGGTTAAGGATGATTTGGAAGGTTTCACGGCGGAGGTGTCCCCCATTATTACCGGCGTCTCCGATGGCACGCTCCTTCCTTGTGGGGGCCCTCACTGAGGGCACACCCGCCTTAGGTGACAGTTCGCACCTCAGGTCACACCTCCCGAGAACGGACGGAGGGACCAATCGGCATGTTCGGAAGGTATCAGCTCGGGTAATCACCCCTCCCTAGGCTCGGCCTTTACCGGGGGGTACGTACGTGCCCTACATGTCTACCCGGGGTGGGGAGTTACGCCTTACCCCGTCACCGGCTACGCAGAGCGTGGGTTGACCTTCAAACACGCACAGGGAGGAAAAAAGAAGGAGAGAAAGGAGGGAGAATCTCAAATGCCGAGGCGGAGATTAAAGGGCGGGTCGAGGACAAGGAGAAAGGGGGGAAGGCTAAAGAACAGGAAAGGAAGAGGACCAAGAAAAGAGGAAGTAAGAGAAAACGAGAAAAGAAACCTTGGACTGACTAAAAACACCCGTCTCCGGGCGAAGGCACAAACCGGGGGGAAAGAGGGAAGTGGCCTGGGGCGGAAGAAAGGTCGCTTCAGCTCGGGGCCCCATGCACGCCACACACGTATCCACAAAAGAGCTGTGGGCCCCCTGGGGGGGGGGGGGGGTGTCGCACATTGTCTGACATTAGAGAGATAGTGGAAAACGTAATGTCAGACATAGTCTGACAGAGTGGAAAGGTCATACCCTGAAATGAGAGCATTCCTCTGAAGTACCCTCCCCACAGCACCCCATTATCCTTCCAACTTCACATCATCCTCAAACCTTACAATGTCCCAAAACCACCCTCCTACTCCTGTACCCAATCCCACTGTATAAAACTCTCCCACACATTGTCACACAACCATCTACTCCAGGCCCACCACAGAAAAAACCTAATGACATTCAAGGCAGGGGCACATGTTAAACAATACATCATTTACCAATTACAACTCATCGCAAAGGCATAACGACGAGCTGCAGTAGGTACATAAAAAGGTCACACACATACTGTACTTAAGCTATTGGCCATGGCCTTCTTCAGAATATAGAACATTCATGCAATCACACAGTCACACAACTGTCATCTCCAGTTGCCACACTGAATCACACTCTGTGGTGTGGAAATAAGGGAGGGGGCGGAGGGGGGGGGAGGTTGCGTCATGGTGATGCAGATGGATAAAGCACGGCCTTACAGAGCATGTACATATGAGATGAGTGGAACGAGATGCAGCTTAAGAATGGAGTGGGTAGGCAAGTGAAGGGAGGAAAGCAAAATAAATCTCCCCCGCCCACACACACACACAAACACATGCGTGAAATAAAGTTGTAGGAGAGATAGATGGGACAGGAAATGTTGGGTGAGGAAAAAAGGGAGTTATCATAGGTTGAGGCCTAACAAAACAACCCTAGAATACTGTGGTTAACCTGTCCACAAAAAACATCAACCCCACTGAAGTTTCCATTTTATCCAAAGGTTTTTACCTTCAGCGCTACACCCAAATTCAATCATGTTGGTCTTGTCAAAGACCTGCTTTCCTTTTCCCGATCCCTATGATGGAAACACTACTTTGCCACAAATCCCTCTGACTAGCCAACCTAATCCCAACAAAGAACCCTGTCTTTCCCAGATGATACCACCATCCAACAGAAATCCCCTTACACTCCTATCTAATCACCCCCTGATTACCTCCTACTTGGCATCACCAGCTTTCCCCTAGTCCCTTCCTAGAACTCAAATCCTTCAGTAGAAGAAAGGAGAGCCATCCACAAACTCAAAACAAATCCCAACATAATCATCCTCCCTGCAGTTAAAGCTTGCACCACTGTAGTTATGAATCATAGTGACTACCTGGCAGAAGGGCTCCACCAACACTCTGACTCTTCCACCCACAAGTTCTGTTGGAATGACCCCATCCCAAAACTGCAAAAAAATCTTCAATCCCCGATAAAATCATATCGCTCCTCCCAGAAACTCTCCTGAATACATCTCCCTCCTCACCCCAACAACACCCCGCACACCCACCTTCTACATGCTCTCCAAAATTCACAAACCAAATACCCAAGCTGTTTAGTGTGTTCCTACAGAAAGAATTTCAACCCTCGGTGACCGACACCTTCAACCAATTGTTTAAAATCTATCCTCCCATATAAAGGATACCAACCATTCATTTCCTTCACCAACTCTCCACCATCCCCACCCCTTTACCTCCTGGATCTTTACTTGTCATAGTGATTGCCACCTCCCTATACACCAAAATCCCACATGCCCATGGCCATGGCTTGCCACTCTACCACTACCTATTCTAACATCCCTCTGAATTCAAGCCCAGTGTCTCATTTCTCATCACCAGTAACCATCCACAAAAAACACTTCCCTTGTCACCCAGTACTATCCCACACTCTAACAACTAAATTCCATCCTTCGCTAAGGTTTTGATTTTCTGCCTTCATGTCCAGAAATGAGAGGCATCCCCCAAGATCCTCCCCACCCCTCCAAAAGTGGTGTTCCATCGCTCTGCCAACCTCCATAACATCCTAGTCCATCCTTATGCCACCCTGTAACACAACCCACTGCCAAAAGTATCATATCCATGTAGAAGACCTCGCTGCAAGACCTCTCCAATCCACCCACCCAGCACTTCCTATTCCAGCCCCGTCACAGGCTTATCCTACCCAATCAGAGGCCAGGCCACCTCATACCAATGATGCAGTGTAACATATGCTTGATTTAAATGGCTGCTTCATAACCTGGGCCATCTGGATCCCCCCCTACCCCCCACCACCACTTTTTCTGAACTGCACAGATGGGAGTTATCCTCTGATCCCGAAATTATCCAGGCTTCAACCTATGATAACTCCCCTTTTTCGAAACCCAACATTCCTATCCCCTCACTTCAAAACAACAGAAGATTTCTTCTTCCACTTATCGTGCCTTTTCAGAATCGAGTGTTTAAGAAACAGCATATTTCTATCCAAAAACTAAGCACATAAAATAGGCACAAGCAAACTTCTTCAAATATGCAAAATTGAACAGCTAAGCAACACAAAGCAAACTCCACGAATCAAAACACACGGTATAGTGTTTATGTTTACCGATATGAACACTCATTTGTCACAGTGATAAAGCCACACAACGTTGGAAAACAAAACACAGTCTAATTCCGCAAAGATACCCTGCTTGCAGCCAGCGGGCGGCGGTGCCAGAGGTGACACATCAAGTCGCTACAACCCTTTACAGAGAGAGTCAACTTTGCAGTGATAAAAACACATACTTAGAACTCACGTAGAAGGGTGAAACTGTTTCATTTGGAAAACTCCAAATAATTTTATAACAAAAATAAATAAATAAATAAATAATAAAAATAAAAAAAAAAACGTTATAATTTTGTCATTTTCATTGGCTCCCCTTAAGCCATCTTACATAATGAAACGATACAACACCCAGAAAACTTATGTCAACTTACTCTAGCCATAGAACCTATGCAATTATAAATTTCTTGCCATGTCTACCAGTTTATTTCCACCAATTGTGCATTTCCTATGATCTATTTCCTGGGGCTGATTTGAAACAGAATAGGTCTTCTCCAAGTTTTCAACCTTTTTTGGATGGCCGATGTTGCCAACACTGTCATCAGGAACACTAACCATTCTCTGAAGCTTGTGAACCAAATCCTTGTTTATTAGAACATTTGAACCTGATTTTCTTCAGCTTGAACTCTGTCGAAAACTTCCTTCGATATACAGTTGAGCTGTTATCGCTCGCATGGTAGGCCTTCACAAGCACTATACGCGCAGGCAATCTGTACTGTGAATGGTCGACAAGTTAATAATTATCGACCTGTATGTAATAATGTGGCTCAAACCACTGATGTTTCAACATAGAATATGTGCCAAAAAGAAATTGGTTGAACTGGCTGAAAAGTATAAACATATGCTAAGTGGGCAAGGATATAAAGAAACACATTAAATTTGTCCAAAGAGAGTGACATCTATAGAATTAAATTTACACGGATGCTCAGTTTTTCTCATTATTAATAATTGTAATAAAATAAAACACACAAAGCAAATAAAAAAACTTGTTTTAAAATTTTTTCAGCAACCTACAATAACAACTTGTACTAAAATGGGCAGGCTTGCTCAGGATAGAGTAGGGTGGAGAGCTGCATCAAACCAGTCTCCGGACTGAAGACCATAACAACAACAACTAAAATGGGCATCACACAGAGCATTCTCTCTCTCTCTCTCTCTCTCTCTCTCACACACACACACACACACACACACACGCACGCACAAATAAATAAATATTACATTCTCTTACCTAAATGTATTATTTTTTCCTGTCGTAATGTTTTGTGGGCGAGATATTTGTAGCTTTGCTTCTTTCAGGCGAACATAAAATTCATCATCTTCTAAACCCCAGCCCCAATATTTATTGCTCATTCCATTTACTTTTTGAAAATCCTCCCTGAAAACAAACTTTGTAAAGTAATTTCATACATCACATTCCATTCTAGTAAGCATTATATCATCTCAATGAAGTATTCATTCAGCAAGGAAAGTACCACTGTGCTGTTGCTACAAATATCATTAGTAAAGTATTTTCCAAATGAACAAGATATAAATCTGATTGTTGTTATGCAAAAATCATTTACTGAAGTCAGTGATCCAAATATAACTGTAGTCTGTACCTATTTCTTCCCTAATGGATATAAACTTTAGAAAAAAAGAAAATGTTTGAATGTTTGTAAATATGAAGGAATAACTGCTGTAGTTATCAGTTACTAGGCTTACAAACTACTTTAACTTATGCTAAGGACAAAACACACACACACACCCACACACTTCCCATCATGCCTCACATTGTCAGCTGATGACATTATTGCAAAAAATATGAAGTATTTCACTGGTCTTATTCCAGCTTTTACCAAACAGAGAGATGGTTAACAACAGGCATCCAAATGCCTACTGCAAGGAAAAGAAAATTATAGGTTGAAACTGGTTTTTGTCTCAGCTACTGGTAGCTGTTATAAACTTGCAACATTGATGTGAAAATTTGTGCCCGGGCCAGGATTCAAACCCGGGACTTACTGCTTATAAGCCAGTTACACTAAACTCTTGCACCACCCCAGGCACTCGTTCTTAACACACATACATACACCACCCAAGCATATGCCCCATATGATCCGAAGCTTTATATGTCTTCTTACTTCCCCACAATTTGTATTGAAAAGAAAAATTCCAAATACAAAAGGAACTGCAGCATGTTAAGAGCTACAAGACAGCCATATGCCAGGGTAAAAAACTTTCCAATAGTAATTACATAACAGCATTGTCACATATTACGCAAACAACCTGGAAAGTAATGAGATAGCTGAATAATGTCTTCTAAAATGGAACATATAAACCACAAGTGCAAGAGGTAACAGAAATTGTGAGAAAAATTCTATGTTGAGGGACATCAAGCCTACCTTCAAAAGCAACAATAAAGTAAAAGATGATCTTTGTTCAACAAAAGACGCAGTCTCTTGCTGTGATCTCTCTTCTAATGGAGACTGTGGCTTAAAATTTAAGTAGTGTAAATGTGATGGTCTTTCCTATGTGCCTGTCTGGAACTCAGTGATTGTCTTTACCACTTGTTACAACCCATCCTCATTATTTACCTTCCAATATAGACATTTTATTGTTACAGTAGTACATAGAAAGTACAGAGGAAAGTGTAAACTACTTTTTCACCCTCTTTGATTTATATTTTCAAAATAAATCTAGATTAAATCACCCATGCTGCAATAACTTTCAAGAAAAGCCATCTGGGATTTATAATATTATAAATTACATCATTGGCATAATTGAAGACCGCGATACAGCCCATTGGCTTTGACCAACAATGGCATATCCGAGTCTCAGAAGATACACTACATAGATATAACAACTAGCAAAACAAACACTATCATCAAATATAAACATACGGGATAATATCTTAATACTCACATATTCTAGATGATAAATAATCTGTGATTATCCTCATAAATTACCACAGCAGAATGTACCATCTATCACATGTCTCAAACCAAAAATTTGCGCCCTCAGCGCTCACTTGTGAGAGAGAAAGAAAGAAAGAAAAGAAACCTCTCTGTTAACCTATAACTATCAGAGAGAAGCTACAGATCACTATTTAAATACAAAATCATAATCTATAATTATGTTCTGCTTGTGAACAAGATATAGTCTTTAACTCAGATATGACGTCATCGGTCAAAGGCGATGGGTCGTATCAAGGACTTCGATTGACCCACATCACTAGGCCCTAAGCAAATTAGACAGTACCTTCTTCAGATAGTCTTTTTTTCCTTGTGATATACAGCCAAGGACGGTCTATAAAGTTCTACCTTTTCACAAGATAAAAGACACAGCCAATATAGAAATCTACAGACCCTGAGACATGCAAAAAACTAATTTCACTTTACACCCAAATGTGTTTCAGCACCTCTGTGCCATCATCGGTGCATTTTTCATTTATTAGTGCGAAAAACAAATTACACTGATTTTTGTACTTTTACTATATGTGAATTTAGGGGTAAAAAGTCATATGTCTTATTTTGGTAGAAAGTAATAGTAGTAATTGGAATTTTTAGAGGAGACTAAACTGCTGAGTCATGAGTCCTCTCTTACCAGCTATGAGGTCACATCATAACCTTAACAATTTAGATCAGGTACTCTACACCCAGTACATGAGATGTAGAGAGACAATGAATATCAAAACATCAACATGGAAGGATAACGAAAAAGGAATAGACCAGCATTACAGCTGAAGTTTGTGTCTGGCTGATCACAATGATAATAGAGGATGAGCCAGCCACTCTGCTCGCAATAAAAATCCCCAGTGACAAAACAAGATGTAAAGTGTAAAAATGAAAACTGAGAAAGTTCTGGAGGGGTGGGAGCCTGAAAAACCAGGAGATGTTAACCACCACTAAATAGAACAATAAAATTCAGCTACACGAATAAACCTTAAAACACATACTGCCAGCGAGGCATTATCAGCTAAAATAGACAAGCACAGTTGGCATATGAAAAGAGTGCCACAAGGCGGCTAAAACTGTACAGTCCAAGAGAATGTGGACCACTGTCAACAACGCACCACAATGGTACATTGGTGGGTGCTCTCGGCGAAGAGGTAACCATGAGTTAAACATGAATGGCCAAAAAACAATCAGCAAAGAATAACAAAGTCCTGGTGAGAGGACCTCAGGAAGGACTTCCATTAGCCAGAGGAGAGTTTAACAGCACGGAGCTTATTTGCGATGCTCGGTCAACCCATTTGGAATTCCAAACACATAGGATCTTGCAATTCAATTCCCTTCAGAGATTCCCTTCCTGGAGACCAATCCCCCTGGGTCGTCAAGTTGTGGCCTGCTTGGCCAACTGATCGATACATTTATTGCCTGATATACTGAGGTGGCCCGGTGTGTAAATGAAAGCGACAGAATGGCTTGACTTGCCAAGGGTGAAGACTGCGTCCTGAATTGGCTGTACTACAGGATGTTAGGGAAAATGCTGGCCTAGCACCTCAGGGAGTTGCTACAGATTACAAACAACCCCCTTCGGCAAGCTCACAGATGCAAGGCAAGGATTGCTGTTCGCTATGGTCACCACAGACAAAGGCATACCCAGCACAGCCATCAAACAAGATAACGTTTGTGTAAAGCACTTCTGCATTGTGAAATGATGCAAGCAGTGCTCGTAACTGATGGAGGTTCAATGATGTTACTGAGGGTTTTGAATCCCAGGACAGGTCCCATCTAATCTGCAGGCAAGGAATGCACTAAGGAAGGGTATGGGAAGAGTAGTGGAAAGTAGAAGTGAAAGGAAGCAATTAAAAGGGCAAAGAAGGGAATGGACACGGAATGCGATCGGGAGATCCGACCTGGGCCGTCATCATGGGGATGGCTGTGCATCAGTTGGGAATATGCACCTGCAATTTGAATGGTGGGGCAAAGCATGAACATTGGCAATGTACGAAGCCAACAAATATTGTCAGTGGAATTGCAGAGGGGGGGGGGGACCCCAGCCTCAACAAGGCGGCTTGTCACTGGGCTTGTGTTAAATGCCCCTGTTGCTAGACGGACAATAGTATGAAGGATGGGGTCTAAGACCCACAATGTGGAAGGTGCTACTGAATCATACACAAGACTCCCATAACCCAGGCATGATTATATGAGAGCCTTGTAGAGCTGTAGGAGTGTCGGACTTGCGGCTTTTCAGTGTGGCTAAGGCAGCATAAGATATTAGGGTAACACCAGCACTTCTGTTTAAGGTGACCGAGGTGTGGCATCCGAGTGAGATGGTCATCAAAGAGCATGCCGAGAAAATGTTGGATCATTTTGACACGTAGCAGTTCAACAGACAAGAAGAGCTCTGGGTCCAAGTGAACAATGCAACGATGACATAAGTGCATGACATGGGTTTCAGATGCAGAGAACTGGAACCCATGTGCTGAGGCCCATGAGTGTGCCTTTGGTATCACTCCCTGCAGACACCTTTCAGCAACACAGATTATTGTGGAACAATAATATAAGCAAATAGGAAACGAGACCGATGAGCCTACTGCAGCTACGACACCGTTAATTGCCACCAAGAAGAGGGGGACACTTAGAACAGAGCCCTGTGACACAGTGTTCTCCCAAGTGTGAGTGGGACTCAAACAAGTGTCAACCCTAACACAAAAAGTGTGACGGTAAAGAATGTTCAGAATGAATATCGGAAGGGCAACCCCCATAAGCCCCATTTGTGCAGCGTTGCCAGTATGAGGTGATGCCAGGCAGAGTCATACACCATCTGAAAGTTGAAGAAGACGGAAGCAAGGTGCTCGCGCGAAGCGAAAACAACGGATGGCTGACTCCAGTGACACAAGTTTGTTAATAACAGAGGGGTCCTGGTGGAAGGCCCCCCTGTTGCTGAGCCAAGAGTCCCAAGCTTCTAGGATCCACATGACCTGGCAACTCACCATATGTCCGAGGAGCTTGCAGAGAACATTGGTCAGGCTAATCGGGCGGTAACTATTTGCCACCTGCGGATCGGCACCAGGTTTTAACACCAGGATGATGATAATGTACCACCATTATGACAGAAAAACACCTACAGGCCAAACACAAACAGGGCAAGCAGCTGATGTCGAGTATCTGCTGACAGGTGACAAAGAAACTGGTTGTGAACGCAGTCTGGTCCTGTGGACACATCAGGGCATCCAGCAAGGGCACTTTCGAAGTCCCACACAATAAATGGAACATTGTATGTCTCCTGGTGACACGTATGCAACAGTATCGTCTTTTGCTCAGCTCGTTGTGTAAGAGTGCGGAATTGCAGGCTGTAAGCTGATGTCACAGGACATTTCTAATGTCCTTCCATGTGCTCTTCTGCTCTGCAATAGGACTGGTGTCAGTGCATAGGGTACCCTGGGATAAGAGACGGGGGATTCCCAACAGTGGACAGTGTCCAAAAAAGTGTCGGACTTGCGACCACATCTGAGATGAGGAAGCATGAGAGGTGATGGTGGCAACATACCACTCCCAAGAGTCCTGCTTATTCTGCTGGATTAGTCGTCGAGTTCAGGCCTGGAGACACTTAGAGGCAATTAGCTGTTCAATCGAAGGGTGCTGCTGGGGGTGCTGGAGCACTCACAGGTGTTCCCAGATGGTCTCGGTGATTTCTGGTGCCCACACACGGCACCTTCTTACATCTGACCAAGCCATGAGAACTTGGGACTGTGGCCTTAGTGACAGAAACGATGGCCTCAGTTACCTGGTGATCTGCCATATCAATATCAGTGGGAAATGGGACAGCTACAATAGCAGCAGAGGTGTAGGCTGACCAGTCTGCTCTGCGGAGTGACCATTGGGACGGGCAGTAAGCAGGTTGAAACTGAGGCAGAGAGAGAATATGGGAAAGTGGTCGCTACAGAATAGATCATCACATACCTTCCAGCTGAGTTGGGGGAGAAGGCTTTGGTTAGAAATGGACAGGTCAACGGCTGAGTACATGCCATGTGCCACACTGAAATGATGGGTGGACCTGTGTTGAGGAGGCAGACGTCCTGCTGTGCCAGGACAGTCTCAACATCCCTACCACGGCGAGAGATCTCAATTCCACCACAAGAAGTGTGGTGGGCATTGAAGTCCCCCAAAAAGAGGAATGGTGGGGGAAGTTGAGCGACCAAGGCAGCAAGGCCAGCGGGGGAGACAAATTCTTCCAGAGAGAGGCAGAGAGAACAGATGGTAAGTTCCTGCGTTACCTGGATTCTGACAGCCACTGCCTCGAGGACTGTGCAGAGAGGCAGAGGGGCACTGGGGACAGTGGCAAAGACGTAAACACAGACACCACTGGAGACTGTTGTAAACAGAATGATTTTTATAGTATCCCTGATAGCCCCAAAGGTCAGGCATCCACTGTGCAGGAAACCATGTTTCCTCTAATGCCAAACAGAACTTGGGGAATCGGCACAACAACTGCTGTAGCTCAGCTAGATGACTGAAAAAAAACACTGCAATTCCACTGGAGAATGACTTTTCTCCTTGCTGGAAGGCCACAATATAGGACAGAAGGTCGTCAGTCCAAAAGATATGCCTTTTTCTCAATGATGCATTGTCTAGAACAATTGGCTTGAGGGTTTCAGTGACAGCAAGATCCTTGGGTGGCAGGAGAGTTGTCACCTCATCTTCTACAGCTTTGAAGCCAATGAGGAGGCCACCTTTTGCTTTTTCTAATTGCTCTCTCACTGCCCTTTCGGTTCTGACAGCTGGGACGACTTCTCACAAGTGGTTACAGGGCCTGATGTAGACCGGGAAGCCCTTTGACTGGGAGTGGGTGTATCCTGCAGCCTCTGGCTGGGATCCTCCAATCCACTCGAAGCCTTTGAAGGGCTCCACAGAACCCCTTCCGAGCGAGAGAGGCCGGGAAAGACTGTTGCTTCTCCAGCTGGGCAGTGGGGACTGGACTCCCCATTGGGAGGTGGGGATATTGCTCCCAAAGGTGTTGGGGGAGCAATGGATGGAGAGGTGCCCCCACCCATCAAGGGGGCAGTGGAAGGTTGATGGCCCATAGATGGAGGGAGTACTGATGGTGCCATTGTTCTTTGGAAACTGGGGCCAACATCACTGCTGCAAAAGATGTTACCATTCGTACAGGGTGGAGCCGCTCATAATTTTTCTATGCCTCTGAGTAAGTGAATCCATCCCGAGTCTTATCTCCATTATTTTCCGTTCCCAATGTAAAATGGTAAAAGCCAGCAAGCACGGCAGATGGTGTTGCCCACAATTCACGCAAAGGGGAGGTGGGGCACATGGGGTGCCCAAATATGCTAGACACCCACATTCCCTGCAGGTTAGTGTCATTTAATTGCTTTTACATTAATGTTTACATGTGTGTTTGTCAGTGTTTTTTGTAACTCTCTTGGTTGCTATATTGGCTAACAGTATAAATGTCATTGGCATCATGAGGCAAAGCAAACAGGTGGTATTCCTATCTTCATTAATGCTAAAAGATTAATTTGGGTCATCTGAATTACTCTGCATAAAATGCTCCAAAATCAGTGTCCAAAATACAAATTACACTGCCATACCCCTCCCCCCTCTTAAATCTCTCAAACCAGAAAATATAATTACAGAAGCTGGTAAAAGTATCAGCGGCATGGCCTAATGTATTTACGTGACATGAAGCGGCAGTGTTGGCAACAGTCGCTGTGTATGATGGGATTGATAGGATGAATGGCGGCACACAATCTTCACAAGATGTGAAAATGAATGTATTAAAATCACGTTTGAATTATTTTATTTTCGAAATGAATCACAGCGTTCAAATGTAGAAGATCGCACACTACAAAACTACGTTTCTCCACATGCACTGTCTTTCTGTTCAGATGTAACACTTTGTTGTTACGTAAATAGAAATACATGTGTGTGTGTGTTTGTGTGTGTGTGTGTGTGTGTGTGTGTGTGTGTGTGTGTGTGTCAAGTGATACGAATTACAATATTTTTCTCAATGTTCACGTAGGTAAAATGCTTGCAACAATTTAATTTGTACTCTTCGGCTCCTGCTTAACCACTTCCTTTAATATCGTGACATGTTCGTAACATTTGCTGACAACAATTGAAGCTGTACTCTTCTGCCTAACCACAACCCTTAAAAATCATGACATATTTGTAAAAATAATAGTATTCGTCGATGTACCCTCGTACAATCAGTGTTGTTGTTGTGGTCTTCAGTCCAGACACTGGTTTGATGCAGCTCTCCACCCTACTCTATCCTGAGCAAGCCTTTTCATCTCCTCATAAGAACGACAACCCACATCCACTTGAATCTGCTTACTATACGCGTCTCTTGGTCTCCCTCTGCGATTTTTACCCCACACACTTCCCTCCAACGCTAAATTCACAATTCCTTGATGTCTAAGAATGTGTCCTACCAATCTATCCCTTCTTTTAGTCAAGGTATGCCAGAAATTTCTTTTCTCCTCAATTCGGTTCAGTACCTCCTCATTAGTTACGCGATCCACCCACCTAATCTTCAGCATTCTTCTGTAGCACCACATTTCAAAAGCCTCTATCCTCTTTCTGTCCACACTGCTTATCGTCCATGTTTCACTCCCATACAAGGCAACACTCCATACAAATGCCTTCAGAAAGGACTTCCTTAAGCTTAAATCAATATTCGATGTTAACAAATTTCTCTTTTTCAAAAACGCCTTTCTACCCATTGCCATTCTGCATTTTATATCATCTGTACTGCGACCATCATTTGTTATTTTACTGCCCAAGTAACAAAACTCATCTACCTCCTTTATTGTTTTGTTACCTAATCTAATTCCTTCAGCATCACCTGATTTTCTTACACTGCACTCCATTACCCTAGTTTTACTCTTGTTAATGTTCATCTTATATGCACCTTTAAGCACACTATCCATTCCGTTCAATTGCTCTTCCAGGTCCTTTGCTGTATCTGACAGAATTACTATGTCGTCGGCAAAACGCAATGTTTTTAATTCTTCACCCTGAACTTTAATTCCTTCTCCAAATTTCTCCTTGCTTTCCTTTATAGCTTGCTCAATGTACAAATTGAACAACATTGGGGAAAGGCTACAACCCTGTCTTACTCCCTTCCCAACCACTGCATCCCTTTCATGCCCTTCAACTCTGACAACCGCTGTCTGGTTTTTGTACAAGTTGTAAATAACCTTACGCTCCCTATATTTTACTCCTGCTTGCTTCAGAACTTGAAAGAGTTTATTCCAATCAACATTGTCAAAAGCCTTCTCCAAATCTACAAAAGCTAGAAATGTTGGTTTGCCTTTTCTTAATCTATCTTCTAGGATAAGGCGTAAAGTGAGTATTGCCTCCCGTGTTCCTACATTTCTCCTGAACCCAAACTGATCTTCCCCGAGGTCGGCTTCTACCAGCTTTTCCATCCTTCTGTATATAAATCAGTAATTGAATTATTGTACACGCTATAGGCTATTCAAAATGTACTATGTTGCCAACCTAACACTGCTACAGATGCACCGCGACACTACCCATGCCGCTGATCGAGACTTTAGCCCAGAAGCTCAAAGTACAAAGAATCAGACACCACATAAAACTGGTTAACACTGTTACAAATACTGGTACCGTTCTTGCAGACAACATGTGCATACATATACAGGGATCAGGCTAGGTGAACAATTAATAGTACTAAATGAAATTACAGATCAACAAATTGAATTGTTTGAAGGTAAACAACATTTTTTTTTTATTTACTGTTAAAGGTACGTTTAAACCAGAGCGAACATAGCGAATAAGCATCAGCGAACAGAGGATTATCTTTGGTGTGGACGGTCTGCGGGCAATGTTTGTTCGGCGTTCGCTACTGTTCGCTCGTGATCCATCAGTTGTCGGTCTTGGAGCGAATCATCAAAGGGAAGTTCGCGTTCTCTCTTCTTCGGCGCTCGCGTGGTGTAAACGACACAGAGAGCATTCACTTCCAGCATCATTTGTTTTTGTACACACAGCTTTGGTTAAGCTTGTATGTAGTGGAGTGATGAATGTTTTATTACTCATCCTATACATATTATAAATGCGAAAGTTTGTATGTTTGTTACCGCATCACGCTAAAACTACAGCACTGATTTAGATGAAATTTCATATAGAGATTTCTTATGTCTTGGATTAGGACATAGGCTACTTTTCAAAATGTTTATTACAAGTTATTTTTTTGAAATATATCCATAGAAATACGTAACGGTTGTAAGAAGCTTCTAATATAACAGCAGAAGTGCTCTGTAGGGTATGTCATGTTTAGCCGCGAGGGTTAACGTGTCATGTTATAATTATCCGTATTTTGGGCAATGGTTCGTGTCCTGCTATAGTGAAATTTTTTTTCCTTTGTTATTTTTATCTTTTTTACTTTCGAATATACAAAAAGATTCTGGGATACTGCCAAAACGGCTTAACTGATATATAATTACATACACAAGAAATCTGAATGTTGGCGTTTATGCCGCATTCATTTTCATTTGTTGTAACAAATGAAATAAGTATGTATATAAATTGAAAAATATATGCTCTAAGTACCATGGCAAGAAAAAACATTGACTTTTGTGTAGAATGGGATCTAGATACCAAGCCCTATTTTGTGTACAAAGCGAGAACTGACACGTATAAATAGCGTACGTAAACTGCAATGAAAGTAGTAGCAAATGCATTCAACAGATGGCAGGCGGTACGCTGCAGTTAACATATGAAACGTTGTATGTTCCGGGCAGCTGCAACGATATGTATTAATGTGAATGTCTGTTCAGTGCACGCTCATCATGTCCGAACGACAAGACGCAGAGACTTAAATATTTGTACCGTTACTAATTTATACCTGATGAAGGTTTTAAGCACGGTTTCATAGCCATCTGATAGATATTTAGCAATTTGAAGAATATAACTTGAAGTGCGGAACAATAATTACTCTTTGAAAATTATATTTACTCTTTGAAAATGGTTTTATTGGTTGCATTGTTGCTTGATAGTGATAAAAGGGTGGAGTATATTGGGATGGAAAGTTATCGGTGTATATAAAATTTTATGTGTGTGTGTGTGTGTGTGTGTGTGTTAATATTTCGCTCTGCAACGAAAACTACACAACACAAACGAATGGTCTGTGTGTAATTGTTGTCCGAAGTCTCCCGTTGTATACCATAGCAGTTCCATGCCGCTAGCTGTAAGGGGGTGGAAGATATGGTGGTTGAAAGTCGTCAAATAATAATTAAAAAAAAAAAAAATCGGACTGAATGCCAGCGATGACATTTGCGACTCTACAGCAAGAAGGTTACATACAGCGAAACGTGATGCCACAGACCATATATTTGGTCTATGTGTGCTACAATGTCTTCAGCTCTTTCTCTGTAAGGATAAGCACACAAATAAGGAAATATAAGATTAAATAAATAAAGCAGTAAAAAAGAAATTTCTTTTAATACACCTGTTTAAAAAAATGGATTTAAAGTTTCGCGCATTACATCAAGTGATCGATCTGTGATATTATTACAATCATTATTGTTGAATTTCGTGATCGGATTTTTCGAAACGAGTGCATTTTTACCTATGATTGGATCTACACTACTTACGCTCCTGATAAATAGATAATCAACCAACACGCGAGCGGAGCCGCGGGATTAAGCTAGTTGAAGAATATAGGTCACAGAGGTGTTTGTGGGACCCTAGAGACCCATATTTTAAAATTTTAAATAAAGAAATGGATGCATGAAACAAAATCGGCGTGATACTATGCATCTCACATTTGTTGCATTCATGCAGCAGAAACAATTTTGTGTGTGTGTGCGTGTGTGTGTGTGTGTGTGTGTGTTTTCACATTTCACAACCCCTTAAAACTACAACGCACATCTGTTAGTAAACACTTTCAGATTATGTGTTGCCAAGAATAGGCATCTTATAGCTATTACAAAAAATAACTGAAAGTACAATTATCATGAAACTTGTTAAATTTTACGTGTATGTTAGTATTGGCAACGACTGTTGGATGGCCATTAAGTAAGGGAATAATGCAAGCATGTCCCTTATAATTAAGGCTTTTACTACTCTATCAAAAGGTTCGTTGCCAGCATTGGCACACAATATAAGAAAATTTAATCACCGTGAAGCACGCATTTACTACTTACTTGCTGCATACTTCAGGAACCATCTGCGAAATAACCGAAACAGAGATGCGAAATAAATAGACTAGCGTAGCTGTCTCCAGTTGCTAAGAACTGAAGCACAAATGCAAATCTTTCTTCAGCATAGATGGCTCGTCTGTATTGGTGTCCTGCTTGGAAATATAACTCTCAATTTACTCAGCAGCCAGTGAAAATCGTCCATAGACATACGAGTAAAATTGTGGAATAGACCCAATGAGATTGGTAGCTGCAATTCTGGCACTAGTGCCCTACCATCACATAATTGCCACTTCTTCAAAAATTCACTCATATTATTCTATTTCTTCGCTGCATTGCTTTCGTCTTTTGTATCCGCACTACTAACGGCGCAGTTGCCATACAAAATAATCCTGTCTGGATATAGCTTTTTTTCCATTGCGACTACTAGTATTTCACTACGTTCTTGCAGATGAAATCCGAAGTACAGACGACGACTTTAGCACCAAGAAACAAAAACGCAGCATTCGCTAATGTTCGCACGCACAATGCTCGTTTAGCAGAGTTCTCTACTAATTATCTAGTGTAAATGCCTGTTTGTCAGTACATATGAATGTTAGTGAACACAAGCGAATGTTTCTCGCGAATGTTCATTTGTTGCGGTGTAAAAGTACCTTAAAAGATGACTGTACCATCAGTGTGACAAACTTCATCAAAATTACAATTTCTTTGTAAAGAAAACTTTTAAGCATTTTGCTTCAAATTATATAAACACCTTTAATATATATTCTGGGCAGCAATACTTTACAACATTATGCCACCCGTCTGCTTTGACCTATGATGTCATCAAAATGGTGGCAATGAGGTATGTACTCTTAGCCAATATTGCGCCCAAAATACTAGTAAAATGCACGCATTTAAACACGCAAAAATTAATGTGAAATGATACTAATGAGACAAGTGTGGGAATGTGGGGGATTTGGGTAATTGTGAAGAACGCTTGCATGGACGCCCGTTTCGATAAATCTCGAAAGTGCGACTACACTTCGATATATGATGCATTTTGATATGTTCTAAGCAGGCGGGAGAATCTTATTTGTTGATGTACGAAACAGTAATCCTTTTAAGAGAAAGTTAGGTTCGGTATAGGTTAAACAAGAAGGTTTTTCTCTTTAGTATGTGAGGGCGCGCAGCGCCCGAATCTCCGGTTCAGAACGGTAGAATTGCGAAGTCTGTTGCCCATGTTATTTGCATGGCGCTTATGTTGGCAAGTTTGAGTGTTTCTGAACTGGAGATTTGGGCGCTACGTGCCCTCACATACTAAAAGAAAAAAAATTCTTGTTTAACCTACACTTAACCGAACTTCACTTAAAATAATCACTGTTTCGCACATCAACAAATCACATTCTCTCGCCTGCTTTGAACATATCGAAATGCACCATGTATCGAAGTGTGGTCGCGCGTCCGAGATTTATCGAAACGTGCGCCAATGCAAGCGTTCTTCACAATTACGGGTTTTGGGTGGGGACATTCAAGGCAGGAAAATATGACAAAAAATCAACCAAACAAACAGGAAAATATAATTAAAAAAACACTAAAATGTGTGAACTAAAAAATGAAAACGACCTAAAAATGTATCCATGGAATCAAGTAATTGATCTAAAAATCAGATGAAGAAAGCAATACCAATTCACACTGTTGCCAAATATCACAAGAATAGTATCGAATACTTCAATTAAGCTATACTATACATAAAATCAAGAAAACTATAACAATGAAGGCCCTCCCATCAACGTTAAAATGATATTGAATACTAAAATTGACATATACGGTAATACACCTACAATGAAGGTGATACCAATTCAAAGGCATTATTTTATGATGTGATCCACCCGTCTGCTTTGACCCATGAAATTAACATTTCGGAAAACCCGTATAAGGGATAATATTGTAATTTATGTATTGTAGATAATAAATAATCTGTGTTTATCCTAATAAATTACAGATTACAACTAAAGAATTTACAATTGATCACAGGTCACAGCCAACCTGCGGAAATAAAAAAAAAATCTCTGCTAACCTATACCTTACCATCAGCATGAAATACAGAACATCTTTTAAGCATAAAATGTTAATGTAAACTCTCACATACAAACCAGCCCGCTATGACTGGTAGAAGCCCAGCCCCCCCCCCCCCCCCCACACACACACACATTACTTCAGACTTAAACTGGAAAGAACACGTAGATAATATCATGGGAAAGGCGAGCCGGAGACTGCGTTTTATTGGCAGAATCCTTAAAAGATGCAACAGAACTACTAAAGAGGCTGCATACACTGCGCTTGTCCGTCCATTTTTGGAGTATTGCAGCCCAGTGTGGGATCCTTATCAGGTGGGTTTGGCGGAGGACATCGAAAGAGTCCAAAGAAGGGCAGCTCGTTTCGTATTGTCACGATACAGGGGAGACAGCGTTACGGAAATGATACAGGATCTGGGATGGGAATCATTACAACAACGGCGCTTATCGCTGAGGCGTGGGTTACTTGCGAAACTCCAATCGCCAACATTCTCCTCCGAATGCGAAAATATATTGTTGACTCCCACTTACATAGGTAGAAATGATCATCAGAATAAAATAAGAGAAATCGGAGCTCGAACAGAGAGATTCAGGTGTTCTTTCTTCCCGCGCGCTATTCGAGAATGGAATGGGAGATAAATAGTATAATTGTGGTTCGATGAACCCTCTGCCAGGCACTTAAATGTGATTTGCAGAGTATCCCATGTAGATTGGCATTTTCCAATATGTTGGTGAAGTAAACATTAGATTTCGATACCGGTCAATTTTGTTACTGCAACCGTTATTTGGCTTTCACATTCGCTGTTGCCTTCCAACCTAGCCTAAACCTCGGCCTGCGCTACAGATCAGTCTGTCACCACTACTAGACTTCAAGGAGAAACTCAATTTTGTGTGTCAGCGGCTAGTGCTTGCTAGGTTAGGAATGGTAGAGCAGCCAATCAAGAGTCACGTTGTCACAGACAATAAGAAACAGCGTTACAATTGTACTATGTAAACAAATTTAAGACCTATGAGATTCCTTTTTCCATGCCGACCATGGAGTAAATAATTGGTAATTTTCTAGGACCCATGTACATAGAAGGAAACTGCATTGCGATTGATACATATTGAATATTCAATTCTTGTTCCACATTCGATATGACAAACATGAAGCGGTTGATTTATATTGTATTTTTGACAGCGTTGAATTTGTGATTTTTCTTGTACTTTTCTGACTCAGTATGTGGTTACCATTTGAAAAACCGAAAGAAATATTGGTAAGTTCCATGAATGGTATATATCCAACGTGCAACTGTAAATCGTTTCTGAATCAGAAATTTGGACGCTACGCTCCCTCATGTACTAAAAAAAATTTTTTGTTTTGTTTTGTTTGTTTAACCTACACCTAATCTTCTTAAGGCTATGCTACAAATCACTTCTTTTTTTTTTTTTTTTTTTTTTTTTTTAAGTCAAAGTTAGGTTAGGTATAGGTTAAACGAGAAGTTTGTTTTTTCAGTATGTGAGGGCACATAGCGCCCGAATCTCCGCTTCAGAAACTCTTAAATTGTCAATGGTAGCGAAGTGAGAGTCAAACATTCGATGTATATCTATCGCAATGTTGTTTCATTTGATGGTCCTAGGAAATTACCAAATAATTAATGCTGTTTCTGCTCTATGATCGACAGGTTCTTAATGTACCCTTGTCTGGTTGGCACAGTAGCAAAGCTCTTACAACTGAAAAAGCAATTATAATCACAGAAATCCTCAAATAAACTTCAAAACTGACGCTGCATTTACTAGTGGATCCTTAAAAACGAGCATTCTCCATTACAACAATAAATCACAGAACTGACAAAATAATGTTTTCGCACTCACCTGTCAATAGCTCAATACCACGAATTGCAACACACATGACAACAAAGAAGAATGGCCTTATGACAAAATACCCACTGTACGTAACGTCTACCATAAGAGAGCACCACTCAATACACACAACACACATAAACAAACATCTCAAAATGCCATGTATGTGATGACGCCATCACGAGTCAAAGCCAACAGGTGGAATCGCGTGCTATAAATGACTCTTGACTGGAAAAATGTGCAGGTGGCTCCCACTTATAAGAAAGGGAAAAATTAAAACAGGCCCACATAATTCCAGAATTCTTGAACATATTCTCAGATTGGATGCAGTAAATTTCCTTGTGACAGAAAAACTTCTACCATGCAGTAGCAGGGCTTTGGAAAGCATCATTCATGTGAAAATCAGATTGCCCTTTTCTCACATGAACTCTTGTAAGCCATAACTGAAGGTAGATTGCATATTCAATTTCTGAAAGGTGTTTGACAAGGCGTCGCATGCAGATTGCTAACAAAGGTAGGAGCATATGGATTACGTTCCCAGGTATGTGAGTGGCTCTAATACATCTTACAACCCCGTAGGTTGTTTCTTCATTTGTTTCTTAATATACCCATCTAGGGCTCTTTGCTGATGATGCTGTGGTGTAGAGATAGTGTTATCATTGAATGATTGTAGCAGGATGCAGGACAAAACTTAAAATTTCTCCTTCGTGTGTGGAATAAAGCTAGCTCTAAATGTAGAAAAATATAAGGTGATGGACATGAATAATATGAAAAACAATCCCATAAATTTTTAATACAGCATTATCAGTGAGTTGCTCAACACAATCATCAATTAAATATCTAGGTTTAATGTTGCATAGCAATATGTAGAGGAATGAGCATGCAAAGACAGTTATGGAGAAGGTGGATACTAGGTGTGACAGAGGTGCTTTGGGAACTGAAATGGAAATCAATGGATGGAAGATCATGTAATTTTTGCCAACAATGGTGAGGAAACACATCCAGAACTTTAAGCCGATTGTAGTATTCCTCTACTGACACCAACATAGATTTCTTGTAAAAAACACAAATATGAGAGAAATTATGGCTTGTACAAACGCCTACAGGCGTTCATTCTTCTCTCATCCTGTTTGGGGATGGAACAGAAAAGGAAAGGATTGACAGTGGTACAAGGCACCCTCCATTACACACATATTGGTGTACGTAAATAGAATTAGACATGTAACACTGCTTTTTAAATAAGAACTTCAGATCCATGAGCATGAAAAAAGATAAAATGAGAAGTTTCATGTCAATTAGTAAGCATATCAGCTTAGGACTTACATTTAAATCTATGCATACCTCTTAATTAGCAGTATTCCTCCAACAAACGTTGAGTAGTTGTAACGAGGATGTAGCTGTGGCGATGCCACATGAAATGGCCCTTTCTCTGGGTATCTATATGACAACTGTGGATTAAGTGGAAGTAGGTCAACATCATGCATTGCAATGTAGTCGCACTCCGGACAAGCTTCTCTGAAGCCAACGTTGATTAATGCTGCACGGTTGAAACGGTAGCTGTCAATCTTTTAAAAAAATTCTCCTGTCAATTCACACAACCCAGAACTTCAAATATTTATATACTTTGTAGTATAAGTAGGAAAAATAGTTACCTGATTTAAAACAAATATTTGGTGATTCACATTTTGATTTTTCAAAAACTTGTGCATGTATGGGGCAAATTCCAAAAGTTCGTCAAAACGGTCCCTAAAGGGAACTAGCACAGCTAGTTTATGTTTAGCCTCCGCATCCTGAGTTTGGTAAGATTGTTCTCCGATTTCCCGGTCTGATAACTCATTTGGTTTTTTACCCCCACAGTCACAGGTATCTAAAAATTTGCCATCTTAAACATTTTGAGTCATTAAATAACTGAGTAACGAAAAAATGTTCAAATGTTTGTAGAGTTTATGGGACTCAACTACGAGGTCATCAGCCCCTAAACTTACAAACTACCTATGAACTAGCTTATACTATAGACAGCACAAACATCCATGCCCGAGGGGGGATACGAACCCCCGACTGCAGCGGCCGTGCAGACCGTTCGGCCACCGGCCACTGCGGCCGGCAACGTAACAGTTACTTGCTGACTTACCCGATGTAATTGGCGTCAAAGCAATAAAGCATCCAAGCACGAATGTCATGAATATACACAACAACAGGCACTTAGTTCTCCATAAAATAAGTCCCAGATACACACCCATCTTGCATCAATGAAAACCACAAGAATAACACATCTCATCACAGTAATTTACAAGTCATTGAATTATAATACACCATGTATGAAATTCTGATTTGTATGACAAACGTTTCTCAAAACAGCATTTGCAATACATATCTTCAACTTTTCCGGTGTCCAATGGCCGATTCAAACAAAGTATTTTATCAACTCTTAACACCATTGCCAAACCAGCTTTCAAATTCACGCCCAACATCCGTCTGCAACTCAGGTTTTAGCAAAACTCCAATGATCTTTGCGAAAAGAAATGACACGTTTTAAAGATATCCAAGTTTTGATACGCCGAGTCCACACGCTACGATATGTCTGCGCAAACATCTGCGCACACAACGCAAATCGTTGCGTGTGGACCAGTGAGCTCAAGAGCAGCAGATGTGCGCAGCAGATGTGCTCAAACATGGAAGTTGGAGTTGGAGGTTTGAGCAAAATTGCTCAAATCTGTGGGATCAAATCTCATCTGCGCAGACAAGTTGAAAAGTGTGGACAGGAGATCGCTGCAAATCTGTCTCAGTGTATACTTTTTGCGTGTGTTTACTATGTTAACAGAAGATGAAAATGACTGAGAACAGAAAATTCCGACTGGGAAACAAAGTTAGCCGCAGCTTATTGGCCACATATATAATATAAAGTGAAGTAGGAATACAGTGTTTCAAACGTATCTAAAATCTGACAATTTTATTTGTATCTTGTTAGAAGGTAGGCCTACTTTACTTGCCTTCATGAAATCATTCTTCTGGGTAGCGTAAATAGCTTCACAAGTGTTGGGGACGATTTAACTCAATGCTTGTTCAAAAGTTGCTGTTGAAAATTCGAGGTCTTTGTAGGTCCTTCATATGGCCAGGAATCTTAATGTGTCAGTCAATCATGTGGAGAAATATACCTCCTCATACAAGTGTACTTACGTATTATGCGAGGAGTTAACCAGTGTCAAAAGATAATTATAAGATTCCACATCCATTCGCAAATAATTACGCCAGTCATCGCGTTTGCACTCCAACTGACGATGTAGAATCACATGGGACAACTGCCTTCTTTTAAGCAGTCAATGCCTAGAGCATTCTTGTTTATTACGGTTTGTTTGCAAATAGTGTCCGTAAAAAGATTTCCTCTATCACTGACAAAAATAAAGTTCGTAAAAAAGCTTATCGTATTCCTTTGTCAGTCTGTACTACCTAGGTTTTTTTTTTTTTTTTTTTTTTTTTTTGTTTTTTTTTTTAAAAAAAAAATACCGAAAGATGTCGGGCGCGAGAATTTGCAGCGATGTGAACACCCGTCCACACGCAACGATTGTTGTGCGAAGACATTTGCACATACATTTGCGCTGATAGGTCGTTGCGTGTGGACCCTGCTTTAGTCTGAGCAAGGAGGTTTTTTTCTTGCTCCTGAAACTCGTCGCAAATGCACGTGCGAGCACCCCCTCCCCTGCCCAAACCTAACTAACTGATGTCACTAGATCACGGTATTGTGATCCCTTGCAAGTTCAGATTGTTAGGTTACTTTAGTTGTGTTGCTCATGTGGTAGTTGTCTACTTCTTTCGAAAATAGAGTTTAAAGTGCGCAGAATGTGGATAGTGTTTCATGACAGATATCCCTTTCCGCACGCTCACCAGTGCATCGTTTGTTTCAAAAGTTTTCCAGATTGCACTGAAGATATTTCTATGCCTGTAATTTTCAGAGGTTCGTATAAAATTATTCTTGAAATAGGTTTGTTTCGACTAGAAAACTATTTGTGGACCCTTGTTTCTCCTTGGTAAATCAATGATTTTTTGATTAATGTTTGTATTTATAATGTTGAGAAAATTGCCATATTTTTTTCAAATTATTACAACTTAGCCTTCCAGATTTTTAAATCCGTCATACTTGTGAGTCTCTTGTATTGTCTGTTGAAACTGTATCTCATGTAGAATCGATACTATTTACCCCTGTGAAAATAAATATATTTTAAGGAAAAACGGAAATAATTTTAATTATGAAGTGATAAGTAGCAATAAAAATGACATAATAATAATTTCACTGTAAGTTAGTTAAGAAAAATTATCAAATATTTTTAAAACTATGGGGCCTTACTACTGTGTTTATCAATCCCCAGGCTTACAAACTACTTAAACTAACTTAAGGATAAAACTCTCTCTCTCTCTCTCTCTCTCTCTCTCTCTCTCTCTCTCTCTCTCTCCCACACACACACACAACGCACACACGTGTGCGAAGAACGGCTCGAAGCTCCGACAGGGGGTGGATCTGTAGCAGCCTGGCTGCCTTAAGCCCGTTTTAAACGATGAACGAACTTTTAATAAATTGATAACAAGTTGCATTAATGGTGGTCGTCTATCGTTTGAACGGCTGCACTAGTACGATCGCACTAGTATCAAGGCGCAATAATCATAGCGATAAAATTCCACTTCTAAATTCGGTACTAGGGGGTACACTGCGCATAGGCGAGCTAGTAGCTGTCAGCTGGAATCACCGCTCCAGTTAGGCCGCCATTTTCCTCCATATTTACGTATATTTTGCGTTTTGTCGAAGTTTATGATTACAATATATTACACAATGTATTTCTAATGGCGGCATTCACACTGTCCGTCATCGGACCGTCACCTCACGTCACGTTAAGTTTTCTCGAGAAGAATGTTTTGATGGAAAAGTCGTCTGCTAACATCGGAAGTTGACCTATTTTCGTCACGTTGTTTTCATATTACAGTCGACGTTTACACGGTTCACATGCAAATGTGTATTATTAAACTTTATTTTATTATTATACTTTGGTTTAGTAGTAAAATGCAAATGTTTTACGGAAACTTAAATATTTTTCTTAATTGAATGTTCTCTTAAAAGTGAGGTCGCATATCTGAAACCGAAAAATAGTTTATGTTTTGCAATACTGTAACAGAAAATACTGAAGACAATTGTTTATTTGAATAAAATTGTAATTTGATGACGCAATTTTCTTTAATCAGCATTTTAAATGAAAAAGTCAGTCCAAATGGAGGACAAAATTCAGTTGTGCACAACGTTATTAAGAATGCCAGGGAGCAAATCGTAGTAGATTAAGCAAACAAGCTCTATTTATGCTCTTATAAATATTGTTTCATGTGTTCATATGTTTATTTTTCGTTTGAAAATATGTGATGTTTTGAAATGTTGTTTCACTTCCCAACACTTTACCACACTAAGTTGATCAAACACATACATTGCAAAGTTTCTTTGATCGTCAACAACATTGTTTCCTCGATTTCAGTGTTAAACTATGACTTCCTACATAACAGATCGCCAATCATAACCTCTTTCAACATCGGGTATTACTAGCTGTTTACGTTTATCGTCCAAACACGCCGCCACAAGATCTTGCATAAGTTTGTAGTTCAGGTTTAATATGCTAGGAGTGCTTCATCAGAATATTATCTATCTTGTTCACTTTCTTTCATCGTTTAAAAAGGCTTTACGGCAGAAATGCATGAACGGCGAATAGCAAACAGCTAGTACAAGGTGGTGCCATCAGATATCTGCTGACACACACTGTTCCTGCAATCAGCATAAATTCCCACAGCAGCATGGCATGCAGTGAAGGCAAGAAGTGCGAGCTGTAAGACAGGACATTATGGACGTCTCCTGGTAATACCTGTTTCTCCTATTCGCCTCGAACAATGAAGGTCGAGATTAACACGAGCTCCTCATATGCATGTGGACGTGAATATTAAGTCCACACGATTGCTGTCTCATCATTGAGACATGCAGTATTCTTCTTGACACAAGCAATGTTTGTTACCAGTGGACACACGTCCATTGTTCTTCACCTGTGGAGAAGCGACCGCACAAAGACCTCTTTCACTGGGAGTATGTATCCTCTGGAACTAGTGATCGACACATACAAACGTTGGCTGACGAATTGCTAGATTGCACAGTTCGCCACCTTACAAATAAATACCTTCGTTTGTCAGCACTGCCCACAATGAACAATGGCTGTAAGCCACGTCGATATATGTTCATTTCACTGGTGAGCCCGATGTAATCCAGAGGCAGGAACACGTGTGTTGACAAACTATTCGTGTGACGCGGATCTGTGATCAAGATGGTCACCTTAGAAGAACTGATGAAGATGGTCAACAGCCGACAGAAGACTAGACGAGCTGATGTTGTGGAACAAGAGGTTGGAAAGAGAGCTGTAACCCCTCTCCGTCCACCAAGAGACAGTTAACGAAATATCCGTGTGCAAGGCAGTGCTGCACCACCAACTTCCACTGGTACGACAAGCACAGGACGAGTTTGGTCAGGTTACTGCCCATTTGGCCACGCAACCCCATTATATGGTTCAGTCAAATGGAAGCGGTATTCCTTAGCATCATCATCACCTGCAACTTCGCCAAATTTGGACAAATAGTGAGCGAACTGGACCAAGATTATGAGGCAGAACTTTGAGACATTATCACTGCTCTACCGATGCTGTCATCGTCACTAGCTCAACGAGTGCTACAGCTAGTACAAGAGCAACGTAGGGACAGAAGGCCATCACAGTTCCTTCACCATCTTTGGACTCTGGAGCAATCAGATGTGGTTCTAACACACTTTTGCGATGATCTGGATGTCATCGCCTTACATACGGAAATGCAGTTGGACACCATTGTGGACTTGGACAATTGTGTATATGACGCGTTTGTAACGTTGCCCCATACCACTGCTGTGGCATCTCATGATGCCGTAGCACAGCTGGGAATTTTGACTTCACTGCAACATGCACGCCCAGCAGCCAACGGCACAGTCAACACTGACCTCCACCACCCAGTACAGAACATGGCCGCCCAGGAGGCAGCACTAAGCATGCAAGTCGATCGCTTAGTGCACTTGCGGCCAGATGGCAGTAGGCATTGCAGCAACAGAAAATTCCACACCCGACGTCACACAGCACCCACACCAGGACCCAGGTGACGTTAGAGCGGCCACTGACTAGCGTCTGTTATTAACATTCACGCTTCGGCAAGGACGCGAAGAAGTGGTATGCCACCTGCTCACATCCAAACGCCAGTTCAAAGCGGACCTAGATTTCGCCAGATACAGAATTATTCCTAGGCGTCTCTTCATAGCAGAGAAGGTTACAGGCACAAGTTACCTCATGAACACTGGTTCACACTTGTTGATTTTTCCCAGGTCCTTGCTATGTGACAAAAGGAAGGCCAAAGCTGTGCGCCTCACAGTGGCTAATAATTCGTCCATAAAAATGTATGGTACCTACCACTGGAATGTGGACATTGGACTGCATCACACACGAGCCAATCTTAGTTGCAGAATTTTTAGCACATAAGCTGCTCTCTGACATTGTCCATTGTCAAACCTGTCATGAGCGACAAGCTGTTTATGGACATACTGGAAAATTCCCCAAGTTAAGTTGCTCATGTGGAGCACCTGTTGAGGTCAAACATTCCACCCTTCATCGCATTATCACTAACCCTGGACCTCCTGACTCATGCCACCCAAGTCATCTCACACCTGGCCAGCTTGCAGCCGCAAATGCCAATTTCAAGCCAATGTTGTGCTAAAACATTGTCTACCCATCATGCAGCATATGGTCGCCACCTTGCATTTAATGCCAGAAAATGACCCTTGCAGTAACTACCACACACTCAATATGAGGAAAGTGCAAGATAGATACCCAGTGCTATATCTACAGGACTTCAATCACTCCTTGATAGACACAACTGTCTTCAGCAAGGTGGACTGCATGAAGGCATACATGCAGATTCCTGTGGCGCTCGAGGACATCAATAAACTGTCCATAACCACCTTTTTCAGCCCTCGTCAAGAGTATGTTTATGACATTCAGTCAGCAAACGTTGTCCAAGCTTGGCAGCGGTTCCTGGATGACTTACTGCAGGGCCTGCAAAGCTGTTTCGCCTACCTGGATGACATCCTTGTGTTCTCAAACACGCCCAAACTCCACCGCTGGCACCTGATAGTTGTCTTCCAGTGGCTCAGCGAGGCAACCCATTGATGTGTATGATTGGGGTTGGTGAAACTGAATTCTTAGGGCATATAGTCACCGCTAATGGATCCACAATCTGCCGGACAAAGTGCAAACAGTTTTGAATATGCCACACCCAGACACACACAAGGGCTTATGACCTTACCTCGGCATGGTGAAGTTTTACCAACGACATTTTAGGAAGGCTGCCATAGTGCTTGAACTCCTCACTGCTGCACAAAATAGAGTGCTCCCACCACATGGAATGACGACATGGAATGCAGCTTTGCGCACTTTAAATGGTGCCTCACTGAAGCAGCACTGCTCGTTCACCCAGTTCATGACGCCGAGGTAGCCATCATGGTGGATGCCAGTCAAACAACCATAGGTGCAGCACAGCAACAACGCATTGACAGCAGCTGGAAGTTACTCGGGTTCCTCTCAAAGAAACTCTCAGCATCACGATGTTCCTGGAGCCCTTATGACTGCGAGCTGCTCAATGTGTAGCAAGCAGTGAAGTATTTTCGGTCATAAGTAGAAGATCGACCATTTGCAAATATTCACTGACCACAAAAAAATGTTCAAATGTTTGTATAGTCTATGGGACTTAACTACGGGGTCATCAGTCCCTAAACTTACAAACTATTTATGAACTACTTAAGAACTAGGACGGCGCAAATATCCATGCCCAAAGGGGGATTCGAACCCCCGACCATAGTGGCCGTGCAGACCGTGACTGAAGTGCCTCAGTCCCCGCGGCCATCACGGCCGGCTCACTGACCGCAAACCCATAACATATGCATTAAGGACCAACAACACAAACTATTGTTTTCGCCAGCTACAGCAGTTGGAATAGATGTTGCAGTTAATGACTGGCATCTCCCATATCACAGGGATGGACAATGTTGTGGAATCCTTGTCTCGTGACTGCTTCACTCTCTCCTTGCCAGTGGGTTGAAGAGGTTGCACAAGCCAAAGAGAGCGATGATGGACTATGCATGTTTCAAGCAGACAACACCAGCAGCCTACATCTGGAACTGGTCCCGATTCCCGGCTTCTCCTGGAAGATTTGGCATGACATCTCAAGGAGAACGTAGAAGATGAAAGTGCTAGCAATGAATTAAAATTTGTGATGCAGTCGGGAATTGAACCCGGACCTCCATGCTTACTAGGCAGACGTCTTATCATTAGACCAACACACCACTAACGATGAAATACCCAATACCATATAGGCAATACCCAATGTGCGACTTCTTTCAACTAACATTTGAAATTCTGGGAGAATACCATTGCATGGGGGGAGGTGGTCCTCATTTCGTTTTCCCATCCCAGGCCTGTGACAGAGTATATGTTAGTGGAAAAAATACCACTTCCCTTTAGGACCTTAGAGTACAGATATCTATACTCTAAATTTACGACCAGAGACTATACACAGCACAGGCGAGGTTCGTTTAAGCAGCTGTCAGCGAGATAGTGGCACATACGCAGAGCAAAAATTAAGTTCAAGCAGCACCTCCATCTGTTTCTGGCAACGAGCTTGAATTTCATAGGTTCGCGATGTTTGAGGCAAATTGAACTGGCGTCTGCCACGTTATTTGGGGTATCAGCTGACAGCTGGTATGCCACACCCACTAGACAATTTTACTTATTTACACAGTTTTACGTTCTAAATGAAGATTGACTTTTGAGTAGAGATGAGCATGACATTCTGATGGTGTGTCCAGACTTTATCAAAGCTGCGAATTGATGAGCCAGACAGTGTATTTTCTTAAAATGCGGTAATGAAATATCACGAATCTGTTAGTAATACACTTCCAGTTCGAAGTATAACAGCTGAGGTTTGATCCAACAAAGAAAGTGCCACTTTGAAAATATTTGTGTTAATTATAATGCAAGTTCATAGTCTAAAAGTGCAGCGAAACTTATACAGTGAACAGTAATTGTTATGACAAACAATCATGATCACTTGCATCTGTTGTTAATGTGTTGTAACAACTGCTTTCATAGAGTCTAAGACACATTTATCTGGTGCTTATTAAACGTATTAAGTCCACATACTCGTAAAATTGCTGTTAAAGGTTTTGTTTGTGAAGTTTGGTTGAGTACAAAAATGAAAGTAACAACAGAATACTGCAATTACAAATGCGCCTAGGTCAGCTGCCACAAAGCATTCTACACCGAAATAACATATCGTTAATGACTTACGTTGTTGCCACGCTGATATACGTAAATATTTGCTACACAGAACACAGACATTTAACAAGTGAAAACTTCCGGCTGTTACTATTGCTTCCGCACTTTGCATGATAATATGTTAACCATGCTTGATCAAGTGTTGTCAACAACAAATGAAAATATTTTTAAAGTAGGTGTAGACACTCAAAAGTCTTTATTATTCAACAGATAAGACACTCTTTCATCAACTGCAGCAGCAACAGAAGGCGAAACACACAGACGCTAGGCAGAAAGCTGAGCCATTTTTATGGAGTTTACTTCAAGGGAATTGCAAGATAGGTCATCTGAAGCTTCATTCTTGGGGAAGTTATGTATCATTAGCCAGGAGTTTTGTTTGTGTATAGGCAGACAGAGACCAAAAGAGGCAAAACAACTGGTGTGCTTTCGCGAAATATTTGTCGTTTTAAAAACTCGATTTGTGTATTTAAATGCTGAACACACTTTAGACATATTGCAGAAGCAAAAATTGTATAGAAAATATACACTAAATACAGTACTTCACTTTCGACAACAACATACGATGGACAGACTCCTGTCAAGTGTACTGACCACCGTCAATATGGCGGCCGAGTTTACGCAGGTTGCTGCAAAGAGCGCTGTAACTCGTGTGTCAGCCACTCTATGAAATTCTAGCTCGTTGGTTTCTGGCTACTTGCCAAGTGACTGTTTGCTGTTTAAGCAATAACCGCAAGCTACCAGATTCTACTGGGAAAAATCTTTCTGGTGCGCTCAAGCTGCTAGGTTCGCACATGAGCATAACTGTCCCAGTTGTAGTGGGAGGGCGCTCCATGTGATCCATGTTTATGGTTCGTGATGATTTCATTTGTTTGTCTTCGTCTACAAGTGTCTTGTGATATGAAAGCAAAATGTATTTCTGTGACTTAAAACTATTAGGTGAATTTATTCAGAAAATCTCTGAAGGCTAATACAATATGATAATATTTCAGTTTTTTATTTTATTTCCATGTTATTAGCAGAGACCGAGCATTGAGTTGATGAACATGTAATTCACACCTGACAGGTCATTTTATATAGTTTAGCTGTTAAAAAAATTGTGTGGTGTACGTGAGTTCCCTGGACTTAAACTATACTAAAGATTTCATTCAGTGAATGAAATTGACATGCTATTTTAAAAATATATATTTTATACAATAAGCACGAAGTGGAAATGTCTTATTGTTTTAATACTGTTATTTGGACACACTACTCATTATCGAGTGTTCATTCAAGATCAAGAATTATTCGATTTGAAGAACATTAATAAACTGTTCTTTGCCACAGAGGCGTAAATTTATTTGAAAGAAACAATATTCGACTGTTGCCTTGTTTAAATTGTTCCCTGTGATTTAAAAAGCTCG
The DNA here is from genome assembly GCA_026315105.1 of Locusta migratoria. NCBI lineage: Eukaryota > Metazoa > Arthropoda > Insecta > Orthoptera > Acrididae > Locusta > Locusta migratoria. The sequence continues at coordinate 444,580,381 of CM048746.1, read as the reverse complement.
TGTTTTATCTTGTAATGCTTATAGTGTTAACAGATTTAATATTCTGCTATAATAAAGAACTAAACATGAGGTTATACACAAAGGAAATTGGTATTCTGAAAACCGCAAAGAAAACCTTGAAGGACGACCGTCTGTCGTCTTCCATGTATTTTTTGTATATTTCTGTAAAGTTATAATTTGTTTAAGGTTGCTAGATTATCATTTTGTTAAAACTTGAACCCCACTCTTTTCAAGGCTTGAGGAATAGCATTTTTATTTCATGTGTTAAAATATTAGTTAATATTGCTAGGTTTTTCTTATTTTGTTATGTTACTAATTTATGATTATATTAATTAATAATGTGGCATAAATGCGGCTTCTCCGCTATGCCACTGTCCCTGTGAGAATGTGCAGTTGTTTTACTTTCAAGTGTGTGCGAGAATCTATGGCTGTTTGAATGTGGGGAGTGACCATGGAGTGACAGCTCGCTTTGCATCATTCTCTTTGGCTCAGAGTCGGTAGCTGCTGAGACTATCAAAGAGGTTTCTACAACCTTTGGTTACAGTCTAGTTAGCGAGCCTTCCCTCAGTGCGAGTCTCGCTGTCTGTCCCCAACATCGCTGTTTCTTGGATTTTCCGGCTTCTGGTTGCCCGTTCAGTGGCTGCTCGGTCTGATTCATTCTGAGCTGGTCGTCTGGTGAGATAAGGTTGGTTCTGCTCTTGTTTTTGGAGATGATAGTGTTTCATTGACTAGCATGTTCAACTTAGATTCGTGAACGTAGAATCATTTTTTGCACATTTTCTCTGATTGTGTGCGGAAATGTGTCCTCGTATTTCAATTCAGTGATTTCCAATAGATAAATGCGGTGTGTGTTATTCTAGTTGCAGTTTGATAACGGCCTGATATGTTAAAACCTTTTGTGATCATGTGGCGGTGTATGAACTCTGTGTAAATACTTTCTAGCTTTGTGGTGCCCGAATTCTATTAGGTGAAATGTTCATTTTTGTACAGTGCATGTCAAAATCTTCTCATCGTTTTCTTCCGTGAGTGATTATGTTCCACGTGTTTGGTTCATAGAAAAAAGCCTTCAGCTTCCATTCTTGTTTGTTCAATGCCCATCAGGCAAGTAACTATGCGGGTATCCCTCTGATTTCGTGATCTTCTCTCCCACCTAATTTAATTTTGCTGCTTCTTCTCTGACTTGTAGTACGTACTCTATCTTTGTCAGTAATTCTCTCTGAGCCTCGTACAACCTCCTTCAATAACTTCCTTATGTAATTCTAAACATTTCCATGGGTTGCATGGTGTAATTCTTAATTTTATTTTTTCAGGCTTTGTAATTTGTTTCACTTTTACGAGTTTCTCGAGACTGGACTTCATCCATCTCTGTAATCACCCATATCGCTTGTAGCTATATTTCATTCGCTTCCTTACATAATTCTAAGCATTTCTATGGGTTACATGCAGTAGTTAATTTTCTTTATTTTCCGGAAACTGAATTTATTAAACTTTATCGGTTTTCGGAACCACTTGGGTCCGAGTACCGACTTCCGGCGTTTGCAGCTAGTCACCTGAATTCACGCCACTTCTCATATAAAAAACAGTACCTAGAACGATTTCTAACAGACTGCAGCTTAAGAATCCACCGTGATTTTGTATAATGAATCCGATTTTCAATCACTTCACCTTCAGTGGAGTGTGTTCATGCAACATAGCCGTGTGTCGCCATTAGCGTGTTTGCTCGTAGTCCAATACAGATGTAATTTAACTTGGCTATTCACATGCACCATCTCAAAACAGGCACGACAGACCAGAGCCAGCTTCAAGGTGTTGTATATTGTGTTTTGCCTGCTTCTGCCTCGTCTTAGCACGCTGATTTTGGTTAGTTTCGCTGTGAGATTGCGTGTGTGTGAGTGAATGGGTGTTGTTTGTGAATCCTCCCCCCCCCCCCCCCCCCCAGTAGCGTTAAATCCTGTATAATTTAGGCTGGGCACCGTCCGCATTAATCCATGTAAGAGATGCATTTTTATTGTATTAACTAAATTGGTTCCCCATTTTAATTGTTTTCTATCTGAAGAAACAAGTTCAGCATAATCCGCAAGTTGCTTATAAATTGTAGTTTTAGAGCACCTACACTCTTTTATTTAATATTGTTCTTCACATGTGCTGAGAACTAGCTGAGATGCAATTTTTGATGTCTAAATTCCTTTACGCCATAAATGTTTTCATAGCCGCCTTTCTAAGATAACTTTAACTGTGGTGGCTTGCTTATTAATGTCTGTGTGTAATAACGTGTGCACTGCCATATATATTGACTACTGTAGTATTAACTTCTTGTTATTGAAGTAATTTGAAACAAGAGTCAGTTTTCAGTTGGGCCAGGGAACAAAGGTTTATACCAGGGAGTAACCAGTAGTTCACATGGACCTCATTTACTAATTTCTGTGATAAAACAATGCCCTTGTTACGTACAGTGGTCGACTTCTATCTGGCTTACGGCTGCCAGGATTCGCTCTTCTAACAAGTCATCTGTTTATGAAATAGTTTTTTGCTTTAAATGCGTGCGGAAATATTCTTTAAAAAAATTACCCCTCCCAGTGGAGAATTTGCGAGATTAGCGGCGCACATTAATATATTTCATTTTATGTTTTCAGCACTTGTGTGTTTTTTGAAAGGGTTATATTATTAAATTGTTTTTGTGAAAAGAGCACAGCCACAGTTCATTGTGTGTTAAGGTATTAGTTCGTGTTTTGTTACGCGGTTTCTTTTGTTAGACTAATATTGTGTTTGTTACTTTTGTTGTTCTAAATTACTTATGATGATGGAGAACAGTTCTGCCTTGTCCGTTTCCACTCGTTCTAGGCGATTAAACCAAAGTGAGGACCGAGAAAAGTCGTCTAGGTCAGATCTTTCGACCGAAAGGGAAAATGTTGCGAGTACAGATGGCCGCATTCCATTTGAAAAAGCGACTTGTTTAAACGTGGATGCGACCGGAAGTGACGGCAGGGATGAATAAAGTGAACCGCATACCAATATCCTGGTACTTCGCAAACTAGTTTGACCAGTGTTACTGTGCCCGTGTGCGTTTCTGATACGACTCTAAGCGACATCATGGCTTTCATAAGAGAAATAAAAACAGGGATGGAAGCGCAGAATGATTCTTTTCAGGGAATAAAAACAAGGATGGAAGCGCAGAATGCTTCCGTTCGGGAATTAAAAGCAGGGATGGAAGCACACCTTATTGAGGTTTCTGCACAGTGCAGGGAGGCGCAAAGTAACGCCGTTCAGATTATTAACAATAATCTGGATGGGTTGCACACCGATATAGTGCGGCTAGTTCAGGAACGGCATGAGGTAGCAATGAATGGTATCGCAGAAAACGCGAGAAAAATTGCAAGGAATGCAGAAGCTATATCTGCCCTCTCTGACTGTGTAGACACGAATATCCACTCTGGAGGAGAGATTTAACGAGAGAATCGATTTAGTAGATGGTCGGGCGAAAACATGCACCGATGCACTAGGCGGATGCACAGATGAACTAGGCGCGCGCTTTGAAGAACTGGCCATCTTGGTGGCGCAGCTTCTATAGAACGGGGAGACGGTGGCCAAAAGAGCAGTTCCTGCTGTTGTAAATGAATCTTAGGAAGTTCACGACTTACTCTGATTCAAGGAACAACAGTGGGAAATTAACCATAGGCGTTGCGAGGTAGCAGCCGAGTTAGAAAAACGCGTCGCACATCTGGAGCAAGTCTCCGACCCACCCCCGCCTCCCCCACAAGTAGAAAACGCCTGCCACAGTTTGTGTGGATGTCGGTCCGGTCGTTCCTACCGTGGAGATGATTCGACTTTCGAGGAAGAGGTGGTCGAACCTCTGCTTGCCCATCCTCCCATAACAGAAAGACCAAGTCGAATGCCTGTGCAGGAACCACAGCAGGCATTTGATTATAACCACTTTCTCACTGTAAAAAGTACCAGGTCTTTCGAAAATATGCAAGGGGATTACACCCTCGTGCATGGCTAGAGCAATTCAGTTACTCTCTGCCTCCAAACTGGCCAGAAGGACAGAAAATCGAGTATGTGTGCGGATATCTCAAGAGGGAGCCCACCACGCAGATGCGACCTCTCTTAAGATATTGCCGCTTCTATGATGATTTTAGGGAACATTTCCTGTCTGCCTACTGGTCGGAGAGCAACAGGAACGAGTCAAAAGCAGCATTCTAGTGATGCCCCACTTTGCTAACAGCAATTGCAGGAGTCTCTGAGAATTCTTTCGAGGAATGATGCAGAGAAATCAATTCCTCGACTACACATACCTTCCACGGGAATAGCTAAGAATTTGCACGTCGAAGCTCCCACAAAATGTGCGCAATGCCGTCCTTGCGGGAAGCTGCAAGGAGGACATTGAGTCCTTCTAGGCTTACCTGGAGGACTTAGAATATGACAAAGATTACGGACCTAGAAGAGGCGGCAATGGCTCTTGTAGAAGTAATCAGAGTGACAACAGCGTTAGGAACAACCACGAGGAAATTAATAGCAGCGCGGAGTCCGGTCCTTCCAACACAAAGAATTAGCAACAGCAGAGGAACAGGCACTGTTATTGGCGTGGTAAACGAGAAGACAAGCGGCGAAAGTTCGGGAACGGTAATAAGAGCTATTGACCCAATAAAGGTCCGCGAAAACCACACAACCCGCAAAGAGAAGACGTGAAAATCAGGTCTGCTGATCCGCACCATAACAAACAGTAGGGTCCTAGTCCTAGCACAAGCCAGAAATAATTTGCTGTAGTTGATCGTCACTCGATCAACCTGCTCAGAAACGAGCATATACAGCCTGATTGTGTCATAAGTTTTGTGTAATTTTCTGTTTGCTAAGGTAAATTTAAGTGATTTTCTTACCATGCATGTCATTTGTGTTTGTAGATTTATGCTGTAGTGTATTTTGTTATATGTCTCTTTTGTATATGTATGTGTTTGTTGTGCAATTTCATTTCGCCATAACCCATCTTCATGTTGTATGCATTTTTTGTGTACTATAAGGTAACTTTCATGATTGGGAGAAGTAAAAAGGCGTTCATGCCGCCTCAGCCTGTTTTCGGGGGAGGAAGGCGGGGTCACAATTAGCTGAGCTTGACACCTCAGTGAAAGAGCGGCCCAAAGCATTTCAGATATCAACAGGTTCCACAAGAACTTGGTTTGCTATGTTCAGGCTGAGGATTGGGAAATAGATCTTAATGCCAGATAACTGGCGTAGGTTACCCCAGACAAAGGAGTAGATGTTGAAAGAGCTTGTGAAAGAAATCCAGCAAGCTTTTTTGCTTTCTTTAATGACACGATGGTATTTCACTCATAGTCTTTTGTAATTAATACAATTTTCCAAAGTAGGCCGTCGGTGCAACAGGCATAGAGCACGTCGCCGGGCTCGAATAACATCACTACATGCTGCATTCCACCAGGGAACCGGGACCATATGTGGAGAGGTTAAAGTATGGGGTATGGAATATTCGGCAGAAGTGAGGATGATGTCCATTAGGTAGTTAACCTGACTATCAGAGCTGGGGAAATTCTAATCATGGAAAACCGCCATGGAAGAATAAAGCCCCCAGTCAGCTTTGGAGATGTTCTAGCTGGTGGAACGTGGAGAAGTGGTATGATGTAGTAGATAAATTATACAGAGGAAATGGTCGCTCAAGTACCTATTAGACAGAACATATCATTCGAAACGATGCACAAGTGGAGTAGTGCACATTGCGAGGTCCAAATGGGAATAGGTATGCGTCGTGTCGGATAAGAAAGTTTGTTCGCCTGTATTTAGGCAGACAAGGTTGAGGTGGTTAAAGAGGTCAGCCAAAAGAAAGCCCCTGTAGCAAGAAGCTGGAGAGCCCCCTAGAGTGTGGTGGGCATTGAAGTCGCCAATCAACAAAAATGGCGTAAGAAGCTGAGCAACAAGGTGCAGTAAGTCTGCCTTAAGAACGGCAGACGACGACAGGGTGTAGATATTACAAAGAGAGAAGTTAAGTGGGGGGGGGGGGATGGTGACACAGACAGCAACCGCCTGGAGGGGAGTTTGCAGTGGGATGGGATGGGATGATAATAGATGTCTTCCCGAATGAGCAGCATAGCATCTCCATGGGCTGGAATACCTCCCACAGGAGGTAAATCAAAACACACTGCAGTAAACTGTGGAAAATCTATATGATCGTTTGGACAGAGCTTCGTTTCTTGCTGATCGACTATAAGGAAGGAGTAGTCTTAATTCATCACGGTTGGAACGAATGCCTCTGATGGTCCACTGAAGAAATGTCATGAAGAAAGCAAGAGAAGAAGAAAAAGGGAGGAGGCAAGAGGGGATCAACTTGATGGTCGCTGAGGGTGTGGCTGCAAGGGGACACTGCTACTGCAATCAACAGATGGACAATCATGCTCCATGGGTTCAGACATCTGTTCTGCCTCCTTCCTGGAGTGATCAGAAGGGGCAGTGTCCTCCGCCGGTGAAATGCCGGCAGATCGGCAAGCAGCAGAGCATCCTGGCGAGAGAGGATTTCCGGGGCCATCTACTGCTGGATGGCATGACCGAAGAGTCACACCGTGGCGGGGAAGGAGAGAACTTCTGTTTTTTTGTACCTTTTTAGAGGCAGTTTGGTTTGAAGAATGAGCGGCTGATGGTTGGGAAGATGATGTTATAAAATGTCTTCGGAAACAGGATCTTTTTTTCGACTGGGACTGGGATTTAGAGTGAGCAGAAGGCATTGGGGATGTCAAGCGGGCTCATCTGACAACTGTGTCACTGAAGGTAAAGTCACATGTCTGCATAGCCATCTCCTTTGATGGTCGAGGAGAGGAAAGGAAAGGACATTGCTGTAGGTACCCGCTGGGAGCACAGCAGTATTTCTACTTGCTAGTAATTTCTGGGCAGCAGAGATGGAAAATTTTTCCTTGACTGATTTTCTGGATGACCCACTTATCCTTATACACAGGGCATTTTCGAGAATTAGCAGGATGGTCACCCATGCAGTTGATCCAGAGAGGGGACGTAGGTGGGCAGTCACCTTCATGGGTGTCCCTACCACAGGTGACGCATTTTGCTGCATTGGGGCATGCCTGATGGGTATGATTGAAACACTGACACTGATAACATTGGGTGGGATTAGGAACGTACGGCCGGACAGAAATGATTTCATAGCATGATTTTATCTTGGAAGGACGGTCAACTTTGTCGAAGGTCAAAAACACAGTTTGGGTCAATGTAAGGTGGTTGTTTTCTCTTTTCATTGCACAATGTACAGCTGTTACATCCCGGTCTGAAAGATACTCCTGTAGTTCCTCATCAGACAGGCCATCCAGGGATCGTGAGAACACTACCCCCCACGACGACTTTAGGGTACGATGAGGTTCGACCTTAACAGGAAAGGTGTGCAACAGTGTAGTGCGAAGCAACTTCTGAACTTGGAAAGCACCAGCGGTTTCCAGCAACAGTGTCCCATTACGTTGGCGGGAACAAGTTTTGACAGGATCTGCAATCACATCAACACCCCGTTGTGTTACAAAAGGATTCACTGATGAGAAATCATGGCAATCAGTTCATGAAATGACAAGGGACTTCGGTAAGTTAGGCAAAAGCTTTTTGGACTTTGATTCATCGAGTTTCTTTTCTGATTAAAGGGCAAAGTAGTAGTGGTAGTAGTAGTAGTAGAAGAAGTAGTCATTGGGAAGTTGTCCCCCATGATTACTGGCGTCTCCGATGGCGCGCTCCTTCCTAATGGGGAACCCTCACTGAGGGCTCACCCGCCTTAGATGATTGTTCACACCTCCCAAAAAACAGAAGGACCAATCAGCATGGTTGGAAGGTAACAGCTCGGGTAATCGCCCCTCTCTTGGCCTGGCCTTTACCAAGGGGTATGTGTGGGCACTACATGCCCAACCCGGGGCTGGGGTTTACGCATTACCCAGTAACCTGTTACGCAGCGAGTGTGTGGGTGGCCTTCAGGAACACACAGGGTGGAAGAAAGGAAAGAAGTAGGAAAGGTTGAGTCTCAAACATCGAAGTGGAGACTAAAGGAGGAGAGGAAGGCTAGAAGAGTTCAATAAGGAAGGAAAGGTAGAAGAAAAGGTTAGGAGAAGAGAAACTGATAAAAGAAAAAACTGGTACATGAGACCACTTAAACTCACATGGGACACCTGTTCGGGCGAAGGCATAAACCGTGGGAGTGGGAGGGGGGTGGGGGACATACGAAGTTGCTGTTTAACATCATTGTATTTGCTACTATTACCCATTCAAAACTTTAGTATCTGCAATGTGGATAATGAACTTGTGGATGCGGATATGGGTCTTGCGGATAACACTTTTCTTATCTGCGCAGACCTCTAACTGTAAGGTGTGTGGCGGAGAGTACACTGTGCCACTATTAGGTATTTCCTTTGCTATTCCACTCCAAAATGGAACAAGGAGGAAAACAATGTCTATATGCCTCTGTATGAGCCCTAATTTCTCTTATCTTGTCTTTGTTATCTCTATGCAAAATGTAAGTAGGTGGCAGAAAGATCATACTATAGTCAGGGACGGGGGGGGGGGGAGCAGGGACGGAGGGGGGAGCAGGGACGGGGGGGGGGGGGGAGCAGGGACGGAGGGGGGAGCAGGGACGGGGGGGGTGGGGAGCAGGGACGGGGGGGGGTGGGGAGCAGGGGCGGGGGGGGGTGGGGAGCAGGGGCGGGGGGGGGGTGGGGAGCAGGGGCGGGGGGTGGGGAGCAGGGGCGGGGGGGTGGGGAGCAGGGGCGGGGGGTGGGGAGCAGGGGCGGGGGGTGGGGAGCAGGGACCGGGGGGGTGGGGAGCAGGGACCGGGGGGTGGGGAGCAGGGACCGGGGGGTGGGGAGCAGGGACCGGGGGGTGGGGAGCAGGGACCGGGGGGTGGGGAGCAGGGACCGGGGGGTGGGGAGCAGGGACCGGGGGGTGGGGAGCAGGGACCGGGGGGTGGGGAGCAGGGACCGGGGGGTGGGGAGCAGGGACCGGGGGGAGCAGGGACCGGGGGGGAGCAGGGACCGGGGGGGAGCAGGGACCGGGGGGAGCAGGGACCGGGGGGGAGCAGGGACGGGGTACCTTGAAGGTAACTGCCAGGGGGAAGGGGTGGGGGGGTGACAGGAGGAGGTTCAGGAATGGGGGGGGGGAAGTTGGAGGCAGTGATGCTACAGAGGCAAACTCTGATGTCAGTGGTACCTGGGAGTGAAGACGGTCATACTTCTTTTGCGCTTCAAGATAGGACAGACAGCCGAGAGTCTTAAGCTCGAGAATTTTCCTTTTGTATACTGGGCAATCTGGTGAACAAAGAGAATTTGAGCCACGGCAGTTTACATGGGGTGCAAGGGTTCCCTCTATGAAGAGGGTGGCCTTAGTCACCACAAACAGGGATGGTGTTGGATCTGGAAGACATGTGACCAAAACGGAGGCAACAGAAGCAGCCCATACGTGGTAGGATGAATGGCTTCATGTCACATCTGTAAACTATTACCTTGACTTTCAGGTAGAGTATCCCCTTCGAAACCCAGGATAAAAGCACCACTGTCAACACAATTACCCTTGGGGCCTCTGGATGTGATGAACGAATCCAACGCCACACTGATCCAGATTTTCCCTGAATTCCTTGTCTGATTGTAACAAAAGTTCTCTGTGAAAGATAATTCCTTGTGTCATATTGAGGGCCTGGTGAGGCATGATGCTCACCCCAGGATGTCTCCAAATTGCTGGCAGGCTCGAAGTGCAGCTGACTGTGCAGCAGAAGACATTTGAATCAAGGCAGCCAGACTGCATCTAACTCAATGCCTCAACTTCACTAAACTTGTCTTCTATGTTTTTTTACAAAGAAGAGAGACTTGGTAGCAGCAAATGTCTCCCCATCTATCCTGGAACACACCAGGTATTTAGGAAATGGCTTTTGTACCTAACCTGCAGGCTTGACACTCTTCCCAGGGTGTAGGCAGGGAGGGGAACTGAAGAAAAACTATTGCTATCTACAAACAGTTTGGCCACAGGGTAACGGCCTGCACACCTTAACACATTTATGTGCTGGACGTCTGCCCTGGTACCACCCACTCTGGTCAGGGGCTTGTCCCATGGGCACCACCCAGCCACAGCAGGACAGTTGCGCCAGGAGTTCCAGTACCCAACAGGATAGGTAACCACTCCTAGCAATATTTGGGGCTTTTGCAGCTCTGGCACCAGTAGTGTAATCCCTGTGTGGTCAGGGGCCTCAACCAAAAAGATACATGACAGCCCCCTCACCATCCACATGGACTGACTACATGTGCTAGAGACCTAGTCGGGATAGGGGGCTATGACGAGGAGAGAGCAGGGAAAGGAAGGGGGAGAGAGAGACCTGTGCCGTAGTGGCTATGTAGGGAGGTCTTCCCATAATGGCTGACACTATGAATGGAAATTTTTTAGTAGAGGTCAAACCCTGAAGGGAACCAAACTGGGCCAAAAATGGGTGTAAACAGAAAGGAGATCAAAATCGCAAAAGCCATCATTGGTACCAGAGGAATAGTCGGGCCATCTTAAAGTGAAGCACCTAGAGGTGAGATGAGTGGGGAGCAGGGAGGAATTAGGACGAGGAGGAGGGGAACGGGAGAGGTAATGAAGCCTGGGAGAGGGAAAGCAGGCTGGGAAAATAGAAAGAAAGGCTGCAATGGCTCTGGGACCTGTGCACACCCCACATGTACCCACAAGAGAACTGTGGGCCGCCTGGGGGAGGGGGGTCAAGTAGTGATTGAATAATTCTTTGTAAGCTACATAAAAATTTTCATGTATTAAAATCATGCATACTTCATACACTATTTGTTTATTTTTATTTGAAATTGAATCAGGAATAATTCTGTAATATTTTTCAGTATTCATATTATTCGTTGTCATAAATACTCTACTCAGTACTGCTCCTGTACAGTAAATGTCAAAGCAACATTTTCACATCACTTGTTTCATATGCATTTTACTCATGAACAACACATATTATATTTGAACCATAATATCTTCTTATTAAGTAATTACTAATGAATGAACAATTTTCAACCACCTATGACAAGTAGCTGTACAACTTCAGCAAGGAAAACATACAACAGGATTCTGCACCCAGTACCTCATCTCTAATTGATTTAAAAATTTCTTTGCAATGGAACAATTTGACATTTTGTGATGGGCACGGAGGTAGTAGTGCAACTGTTACACTACAAGTATACTACATAATCAGTAAGAAGTCTAATTGGCTATCCAACATTATCTACTTAATCATTTATATATATTATAGAGGAAAAATTCCTAGCAGGAGATATATATATATATTACTTACCAGGCGAAGGAGCACAGGTAGTGATAGTAACATAAATAAATCACACACATAAACTCTAGCTTTCACAGCCTAGCTGCGTCTTCAGGCAGAAGGGAAGGAGAGGGAAAAGTATGTCTGCCTAGATGTGTTTGCGTTTGTGTATATGTGTGGGGGTGTGTGTATTTGTTTACCCTCCTTCCCCCCTCCCCCAAAAAAAGGTAAGTTTTTCCTCTCCTGGGATGGCTCCTTACCCACTCCCTTAAAACCCTCATCATTTCCTTTTCCCTCTTCTTCCCTTCTGCCTGAAGAAGCAGCTAGGGTGTGAAAGCTAGCATTTATGTGTGCGTTTTATTTATGTTACTATCACTACCTGTGCTCCTTCACCTGGTAAGTAATCTTTATCTACTTTTTATAATCATTTATATATATTGTGAATATTAATAGACCTTAACACTTCCTTGGAGTACACAAGAAATTACTTTCACATCAGAAGACTTCTATCCACTGGGAGTTAAATACTGTGTTCTGTTCTCCAGAAACTCTTCAATGCACTCTTACTGTTGGTCTGACATTCTGTACATCTTATAGTTTGTTCATTAAGCAACAGTATGGAATATTATCAAATGCTTTCTGAAAGAAAAAAAAAAAAAAAGAAAAGAAAAAACACAATGAATCAACCTGAGAGCCTGTATATACTGGTTTCTGGGTCTCGTGGATGAATGCAGTGAGCTAGGTTTCAAATACTGTTGTGTTCAGAACCTATGTGGCTCCTACAGAGATTTTCATGTCACCAGAAAAACCTAATACTGAAACACAAAGCATATTCAAACATTCTACATCAGACTAACATACAAAGTATAAGCCTTCAGTTTTGTGCACCAATTCAATTACCCTTCCTTAAAAACTGCATTTTTTTAGTCGTTAGAAATGCTACAACCTTTTAGAGATGTACAGTACATTTTCACTAAAAGGAAGCCAACTTCCTTCACATACTCTATGTAGAATTGATTTGGTTTCCTATCAGACTCAGCATTTTTCTGCTAAGCAATTTCAGTTGCTTTGCTATCAGTTTGTCATTTATTTTGATATCTGCTGTCTTCCTCTGTGAAACAACTTTGATAAAAGATGTTTATGATTTCAGCCTTGTGTGTGTGTCATTTTCTGTTTCAAGTCTGTCAATCGCATAATGTCTGGACACACAGTTTCAGTCTGATTACTGAATTAACATAAATTAGAGCTACTTCAGATTTATTTTTGAGCTGGCACATAGAACTCCTACTGTAAGGTTTTGGCTACATTTAAATTTACAATGAAGCACTCTGTATCATTTGGCAGCAACGTTCTAACTCAATTGTTCACTACATTAGATCTTCGCCTTCTCACACAATTTTACATTGTATGTGTCTAAACCATATTGTACTATACTCTTGAACTTTGTACTCTTGTGCTACACTATCAGTGCCAGAGATGAAAATTTCTCTTAACACTCTTGCTAAACAGAAAGATCTTCCTACCTTTCTTCACATTTAGCACTGTATTCAGTAATGCTGTTAACGATCTTATGATCACTCATTCAAAATTCTGCACAAACTCCAGTGAAAGTCAGGGTCTGTTTAAGATGTCAGCACCAATGGTCAGTTCTGTAGCTCTTCAATTTAATTACCAGACAAAACACTCTACAGAAATTTTGCTTACTTTCTGTCCCAGAGACCCGTCTTAAGCATTTGAGACTACCAGTCTATAAGTAAGTTAAAATATCCAACTATAACATATTTTGGAAATTTATATGAAATATGTTTCTTATTTTCTCTCAGATGCTTAGCCACTAATGCTGCCAAGGCAAGTGGTCTGTAAAACCATCCAATGATTGTGTTTGATCCAATATCAACCCTGAGCTTCACTAAAATTATTTCACATTTTGGAGCTAGTCCAGACAATGAGTGCTCAAAACAGCTGTATAGTGCATGGTATAGGTGAAAGATTTTTTTCTTCACAAATTTGATTGAAATAGTTAGGATGTAGACATACCAGAAGTTCGTGCTTCTGGAAGATAATCTCAAGGAAGGCTGGGGACAGGATGGGGAGTGAAAATATCCCATTTTATGATTTCTCATTTGTGTGTCTAAAATGCTGCATTGTGAGGGAAAAGTTTAAAATGAAAGCTAATTTCATTTTCCTGTCAAATTACCCCTGTACATATTTATCATTTTCCCAACTGTTTTTAAAGATATCATGTATTAAATATAGACGATTATAAAATCATTTTAATCTCAGTCTTTTGTCAAATGTTTCCTTCTAATGACCACCACAATCATTTGGTTAGAAGATTTTCCAGGGAGGAAGTTTTAGAGCATCCCATAGAAATGAGTACATTAGGAGCCTATTGCGTTTTAACTCCTTTAACTTGATGTCAAAATGAGTAAATTGCTCATGGAAGAGTATTAATTAAAACTGATATTAAAGTGATGCATTCTAGGAATTCCAGATTGTTATGAATAAGAAATTCATTTGTTCAGGACAATGTCAAAAGCTAAAACTTTCAGCACCTTAGGAAGACTCCTTGATGGAACTATCCCATTTTGAATCAAAAAGAAATAGTATCAGGTACTTTTATGTATGGCTCTGAAGGAATTGATTGGATACACTACTGCTTACTTGTGTGAAAATGCATTTTCTAGCTTTTCTTTTTAATACAGAAAGTACGCATGGAAATGATTTACACCTAAACCAAGCAATCTATAATCCAGATACAGTATGAATATTTACACCAATACTGAACAATGCCATCAATCGTATTGGACAAAATATTTCTTTTCATTACAATGTTTCCTCTGCCAATTTTAAAATCTTACTCAGTAAAGCATTTGCACATTATTTTCATGCAACAATTTTTTATTAATTTCTATTACTTGCTATATAGTCACTATAGTAGTTATATTGGGCAGCAAAATTTTTACTATGAAGATTGTGGGTCCCATTACGAAAAAAATTATGAACTAGTGGTGTAGATAATTCTCATATTATCCTTCATATCAAAGTCTCTCTCATTCTCCCTACCAATTTGGAGTTGTGTACTTATAAGATTACCCAATCATATGCCCTGCGTTCACTGTACCTTCAGTTCAATTGTGTGGTATAGGATGTCCTTACAACAGTCAAAAACCAGAAAGGAAGTGGAGAAAGAGAGAACACACTTGCAGGTAGCCCCTTGGTTGTAATGGTAGACTGCCAAGTACAATAAAGACTGGTGCCACAGGGCACATGACACAGGCAGTGGAGGAGTATTTTGTGGCTAGTGTGACTTAAGTGTGCAGTGACAATCCACAGCTTCTAAAACTGTAGCTTGTGAATCACTAGTGTGTTGCGTTGTCCATTCAGATGAGTCACTAGACGATTTTAAAACATAAAAGTAAAATATCTTAAGGACTTAAGGAGAAAATGTGATTTATAAAACTTATTAGTTTTAAAATATTGTTTTTCATCCCATGAAGAAAAGTGACAAACAGTACCCCCTTATATCTGAAATAATGGATATGGTCTAATGTTTCAAGTTTAACATTTTCATGAACTAATTTTCATGTTAAGCCAGTGTAACATGTTTGTCAGGAATACTACATAAAACTGATTCTTGTTTTAGTAGTTACTTTTCAAGAATTCCCTACAAAATGTTATGGGTAAGAATGTCTGTAGCTAAAGCTATAACTGTCAGCACCTGTGAAGACTCCCTGATGGAACTATCATCTTTTCTTCTTTGAACATTTTGATTAAAAACTCAAAATCAGAAAAGGAATAGTATTGTGGAAGCAATAGCTACTACTGACACCAAAATGCAGACACAATCATCTCTTTCCTCTATGACCTTTGGGTGCAGAGGCTGCACCTACCACCACCATGCTTGAGTTAGTCTTTGTTATTTCGTCACTGTCTACTGTTCTTCCTATGAGTAAAGTATTGCTACTGTTGATGATGGTGTTAATGGGACCCAACTCTTATCCAGCTTCCATACTGGTGACCCCTAAGTATTATTCATAGTGCAGTTCCATCCGAAGTTTCATGTTTTTTCATGTTTACTGCACCGGGTTAAGGTTTCTCTACCGCACGACATTCCAATGGACATTGGCCATGCACCACAATGTTGTTGCCCGTTCAACCACCGCCTGGGCTCTCCTTTGGCTTACAAACCCCTGCTCCAGCAAGTGTTTTGGGTACTATGAACATTAATCTGATGTATTTGCATGATTTGTTCTCAACTGCAAACTTTAACAGTGCTGTGCAATGCTCAAGGGACTCTGACGTCATCACACCGAACACTGTCACCTGTACAAATACCAACCTCAGGTTTTCTGGCGTTCAAAACATTGTACAGTGCCCACACCAGAGTCCTGCTATTAATTTGAACAACTTAAATTCATGGCCGGCAATGGCCCCACCTGTGGTGAACATGTATCCCTGTGCGGGCCTTGTGCTCGCCCAGAAACCAACACAATCTGCTCCAGTGGACAATTTTGTGAACCCTGTGGTGGAACCTGTGTTTCCTTCTATTGCAACCTCTTGCTCTTCTATGAACTCATCCTTCAATTCAGGTCAGTTTTTGCATGCTTCCAGCACACCTTTTCCTGCACCCACAATGTCCGTTACGAATAATAACATTGCACAACACGTCATGTTATCACTTGTTTTGAGTGCAAACAGTGACTTTGTGAACAATCAAAACTTTTATCCAAGTGATTATAATTTTGTTAAAGTCAAGTTTTGTGATAGTGCTTACAATGTGCAGCCATGTGTTGTGTCATGTGATGCGCATTCCGCATTGGACTCTCAACAACTATTTTCGCATGCACATACGACACACACATTGTAACAACCGCGACTGGTACCGCCCATGCAACTGCTGGCTTTTTCAACACACACCAGTGTCTTGACTGCACTGGATGATTGTGTCGTTTCACCAGCTGACCCGTCAAGGGATGTCTTTCCTTCACAACAATTGGTGGCTCACAAGAAATTGCTACAGGCTCCAGACTTGCTGCCGTCTCCGCCACAGGAAGGCACCCTTGTCTTGGTTTGCACTCATCGAAAAAATCTTCAACCACTATGCTCTTGATGATGCCACGAGGTATTTCTGCCTCGTAACTTACCTGTACAAGTGCATTGACCTGTTCTGTGACTTGATCACGGTGCCTCTGCCTGCCAACTGATACACTGCCGCCAAATGTACAATCATGGAGCAGGTCCCTCGCACACCTGATGAGATGATCTGCCACATAATTCATGACGAACATCTGGCAACAAGAAGCCATCATAACTGTGGCACCTCTAAGTATTCTTGTCAATTAGAACAACATGCCCAATGCCACCTTCATGGCTGTCTGGTTGAGCAAGCTTCTTCCACCGGTGCAGACCACCTTGACATACAAACTGCTGCAATCAACAAGCAAACACATCCACATTGCTGACCATGTGCACGAGGCTCATCTTCGTGAGTCCCGCCTTGCTCACATTATTCAGAATCAGAAGTTGGTGTTCCGCCCTTCGACTTTCACCTGAGGTCGGTCATGTGTTTCTGATGACTTGGTTTGGCTGCTCAGTATCCCTTGATGGGTACTGACCAATCTGCCAAAGCCACCTTCGCCAATGCCATACACCCGGGCCACACTTTCTGGTAAAATTGATGACAGCCCACCTCCACTGGTCTGCTTCAGATAAGAGCTACAACCACACTACTCTTACTGCTACTATCACAGCCTTTTCGGTGACACTCCAAAGAAATGCCATGGACCCTGTCATCTGCCAAACATTGGGTGCAGGATGGACTAGGTTATGCCTCCTGCTCCAATGGCAGGGGCCGCCCGGTTGTCCACTCTGTCCGCATGACATCGACCACCAGTGGTGGGTTTTATCTGTAAGACATCGACCGCCGGTGGCTTGCTTTATTTGCAAGACATTGACCGCCGGTGGCAGGCTTTATCTGCAAGGCATGGTCTCCTGTGGCAAAAACATGTCAGGCTCCCACCCGACCCTTGGACACAAGACTTTACCTCCGCCTTTGCAGCTCTCAAGGACTTGTTAGCAAAAGCTGTGACCATTGCTCACCCTAACTATGAGGCTGAAAACCACCACCAATGCCAGCAACACTGCCATCAGTGCTGTCGAAAAAGCAAAATTACCACTCACACTTCACCCCCACTGGGCACCTTTTCTGCACCCTCCGGCAGGTTCCAGCATGTGCATATCAACTTAGTTGGTCCGCTCTCTCTTGTCGAGAGCTTCCGCTATGTCTTGTCTGCAATCACTCTAACTACACATTGAGTTGAGGTTACTCCACTAACATCACTGCGGAGACCGTCACCTGCGCCTTTCTCTACACATGGATCGCCTGCTTTGGCTGCCCCGCTATTATCACAACCGACCAGGGCAGGCAGTTCGAGTCATTCCTGTTTAATGCCCTTTGCAACCTTTGCGGAATCAGACACATACATACTACTGCATATCACCCTTGGAACAATGGGCTCATGGAGTGTTGACATAGGACCATGAAAGCTGCACTTTGTGGACTGAGGCGCTCCTCCTGGTCCTGCTTGATTTGAGTTTAACATACAAACAAGACTTGCAAGGAACTGTTGCTGAATTTGTTTATGGTCAGCTCCTGGTTTTGCCATGTGAACTTGTTCAACCTTCCATCCCTCCCTTGTCTTCCAAACTCCCCTCCTTTCTTGAATGGGTATAATTACACTGCTCCAAAATTAATCCATTCCCTCCTTCCAGCAATTCCCCTGTGTCCTGTTGATTTCCTTGTGAACTCAAGACTTGTCAGTTCATCTTCTTACAAGATGAAATGGTCACCCTCCTCCCCTCCGCCCCCCACAACCACCGTATTCAGGATCTTTCCAGGTCCTGAAGCACAATCCCAACACCTTAATCCTATTCAACTCTCCTGTAATCATCTCCATCAACTGCATTACACCTGCGCACATCAAGCAACATACACTCCATGTGACTTGAACCAGACTTGTCCCATCTTATCCGACAGCCTGCTATGACATCTTCCCCAATCCCCCACTGACACAGCACCAGACACCTTGTCTCCATCCCCGGCCACATCTCCCTTGTTACTTAACCCCTCACCTTCAGACAAATTGCCTCCCTCACTCCCTTCTCTGCCTTCATCAGCTTCCCCTTCCCATGGTTTCACCCCACCCTTCCTTTTCAATTTCTTCCCTGCTCCTAGGTTTTGAATCCACTTCCCCCCTCCCATTTCAGCTTGTCAGTTCTCTGTCACTGTTCCCCTGCATTTGTCCATAATACTGAAGGATTGAGGATTTTACATGTTGTGCCTTACTGTGACCCCGTCTCCCTTACCCACAGACGTGAACTGGCAACTTTTATGAAACTTCAACCTACCTGGGGATGTACTCTTATCAGAAGTTTGAGTGTTTGTGCTCCCCTTATACATGTGCCAGTCTCCACCCAGCCATCTCGTCATCTCCCATTCCGATAGGTCTGGCGACCTGCAGGGTTTGAATACTTTGTCGTTACCGCTCTGCCTCCACACCATCAGTCTCCATGTGTCAACATACCGGACAAAGACATGGAGCTGCCAATGACTCAACTTCTGGCCATGATGAGACTACTTTGTACCGTGTGTTTGTGTGTGTGTGTGTGTGGGTGGGGGGGGGGGAGGGATATAGCTACTATTTACACCAAAATGCATGAAAAATCGTCTCTTTCCTCTATGATCTTTGTGCGTGCAGGCTTCACTTGCCGCCTCCATGCTTGAGTTAGTCTTTGTTATTTCATCACTGTGTATGGTCCTTCCTGTGAATAAAGTATTGCTACTTTAGATGGTGGTGGTAATGGGACCCAAATGTCATCCAACTTCCATAGTATCAACTGCTTCAAAATAAAGCTTTGAAGGAATTAAAGAAATTCATAAATACAAACTTATGTGAGATAGCATTTAACAATGTTTTAAAAATGAATATAAGAATAAACAAAGTAGAAAACAGGCTACACCAAAAACCAACAAGCTTCAAACTAGATATGGAAAATATTCTTAAGAACAAGAGCTAAAAAATTAACAAATATTAAATTACCTGCTTTGAGAGCCTCATGATGCAATGTGTGTTCAAAGATAAATTATTAGAAAACTGTTTGTTACCCATTATACCACCACATCACGGATGGCGTAGTAGGCAATTAATTTACTTTGTAACTGATAGATACTTTGCATGTGTGGCTTCCAAAATAGTCGAAACTAATTTATTAAAGAATTTCAGTTTTTACGAATGTTATGAATATTTTTCATTTTAATTTAAATCACTCTAAACTATTGATGTCAAGTGACTCCTGAACTCTGCCCTCCCCCTCCCCCTCCTCTCTCTCTCTCTCTCTCTCTCTCTCTCTCTCTCTCTCTCTCTCTCTCTCTCTCTCTCTCTCTCTCTCTCTCTCTCTCTCTGATAGTGGATGTGGGTGAGCACAAAATATTTATTGGTGTTCTGATTATTGTAGTATTGTGGTCTAGTTATTTATTTTAGAACACAAGCAAAATAAAGGGATATGTATATTTCAGATGTGAAAATCTTTATTTCTTCTTCCGGAATCTTAGAAGATTTCCAGATGTAGTTTCTATGCTGAAAGTACAACAAACATTATGAGAGTTGTTTAAGACTTGATTTCAACAAAAACTATGAATATAAATAAAATATTGGTATTATTTATAATAATTACCATTCAACCAAGTCAGCACCAATTATATCATAAATGTAGAACACCATACCAAACTTCTCCGATTTCTTCAACTTCCGCTGTTCAAGATCCTATGTGAAATAACAAATATGAATATACACCCAGGGATTAATTAGTTTGTAGTTTTTTTAGTTTTATGATTAAATTATAAAAGATGCATGTGACTTTCACATAGCGTACTGTGAATTATGTTGCTAAGCTCTAAGAACATTACATTTGCTCTTTGTTTCAGATTTTTGACTACAGCAAAGTTTCTAAAAAGAATCCATTGTCTATAGAAAACCAAAATAACAAAACTCAAAAAATATAATAAATAATATTTGAAATTTAAGCAAATATAGAATCTGTGATGACAGATGATCTTTCTGATTCGTTCCTTTGGCTCTAATGCTGGAAAGACATCAAGAGTTTTAATTCACATTTTTCAATATGATACACAATGGCATTTACTTAGTGACTGGATTTCTCTTCACCAATTATCAAATTTTGAGTGAGATTTTTCACACATTATAAATTATTAGTAGTTAAAATTATATGGTCAAATAGCAAAATTAAGCCAAAAATATTTAATTACAAGTACACTAAGCACAATAGGAGGGAGGCAACGGCATACCACCTCCAAGCTGGCCGTGGTGGCCGAGGAGACTGAGGCGCTCCAGTCACGGTCTGCACGGCCACTATGGTCGGGGGTTCGAAATCCCCCTCGGACATGGATATTTGTGCCGTCCTTAGTATAAGGTAGTTGATAAGTAGTTTGTAAGTTTAGGGACTGATGACCCCGTAGTTAAGTCCCATAAGCTGAACAAACATTTGAACATTTTTGAACCACCTCCAAACAGGACCATGCCAAGTAAAGCACTGTGGAGTTCAAACCAATCTTCGGATTGTTGACTTCTTTACCTTTTTTAAGCGCAATAAGCTCATACAAATTTGGCTAACTTGTCAGTTTTTGATTGCTAGCTTTTGTAAAATTTCAAGTTTCTATTAATTATGATCATCTGCAGAATAGTCTGTGTTACCAAAAACACTGGATTCTGAGACAATATGGAGAAACTTATCTTTTTATAACATCTAGTTTAAACAGACTGAACTGGAAAAAAAATAATCTAAAAATTTATTTCTACAATCGAAGACTGAAAAGTTCTAAAATTTCAAACACTACATCACATCACACCCCTCCAATGTTGCTTTGTGACATTTCTCTTTTTTTTTTTTTTTTTTTTTTTTTTTTTTTTTTTTTATCTTATGCTATTAACATGGATCTACAGTCGAGTGAGATTTCATTTACATTACAGATGCATTCATTCATATAAGCTTTGTTTTCGGTATACGCTAACATAATGAAAAAAAATTCTATGCAAATATTCTTAAAACTTAGAAACAAATGATGTAGCTGTCTGATACACTATATTACAAATATCATAAAAACTATAGTGTTAAATGAATCCAACTGATTCATGATTATTCTTAAAATGGAGGAAATGTGAAGTAGTAGCCCTTTTAGGAATGCCTGTTTGGTTGCTACAGCTGAAGACATCTGCTTTTACCTGCTTCTCCAACTTTTTTAATGTTTAGGATGTCATTATCTAAAATACGATTCTGTTCACTGTTTTGATCTTAAGTTTGACTAAGTCAGAGAAAATTAACTCTTTTCTTTGGACAATACACATTGAATTATCCATTTTTATTAGGCACGCACATATGGAGAAAACTCTGTATAACTACATGGTTATGAATATAGGGGACACTAATACACATATGTCTATCCAAATAGAATAAATCAGTTAATGATTTTCCTTTGATTCGGGTCCAATGTTGATATATTTATTACACTGTTATAATTAACCAATAAATTTATGCTGCTGTGCTTTTCCACATTAGCATAAAACCTCACTTGAATATTCAAGATATCATTCACTTAACTGGCAGTGACATTACTTGTTGCCATCGTCGCTGCTGCTGCTGCTGTAGTCTTCAGTCCACAGTCTCAATTGGTGCAGATCTACACATTGTTCTGTTCTGTGCAAGGCTCTTTGTTTCTGAGCAAGAAAGGCAACCTACATACTTTTAAACCTACTTACTGTACTTGTCTCTGTCACCTTCTGCGATTTTTACCCCACACACTTCCCTCCAATGCTAAATTGACAATTCCTTAAAGTCTCAAATGTATCCCACCAATCAATCTCTTCTCTTAGTCAAGATATGCCAGAATTTTTTTCTCCCCCAAATTCTGTTCTGCACCTCTTCATTAGTTACATGATCTACCCATCTAAACTTCAGCATTCATCTGTAGCACCACATTTCAAATGTTTCTATTAACTTCATATATGAACTACTTATCATTCATGTTTCACTTCTGTACAATGCTACACTCCAGACAAATGCTTTCAGAAAGGATTTCCTAACATTTAAAAATTAATTTCAGATGACAACAAATTTTGCTTCTTTATAAATGCCTTTCTTCTCAAAGCCATTGTGCATTTGATATCTTCTCTAGTTTGGTCACCAGACACCATTTTGCTACAAAAATAACAAAACTCATCTGTTGCTTTTATTGTCTCATTGTCTAATTACTTCAGCATTGCCTGATTTTCTTACACTACATTCTGTTACCTTTGTTTTGCTCTTGTTAATGTATTTATCCTGCTAGGAATTTTTCGTCTATAATATTCTTGTTAATGTTCATTTTATAACTTCATTTCAAGACACTGTTTATTCTGTTCAATTGTTCTTCCAGGCTATCTGGTGGCTGGCAGAATTACAATGTCATAGGCAAACTGCGAAGTTATTATTTCTTCTTCCTAAACTTTAAATCCTTCTCCAAATTTCTCCTTGCTTTCCTTCACACCTAGATCAATGTGTAGATTGAATAACGTTGGGGAAAGGCTACAACCCTTTCTCACTCCTTTCCCAACCACTGCATCCCTTTATGCCCTTAAACTCATTATTGCTGTCTGGTTTTTGTAGGGGTTGTATAACTTTTTGTTCCCTGTAATTTCCCCCCTGCTATATTCAGAATTTGAGAGTACATTCCAGTCAACATTGTCAAAAACTTTCTCAAAATCTACAAAAGCTAGAAGAATAAGATTGATTTTCCTTAACCTGTCTTCAAAGATGGGTGGTAATGTGCCACATGTACTCCTGAATTTCTCCAAAATCCAAATTAATCTCCCCCAAGGTCTGATTCTACCAGTTTTTCCATTCACATGTAATTAATTTGTATTAGTATCTTGCAACCATATCTTATTAAAACTGATAGTTCCATAATTTTCACACTCATCTGCACTTGCTTTCTTTGAAACTGGAATTATTATATTCTTCTTGAAATCTGATGCAAAACGCTTGTTTACTTATATACCCATACCAGTTTTGGCGGAAATTCCACCGTCATCAGTGGGTTTTGTATTTATTCTTTATATCATTAAGCTATTGTACACACCACAATGTTTGTCGCCTTTTTCGTGGTGTACAGCATGTCATATTAGTTTGGACAGTTCACATGGTGGACTTGATAGATGTTCTCGTGTCACAGAAATACACAGTTTCAAACTAGTGGAATAATAGAGAATAAAAAGAAAAATGACAAAACTGATAGAAAGTATCAATTTTAACACAGCCTGCCTAAAGAAGAAACTTAATCCCAGAATTTGTCAACATCAAATTTTCCGTACAGCCAAGAATAATAGAAGATATACAACAGTAAGGTGCAAAATTGTGGATACTACAAGAAATCACCACAAAACTAATTCATAATTAGAGGTCTGTGTGGATGCAGATATCTGCGGTATTTCTTAGGTCAGTGTTACACTGTAAAAGATCTTTGACAAAGATTTTTGTCTAAAATTTTATCCAACACCTTTGACGAAACTACTTCACAGGGGACATTACACAAGCATCAAATTTTTCATCATAGTTGCTTGGAAAAGACTCCGGAATATTCAGTCATCTGTATTATAGTTCATAATATAATGTTGGTTGGGAGTGCATTCATTGAAAAGAATGAAAAATGGAAACAATTTTGGGTAAAAAAGTGAATAGCAAGAGTAAAAGGTGAAAGTGCTCACACAAATGTACTTCATGAGCTACACTGCTAGGACATAATAACCCAATTCTTTAAGAATGGGTGACCAAACATTTTAATTCACCCACATATTTATAAATACAGTAGAATGTCGATTATCCGAAGTAATTGGGGGACATGGGTGTTCAGAAGACTGGTTTGTTTGGATAATAGAACTGTACATATTTATTTGCCAAAAAGAAGTACTAAACAGTAAATTTATTCATAAAAACAGGCATCTCTTTTAGTATTACAAAGTAATGTACCAAGGCAACTTCAGTAGGGATATATAGTATGTGATACAGTTTATTAAACAAAAATATAAAAATGTTCAAATGTTTGTAAATCTATCGGACCAAACTGCGTGGTCATCAGTCCGTAGCTTACAAACTATTTAAACCTAGGTAAACTAACCTATGGACAAACACACACACCCATGCCCCAGGACTCGAACCTCCACGGCGAGCAACCGTGCGCTCCGCAGTGAGGTGCTTTAGACCGCTCGGCTACTCCACCGCGGCAAACAAAAATATATACATATTACATACGCATTTTGCATGAGCAATACACACAGTATACAAAATTAACGTTTAAAAAAATCATTTATTTTGGTCTGTCTAAGCAAGCCTACACACTTACGAGCAGCTAAGTCACTTACTTTTTTCATTACAGATATCTGAAAGTGGTCACTTTCATCTTGGGCTTCAAACCATCTCAAGAGAGTATCTAAACAAGTGAATGCCTCAGAAGCTGTTGGTATACTTTCATCTTCACTTTCTGGAGCACTGATTGATGAGATGCTGGTGGCGTCATCTTTATTACTGACAATGTTTAAAATCTCACTGTCCTGCATGATTTGGTGTCCTGGATCCGCATCATCAATATTCATCCATTCATGAATGTCTTCTTCATCACATTCATGGCAATCTATTTCTTTTAGCATACCGAGAATTTCTGATATATCACTCTCTTTGTAATTTTCAATTGTACCTTGTGAATTTCCTTCTGTATCCAAAATTTTATTCCAGGCTTTTTTCAAATTCCCTTCCTTTACACTGTTCCATGCACTGATCATGTAGGGTGCATCTTTCAAGTCAATATTCCTATGATTACTTAAGAGACTTTCTTCTCCATCCTCTTCTCTTTCTAATAACAACTTATGCAACAATTCTTTCCTGCAATATCGTTTGAAAGTCTCAATAACACCTTGATCCATGGGCTGTAATAAGAAGTATTACCTTTATGAACTCATCTTTTATCGTTTAAAATATCACATGGCGGATGATTAGGTGCATTGTCAAGGAGTAGTAGTGTTTTCTCCCTCTATATTAGTGGCGAGCTTCATAGTTTCATGGCTTGTTGATCCATCAGTAGAATCAAGCTATAAAATTTGCTGTGTTTGTCTTTTGTTTTTATATCTGTAATTGTACACTTCCCCACCATGTACTCATTGGATAAAGTGGTTGCAGATTCACCTTCTTCTAACCTTTTAATACTCTCGTACTTGTTCCTCATAGAAAAGACAACAGGTTTACATTTAAGCATTTTGTATCATCATGTTCACTTCTTCACGCAGCAACACTCAAGTGGTCATAACAGAGAACAGAAGGTGACTGTTTGCACCGTGAGAAGCTCTTCTTGGGGGCGCACAGACCTTCAAACTGCGCAGAGCGGCACGCCTCAACTCTAAGCTGGCGCAGCTGTTGCTGTGAACAGCTTTGATACTGCCATTACTTCTACTGCCAGTGCAAAGCCGACAGAAGTGAGATGATTGTTGAAACACAGCGATTGGCAGCTTGGCCAGTCAGCAGTGCCTTATGAAGCAATGTTCCACCAGCGGTGGACCAGTGTGGCGACTACTGTGGGAAACTTGGTTTGGGAGTGAGGGGGATGATGGACGGTAGGGTGGGAGAGAAACAGGTGCGAGCGAGTGCACAGTTCGGTTAAGCAGTCGTTCGGTTGACTGACGTTCAGATAATCGACTGTACTTAATCATAATCGATGTTTCAGGAAGCCCTAAAGCTTTGTAAATAATGAATCATTGAAATAAGTTGTGTGTGTCATGATAGATATAATGTTGTTAGACACTTCACCATAATTAAGAAGAGAGAATATTTTCATAGTTCTTTCATATTATTCTTGCAGGTGCATCATTGTGGATTATGTGCTGCAAAAGATATTTTTATAGTTTACTGCAGTCTGACATTTATTTTGCCTGATTTTCCAAAAAACAAAATATCCGTATAAATACCTGCACTTGGTAGTTAAATGTGGAAATGCATTGTGCAAAGCAAAAAATATGGAGGTAAAGGGAGTGTTTCATTACGCATATCATGAATACCTTTTCCACTGAAGATTGTCCCATTTATATCCACAGACAAAATCTATTCCAGCAGGCAGTAAAATAAACAAATCCTACAGTGTAGGCCTATGATTTCACTTATTATTCCAGACAAAAGTGAACCAAAATGTAAATCACTTACAGATGAATGATGAGGTTAGGTTAGAGTACAGATAAAAACATTTATTTCACTTATGCATCTCCATATATCCTTTGGTCCATTAAATTTCTTCCCTATCATCCACAGTGAGCCACTTTGAATACAACCAACAGCAGGAGCTTTTTCTTTATATGATTATAACCGTATATTTTAGTAAATCTGCTTTGTATTATGAAATATTCCATACACTTCATACTTTGAAACGATCACTGTGGCAGTACAGACACAACAAACATACTTTGATGTTAATTTGTAGATTAAAAGGCATCAAAGCAAAGAAAGATGCATTTATACAATGAAGAACTTTTATAAATGCTATACTTTGCTCTAACTTTTATCAAATATCTTTTATAAAATAAATATTTTATAAAAGATGACCTAGTACAACGTCAAAGATCTGACAAAAAGGTTTGCTAACATATCTTTGTCAAAGATCTTTTACAGTGTAATACCGGCCTTACTTTGTGGATAAAACTGTGAGTGACATGGATATCAGCCTGTTATATGCAGATAAAGAGGGCGGTATCCACCCCTTACATCTGTCGAAATGTTAATTGAAAACTTCAAGCCTGTCGACATTCTTGGAATTCTTGCAGGGTCCAGGTAGAGTGGTCACATTGGTTGTAGCTGTAACAGAGGGACCTATGCCAATTCTGTTTACGTGGCTGTTTGTTATCTGCAGTCTTTCAAGTGCTTTCTGCATGGCAAACCGGCCTACTGCCCACCAGAGGTGCCATGCCAAATTTCCGTTGCTCCCATATAGTTCATTTTACAGCACAAATCAGTCATAAATTGACAGTTAGTGCTCCACCAATATCTCTGAATACATTTTTCACTTCTTCGGTGACAGTCTTATTCAGACGCTAGGCAGTTTCCTTTAAATTTCTGGATATGGTGATTGGATGAGGTAACAATTCATTAGCACTCACTGTACTGTACATTGCCTCCACACCAATAAGAAACTGTGCCATCTTGAGAAACCCAGATCCACACACAACTACGAACGGTAAAATTTCTTTGCTGAGAAGATTGATAAGCTTTTCCGTTGTGGTTGACTTCAAATTTGGCAGATATTTAAATAAGTAATTATGCTACTCTCTCTCTCTCTCTCTCTCTCTCTCTCTCTCTCTCTCTCTCTCTCTCTCTCACACACACACACACACACACAAACGCTAGCTTTCGCAGCCTAGCTGCTTCTTCAGACAGAAGGGAAGGAAAGGGAAAAGGAAATGATGAGGGTTTTAAGGGAGTGGGTAAGGAGGCATTCCAATCCCGGGACAGGAAAGAATTACCTTGGGAAGGGGGGGGGGGGAGGGAGGAGGGTAAACAAATACACCCACACCCACACATATACACAAACTCAAGCACATCTAGGCAGACATACTGTAGAAAGCAAAGAAGTTGGACAGAGATACCACTTGAGGCAGAGGCTCTGTCCAGAGAATCGAGGCAAAGATGTTCAAGATGGTGGGCGGGAATTTGAATTTAGCGGAGGTTGAGACCAGGTAGCAACGGGAAGAGAGAATATGCTGAAGGGCAAGTTCCCATCTCCGGAGTTCTGAAAGATTGGTGTCAGTGGGAAGTATCCAGATAACCCGGACAGCGTAAGATTGTGCCAAGATGTGCTGGCCATGCACCAAGGCATGTTTAGCCACAGGGTAAACCTCATTACCAACAAAAACTGTCTGCCTGTGACCGTGCATGCGAATGGACAGTTTGTTGCTGGTCATTCCCACATAGAACACTTCACAGTGTAGGCATGTCAGTAGGTAAATAATGTGGGTAGTATCGCAAGTGGCTCTGCCCTTGATTGTGTACACCTTCCGGGTTACGAGACTGGAGTAAGTGGTGGTGGAAAGGTGCATAGGGCAGGTTTTACAACGGGGGCAGTTACAAGGGTAGGAGCCAGAAGGTAGGGAAGGTGGTTTGGGGATTTCATAGGGATGGACTAGGAGGTTACGAAGGTTAGGTGGGTGGCGGAAAGACACTCTCGGTGGAGTGGGAAGGATGGATCTCATTTCGGGGCAGGATTTAAGGAAGTCTCTGCCTGACGAAGCAGCTAGGCTGCAAAAGCTAGCGTTTGTGCGCGCGCGCGCGTGCACGCGCCGCGCGCGTGTGTGTGTGTAAGTTATTAATTTATTTGTGCTACTATCACTACCTGTGCTCCTTCACCTGGTAAGTAATCTTCAATAGTTCTACAGTGTGTCTGCCTAAGTGTACTTGCGTCTGTGTAAATGTGTGGGTGTGTGTGTTTTTGTTTACCCTCTTTTTTCCCCCCCAAGGTAAGTCTTTCCTGTCCCGGGATTGGAATGACTCCTTATCCACTCCCTTGAAACCCTCATCATTTCCTTTTCCCTCTCCTTCCCTTCTGCCTGACGAAGCAGCTAGGCTGCGAAAGCTTGTATGTGTGTTTGTGTGTGATTTTATTTATTTTATTTGTTTCTATCGACGAGCCGGTCCTTTTGGTAAGTCATCTGTTTTCTATTTTTAATATATATATATATATATATATATATATATATATATATATATATAAAATAGATGAAGTACATGAAGTACACTTACCAGGCGAAGGGGCACAGGCAGTAATAGCAACAAATAAACACACAGACACACACACACACACACACACACACACACACACACACACACACACACACACACACACACACAAAATGCTAGCTTTCGCAGCCTAGCTGCTTCATCAGGCAGAAGGGATGCCATCCTTTCCATATCAAACGTTCCCTCCCCTACAGCTTAGGTCTTCGTGGCAAACGAGTCTGCTCCAGTCCTGAATCCCTGAACCAATACACCAATAACCTGATAACAGCCTTCACATCACGCAGCTATCCTCCTGGTCTGGTACAGAAGCAAATTGCCAGAGCCACTTCCTCATCCCCCCAATTTAAGAATCTTCAACAAAACCCCAGAAGTGCCCCTCTTGTCACCGGATACTTTCCGGGACTGGAGCGGACTCTGAATGTGGCTCTCCAGCAAGGATACGACTTCCTAAAATCCTGCCCCGAAATGAGATCCATCCTTCATGACATCCTTCCTACTCCACCAAGAGTGTCTTTCCGCCGCCCACCTAACCTCTGTAACCTCCTAGTCCACCCCTATGAAATCCCCAAACCACCTTCCCTACCTTCTGGCTCCTACCCTTGTAACCACCCCCGTTGTAAAACCTGCCCTATGCACCCTTCCACCACCACTTACTCCAGTCCCGTAACCTGGAAGGTGTACACGATCAAAGGCAGAGCCACTTGCGATAGTACCCACGTGATCTACCAACTGACATGCCTGCGCTGTGAGGCGTTCTATGTGGGAATGACCAGCAACAAACTGTCCATTCGCATGAATGGACACAGGCAGACAGTGTTTGTGGGTAACGAGGATCACCCTGTAGCTAAAC
This sequence comes from Locusta migratoria, assembly GCA_026315105.1. Lineage (NCBI taxonomy): Eukaryota > Metazoa > Arthropoda > Insecta > Orthoptera > Acrididae > Locusta > Locusta migratoria. Next base: position 444,550,376 of record CM048746.1, on the reverse strand, counting down.
ATGCCTTGGTGCATGGCCAGCACATCTTGGCACAGTGCTACACCGTCCGGGTTATCTGGATACTTCCCACTGACACCAATCCTTCAGAACTCCGGAGATGGGAACTAGCCCTTCAGCATATTCTCTCTTCCCGTTGCCCACCTGGTCTCAACCTCCGCTAAATTCGAATTCCCACCCACCATCTTAACATCTTTGCCTTGGTTCTCTGGACAGAGCCTCTGCCTCAAGTGGCATCTCTGTCTAACTTCTAACTTCTCTGCTTTCTACAGTTCTACAGTATGTCTGCCTAAGTGTACTTGTGTCTGTGTAAATGGTGGGTGTATGTGCATTTATTTACCCTCCATTTTTTCCCCCAAGGTAAGTCTTTCCTGTCCCGGGATTGGAATGGCTCCTTACCCCCTTCCTTAAAACCCTCATAATTTCCTTTTCCCTCTCCTTCCCTTCTGCCTGATGAAGCAGCTAGGCTGCGAAAGCTAGCATTTGTGTGTGTGTGTGTGTGTGTGTGTGTGTGTTTATTTGTTGCTATTACTGCCTGTGCCCCTTCGCCTGGTAAGTGTACTTCATCTATTTTTTACGTATATTTTTCCTGTTAGGAATTTTTCCTCTATAATATATATATATATATATATATATATATATATATATATATATAATATACTTTTTTTACATGCAAAACAGGCCACTATATCATTTATCTTTTCCTTGCCATCAAATATGTATCCAATTTTTTTCCAAACTGACGATTTCAATTTGTTTTCCTTCACCAATGCCAAATCACCTTTTTTTTCACTTTACACAATATAGTATTCATCGATGTCATCTTCATTTTAAGAAAGAACATTCACTATGATATACGTTGTCACTCGATCACTCAATACAAAGCACTAACTGAAGGTGAATAAAGTGTCCTTATTCACGTGTCACACAATGTCGCAGTTTTCTTAACCATACAATTGTTTATGACGTCATATCTCCTGAACTGTGTGTCAGGGTTCTTATCCCTACATCACCTCAAGGAAGGAATCTGTTCACCAGTTTTGGTTAAAATTGGTCCAGTTGTTTAGTAGGAGATGTGCTACATTGTCGTGTGATGCAGCAATTTACCACGTATTTCATTGTTTATTATGTCACATCTCCTGAACTGCATGTCTTATAATGATGTCAATAATCGACGCAAAAGTGCAAAGTTTCATCGCAACTGAATGAATGGTACAACCACGCATAAAAAACGAACAAACATACAAACATTCATGTTTATGTATTAGATAAGTGTTTTTATTAATTTTCGAATATGCGACCCCCTTCCAAGTGAAACTATTCTGACGCCCCCTTTGCAAATAAAAATACTGTGGCAACGCTCCCCCCCCCCCCCCCCCCACCACCACTATGCACGCACGAATAGTATCAAAAATATGTTATCTCAAAGGAAACAAATGCTATTCTCTTTCTTTTGCTTCAGATTTCTTGAAAATTGTTGCGCCAAGGTTCTTGTTTATTCTTGGAAAGGAACACACTATCCTTTTTATATGATTTCAGACAGAACAATATATTTTGCTTCATGAGAGTTTCACATTTAGGACAATTATGCTTATTAAGAAAGGTCCAACTGTATAGACAATTTGTACACAAAAAAAAAAAAAAAAAAAAAAAAATTGTAGATGAAAAATTCCTAGCAGGAAAGAATATATGTATAAAATAGACAAAGATTACTCACCAAGTGAAGGAGCACAGGTGTGACAGCAGCACAAATGAACAGAACACACTCTCATACACACAAACGCAAGCTTTCGCAGCCTAGCTGCTTCGTCAGGCAGAAGGGAAGGAGAGGGAAAAGGAAATGATGAGGGTTTTAAGGGAGTGGATAAAGAGTCATTCCAATCCCGGGACAGGAAAGACTTACCTTGGGGGGAAAAAAGGAGGGTAAACAAATACACACACACACCCACACATTTACACAGACACAAGTACACTTAGGCAGACATACTGTAGAACTGAACAGTTCTACAGTATGTCTGCCTAAGTGTACTTGCGTCTGTGTAAATGTGTGGGTGTGTGTGTGTATTTTTTTACCCTCCTTTTTTCCCCCCAAGGTAAGTCTTTCCTGTCCCAGGATTGGAATGACTCCTTATCCACTCCCTTAAAACCCTCATCATTTCCTTTTCCCTCTCCTTTCCCTCTCCCTCTGCCTGACGAAGCAGCTAGGCTGCGAAAGCTTGCGTTTGTGTGTATGAGAGTGTGTTCTGTTCATTTGTGCTGCTGTCACACCTGTGCTCCTTCGCCTGGTGAGTAATCTTTGTCTATATAAGACTTATTGTATCATGTTCTTTTACTAATTGATTGGTTTTGAAAACAGTTTTCACACTTTGCGATTATTCACACATAATAGACTTTATTATAACATAATCTATGATCTATTGAATTCATAATGAATGTTACTCTGTAATTAAATAAATTTCACTCATGCATACTTTTTACATTACAGAACCCCTAGTTATATTATGGTGCATAAACTTCCTCCTGTATTGGCGACCCCCTGAGCAAGACTGTGACCCCTGGGGGTCGCGACCCACACGTTGAGAAACACTGTATTAGATAAATGGTGATGGAAGTAATAAAGATTGACAATGGCATTTTACAGCAACTTTCATAATCAGATATGGTGTACAGTGAAAGTAACATATATGTAAGAAGGTATACACTGTTGGACTGCATAGGCAGGCCGTAGCTGCAGCCAACATCGTCTCTTTTTGATGACAGATACCAATTGTAAGTAGACGGCAGTTTTAACACCTGAATTGACATGCTTTGCTTTGTCACACATAACCTCTGTGTTATATGGAGAAAATAAAGTGTCCCTTTTGTAAAACTTCAAAAGGACCGTTTCTTTTTTTTAATGTAAACACAGTACAATCTCCTCTATGCCGGTTTTAACCACTGTAATTTAAGAAGATGCCTGTATTAAACAGCTGATGTAGTACTCTGACCACAGAGGCTCTGAAGCACTACTGTGTGTGTCCGGAGTGCCAATGTTTTCCTGTTTGGAGTAGCCTGTTTTTGACTAGGTATAGAACAGTTACTGTGATTCGAGAAGTCAGAAGTAGTTAATTTGTTGCAGAAATGGCACTCTAACAATAATTATATCATTACATACCATGGTTTCAAATACTGCTATCAATTACTATTACCTGTGGAAGACTTTAATATCTACAGATGTGGATAACGAACTTGCGGCTGCGGATGAAGTGCCACGGATACAGATATGGGCCTTGCGGATAACACTTTTCTTATCTGCGCAGACCTCTATCCATAAGGAATTTCTGAACCAAAATATGTATGTAGCACATCTTAAGCTAAGTAATAGCACCACACCTTTAGTATTTGATATAATTTCTAATTTCATAAATCTCTATGTGCAGAACATCCTTATATCTACTAGACACATTCATCCACACAAAATCAAAAGCCTTATGAACAAACAACATCCCAGCACTAAATATCAGATTGTTTATTAGTAGTTTTGAAATTAGAAATAAATACTATTTGCTCACACTCTGTAGAATCTCACTGAATTTGCTCTTCTTTATTGTTGTCAGGACAGCTTTCCTCCCTTTTAAGTAAGTTTTCATGAATTCTCCAGCATTTGGAAAAGAGAACCAAAAACTTGAGGTTGATCTTAATGTTAGCATACCACAGCTGAACAAAAATCTGTAAAAAATGCAAATAACACAAAATCATATTTCTCAGATGAGTGTTTCCTACTGAATTGTTAATTTAGATACAACATTTATATGTAATACTACCATCAAAACAAAACCACTACTAAACAAAACCAGGAAAAAAAAGGGCAGATTTAGCCAACTTGTAGTTATAGGTGAATAAATAAGGAGCTGAAAAGAAAAAAAATGAGCAACGAAGAAGAAGAAAGAGAGGAGGAGAGAGAGAGAGAGAGAGAGAGAGAGAGAGAGAGAGAGAGAGAGAGAGAGAGAGAGAGAGAGAGAGAGAGACCCTATATTAGAGTAGAAACAGGAGGGAAGGACGGAATGTCATTAATTGCTATTCTTAAAACTACTAGTGGTAAACAAACAGTGGGAGGAGTAAAAGAACAATCTGTTGCAGTGTACAATGCAGATAACTCTGATAATACAACTGTGACACACATACAAAACAGAAAAAAATGATTAAAGAACAAGTAAGGCAATGTTCTCTACCAGGTAAAGCCAGTTGCAAATTTGAAATAACCATAGATAAATGAATCAATCACTTATCAGAAATACTAGTCTTACTGAAGCTACAATAGGCCACAGTAGGGAAGCCAGACAATAGCATTTTACAGCAACTTTCATAATCAGATACAGTGTACAGTGAAAGTAACGTATTGAGGAAGGTACACAATGTTAGACTGTATAGGCAGGCTGTAGCTGCAGCCAACATTGCAAAATGTGTCCAGCAAATGGGAAAGTGGGCAAATGGCAATGTGTAGCCAACCCACAAATGGAAGAAAACAGAGAGCAAATCCTTGTCCAAGAGGCGAGGGGTTGGCTGAAGGGCTAATAACTAGTCAGTAGAAGAATCGAAGGTCCATGAAACAACACTGAAAAGTATCTGAACAAATACACGAGGGCAGAAAGGGACAGATTATGGAAAACAGTCAAATCAGATATTTATATAAGATGTGAGACATATGGTATTTGTATTGTATGGGGGCCTAAAAAGAAATAGCTTGATTAAAAAGTCTCGAGCCTGGAATCAAAGCCTCCAATAAATGTTCTGGATTTGGAGCGACATCCTACAGAATCACTTCTGAGGAAATACTTGAGCACAGAATTCATTGTACATAACCACAGTGGGTGATTTTTTACTTAAGTATAAGTAATACTCATTGTCCAACAGAGGAAATGGAAGACAAAGCAAAATATGTATTCTATGAATGACTTTAAAGAATATAGGGCTGACCAATAACAACATAAACATAATACCTGCACATTTCATTACACAAGTATGGGAAGAACAGATGTTTGTACCAAAAAGGAGACAACACAGTAATGCCAACTGCTAATAATGTACATAATTAATCTTTTCTTTCAACATCTGATACAGTTGTGGTGTCCACACACACATATCTACAAGAGAACATGCAAATGCTCTTATGGCAACAGTGAACCACAAAGACAATAAATTAATGTACCCTGTAGTTGGAACCAGGAACTACAGCAGTTGAGTTTAGGCTTGGTCTGTGCATCTACATGTGCATTTCCAACCATTAACGAACATTCAGCATTGTTCTGAATGCTCTGCTGTGCCTGTTGCAGGCATTGCCAAAATTAAAGTTGATTGTAGTGAGCCATTCAGTGGGTTTTATTCTATTAGTTGCAAGTTGTCATCACCGATGGTGCTGGCATGCTACAGTTCTACGTAATCAAATGAGAGGAATGTCAGTACAAGTAATGGGGGATAGATAACAACTCACCATAAAGATGCTCACTGAGCTGCTGACAGGTATAATCACGTTCACAAAACTTAAATTTTTAGCCTTGGACTTCATCAGAAAAAGAAACACACATGTTCACACAATCTCTCAGGTAACACACACACACACACACACACACACACACACACACACACACACTACTTCCAGCTACTTCAGCAACACAAGCATCCAGACTATGAGTGAGGAGGGGAGTGGAGGGGAAAGGATGCCAGGTACTGTTGGAGATGGAAAGTTCCACATAGCATGATGGATTGTAAAGGCTATGATAGGTGGGAATTTTAATTGCAGCATTAAATACAGTGAAGGGAAGGGGCAGGACAGAAAAGGGATAAAAGAGTTGTAGAGGACTATGGCGAGGGAGTAAGGAGATTTGAGACGATAAAAATAATAAGGAAATAAAAAAAAGTAATTAAGGGATATTGTCAAGGGCAATACACAGTTGCAAGGAAGAAATGAATTGGAGAGATAATGCGTGAGGAAGGGGATGTTAAGCACAGGGGGTAGGGATGGTAAGTTATTTTAGGTTGAGGTCAGGGTGGCTGCAGGACTGTCGAATGTGTTGAAGGGACAACTTCAATTTGCAGATATTGTAATCTCTATTGCTTAATTTATTGTGCTATCCCAGAAGCAGCTGGTACATTTAATAATATATGTCTGGTCACTTGCAAGTCCTTCTCCAGTGCATGTTCCACTACATCTGATTTCAGTATAATATAGGCAAAAACACCTTTCAGGTTTCATGTGAAGCTGATCTATAGTGTGAACAGTCAAACATATGAATGCCCACACCCACTCAGTATTTTGTATATTCCTCATATTCTCAGGCTTACATCATAACACGTGGGCTTCATTGTTTGGCGTATCTTTGCAGGTGATATGAAGATTATGAGATTGTCAATTTTATGTCTCTTCAGAAGAGGGACAATATTTCCTGTTATTGAACCATGAAATGGTAAAATGCAGTCTTCTTTGGAAGTATTCTGCTTTTGAAGCTTGGATGAAAGTGTCTGCGAATTTTCTCTAGTGTTGTACCCATTTTCTTTGAAAATTTTATTTAAGTGGTTCAGTTCTCTTGACAGGTTTTCAGTTCTACATACTAAGAACATCAGAACAAATGTTTCTGGCTGGGTGGTGGTAGCTGATGGCAAACAAATACCAATCCATGTGGCTGAGCTTGTAGTGAATGCTATGACCTAGACATCCAATGGATTTGCGCCTTTGTGAGAAAGATATGGACAGCTCTGATGTCCCAGCTCTTTGACACCACCACTGTGGATTTATTTGTACACACCCTAACATAGTACCATTTTCACATGGTGGAGAATATTTTAACCAGATGGACAGCAAGGCATGATAGGAAGACCATTATCTCAAGCTTTAGACAATTCTTGTATGGAGCACTTTGAGGACTTCGCCTCTGACTCAACTCCTGCAAAGTCTAGCTGTTTATCACTATGTTGATGATATGTTTGTTCTGACCTTATGGACATGAAAAGATAGTAGAGTTCTTGGAATACATCAACAACATGCACGATCACATCAAGTTTATAATGGAAGTGGACAAGGACAGTTTCCTGCCATTTCTGGACAGCCTTGTCAGCTGTCTGCCCAATGGGTGTCCAAAATCACAATGTTTAAAACAAGGATCAGTATCTGTAAACAACAGCTACCACCACACAGCACATACAGGGTGTTTCAAAAGGGACTTTACAACTTCAAAAATTAATATATATTTAATCAGTTTGGAAAACATGGTTTCCTTGTTTGGAAAAAACAGCGGACTTATAATAATTTAATGATGCAGCAGTCGCCGCATGCTCACCGCCTGAATATTTATAGCGAGAGGTCTGAAGATGATCTAAACTTAGATCGAAACCGGTCACCTATAATAATAAATTGTAAAAATTTTGCAAACAGGACTGTTATTTTTATCATTAATATATGTTTATTTAAAAGAGGTACAGAGATGGTTTTAATGTTATTTCAAAGGAAAACACATCAAGTTTTGACTCAGAATCACACTGCAACAAGTGCGAGCGGCAGTTATGTTAAAGATGGCTGACTTCACTGGACCTGAGTGTGCTAGCTGTGTGTTTTGGTTTGAAAAATCAAAGTCGGCAACAACAGTTCAGCATAAATTTCGAACCAAGTATGTTAAAGATCCTCCTAGTAGGCCTACAATTTATGAGTGGCAAACAAGTTTTGTAGAAATGGCGTGCTCAGTAAGACATACAACAGTTCAAGGTCGTCCAAGCACATCTGACAAATAATGGAGCAAGTGAGACAGAGTTTTGTCAATAACCCTATGAAATCGACATGGCATGCATCTTGTAAACTGCAAGTCCCACATACAACAATTTGGCATGTGTTGAGAAAACATTTGCATTTGAAACCGTACAGACTGTCACTTTTACAAGCACTTAAAGACACTGATAAGATTGCCCAGAAGAACTTCTGTGTAGATATGTTAGACCGAGTGGATGATGATGATGATGATGATGATGATGATGATGATGATGATGGACATTTCTTGGACAACAATCTTTTCTGACGAGTCAACTTTTTACCTAATTGGAAAGGTTAACAAACATAGCTGTAGGATTTGGGGCAGTGAAGATCCACATGAAACATTGCCACATGCTCATGATAACCGTAAGGTGAACAATTTTTGTGTATTGAGAAAGAAGAAAAGGTATGGCCCCTTTTTTCCCCCAAGAACGAAGCATCAACAGGATAGTGTATCTGGATATGTTGCAACAATTTTTGATACCACAGATTGATGAGGACGGAGAACGAAATGTTTACTTCATGCAAGATGGTGCACCACCACACTATCTGACTGGCGCCCAGGATTTTCTCAATGACCGTTTTCCAGGTAATTGGATTGGCCATGCTGCACCAATTGCACGGCCTGCCTGTTCTGCAGACCTGACACCGCAAGACTTTTTTTCTGAGGCTTCATCAAAGATATGGTATACGTACCTCCTTTTCAGATCACTCTACCGGAACATAGAGCAAGAATCTACACCGCCGATGAGCAACTTACACCTGCAATGCTAATGCGAGTTTGGGAAGAAATCAGTTACCAATGGGGTGTCTGCAGGATAACCAATGGAAGCCACATTTAATACTTTTAATATAAGGTAAAAACTTGATGTTTTTTTCCATTGAAACACTAAAATCAGCTCTGTACCTCTTTTTAATAAATTAATATGAATTTTTAAAGTTGAAAGTCCCTTTTGAAACACCCTGTATATTGTCTGTTGTGAGGACCTTGGTAGATAGAGCTGAAACGGTCTCATATGCTGAAAACCTGCTAAGAGAACTGAGCCATTTTGTAAAATGTTCAAGGGAAACTGTTACAACAACCAGTTTCAGCCACACAACCAAAGCAGAGACCTCTAAAGAAGACACCAAGAATGTTAATATGTAAACAGGCAACAACTCACCATAAAGATGAACGTTGAGCCGCTGACAGACAGACAGACAGACACACACACACACACACACACACACACACACACACACACACACACACAATTCAAAACTTTCGATTCTGGCCTTTCTCAGAAAGAGAACACTCATCCACACAAGTCAGCCATCTCTGACCAACCAACAAAGAGAAAGTGTTGGGCAGCCAGAGATGGCTGACATATGTGGATGAGTGTGCCTGAGTGACTGTGTGGATGAGTGTACTCTTTCTGAGGAAGGCTGTGGCCAAAAATTTAGAATTGTGTGTGTGTTTGTGTGTCTTATTTGTGTCTGTCGGCGGCTCAACATTTGTCTTTGTGGTTAGTTGTTTCCTATCTACATATTATCAACATTCCTTACTGGACCTTCAATTGAAGACATCTAGAATATGGAGTACCAGTGATGTCACAGGTTATGGTGAAGCTATGTAAGCAGCAGCATCAATGGCAGAAGAGATTTCTGGTGAAAGCTCATTGACATTTAACCACTTCATGCGGCTTGAAAACTAACAATGTTTTACTAATGGATATCGTTACAGAAGTGTGCACTGATACATAAAGAATAAAGCACATCAGATTACCTACCCTGTTGAAATGAAGTGTGTCCCAAATCTGTATGAAATTCAAAATTTGTAGTTGGCAGCAGTCAGTCATCATTTATTTTAAATCTTTATTTATCCAGATCTAGATTTTGGGTAACCAGCCATTATCACTGCATGTATTTCATTAAAAGGATGTTCAAAATTTTGTTGCTGACCATGAATGTCTAATTCTCATTACAGTTGGTTCAGATATTATTATTATTATTATTATTATTAATGTTCAAATGTTTGGAATTCTATGGGACCAAACTATGTTGGTCATCAGTCCCTAGTCTTATAAACTACTTAAACTAAATTAAATTAACCTAAGACAACACACACATTCATGCCTGAGGGAGGATTTGAACCTTCAACGCGGGAGGCCGTGCAATCTATAACGTGGTGCTCCAGATTGCTCGGCTACTCCCGCGTGCCTTTCTTTTTAAACAGTACACACTGGTGTGCTTTCTTTTTAACATGATTGTGCAACAATTGAAGTGAAAAGCTACCATGCTGGTCAGGTACTCAATCCCCACATATCAGGGGAAATACTGGTCTACACAGGTGACAAACACTCACAAGATTGCAGAGGACAATAGAATATCCTGCTAAGGAAATGGTACAAAGAATCAATGAAATTAAAATTAAAGACTCTCTTGCAAAAGGGAACACACAGGAAATATGCTGAAGTAAAGACTTTTATCAGGCTGTGAATCTGAGGTGGTTGAGGTGTTTAATTAGCACTGATTGTGACCTGCAACAATGATACTTAATGCAAAATTAAACAGCAGCTAGTGGCAGTCAATACAATTTATTTTGTTCTAATAAAGGCTCTTACCTTTAACTGTTAAATTTTTAACAGCTTCAAACAATGTATTTGTAATATCAGCATTGTTGATGTAATATAAATAGATGGAAGCAGTTTTTGGTAAACTTTTATCTGCCACTGTGCATAATAAATATTCTGGAATTCAGAAAAGTAACATCTGGTGTCTGTGTACATTATTTAACAAATACAGAATCCACCAGTAATGAATACGTATTTCAGGCAGCAAGCAGCTTTCTCCCCAGAACTGCCAAATTTTGTCAACAATTGTTTACAATTATTATATTCCACTGTACTAATTTAACTGTGACATACAAATAAAAAATAAGTCTTTGTCACTGATATTTTGATTTTACTTCAAGATTATTTATATGGCTTTGGTACTAGTAGGACATTACAACATCACCTCCTAACAGTAAGGAATACCAAAATGTTGAATGCCTTTGAGAGGGAGGTACTTTGCAGAAGAATAAAACCCTGTTGCAAAAGAAAGAAGTGAAAAAAAAGACCATTTAAGAAGGCTTTATTCTATACATAAATTCGCCCATCAGAGAAATAGTAAAGTCAATAAGACTGAGGTGGGCACAACATGTGATACAGTGAGGGTGAAGAAGATACTAACTGGAAATCCCAGAGGGCATGAAAGACATACCCAACTGAAAATCAGGTGGATAGAGTGTTGAGAATGACATATAAAGAATTGGGGTACAGAAATTGAAAAATAGTATAAAAACACTGGGATTTAGGTGGGCAATCATTGGGGCGGTGAAGAGCCATGATGTATAGCTATGGAACAATACAAATTAGCCTGTCTGGATTCCAAAAGGATTTTTTTAACAGAATATGCAAGTTTTAATTTAAGAATCAGAGTACACAACATTTAAGTGAAGAACTATTGCCAACTAGTATTTTCTGTAACGCATTTAATGTGAAGTTTATGGGTTGCTCCTAAAACAGCTCAAGGTGTATGGTACTAAATTTTTGGTAACTGGATTTCTTATACCTAACTAAAAATATGCACTGTCACACCAAGTCAACTGATAAATCAATGAATTTATTAACAAAAACTTTGAAACTCCTTTGACTTAATGATATTCTGATTTTCCTAATTAATTCCTAACCAGTGTAGTTTGCTTAAATTCTCTCCTTTTTTCAAGATGCAAGAAGCAAACATTTTTAACTCATGAAGGTTAAAAAGAACTAGTCAGCATAAACAGACTAGCTTCACTCATTTATTAGTAGACAACTCAGTTTACATTTTGAGGCAACTAGCTGCTATACAGGTAAAACAAATACACAGAAGACAAGAAATGGATAAGAACAGCATGAAAAATAGGTTTTCAAAATCTACACACATATATGGATGCTTATTTGCTTTCTATCTCATGTTTACTAACCTTATATCAAGCTCCGATAGAGAGAATTTTTCTCTGAGTACAACCTTATCAATGCTTACATCATCCGTTTCTGGTAAAACATCATTCAAAAAACGTGTGATCACCGGTTTTTCATCACACCATTTCAACACATGTTTGTTCAGATCTTCAGTAAAAATTGCCACAAGTGCAGACTCCTCACCACCAAGTTTGAAGACACGAATTTTTCCTTTGTTTTGCAAAATACTCTGTAAATAAAATATGAAAGACAATAATGAAGTAAATGTCTTTTAATGTACAACAAAATTCAGTATCTCAGTATGTATATACTGACAGATAAAAATGAAATATAAGTATTATTTTGTCACATATGATGCTTCAAAAAGGTTCCAGGAGTACCACTGTAGCGACTTCTGCCAGTCAACAGTGACTCCAAATAATGAAAAACCCAGAGCCATGTCTAAAGAACTACTGTAAGAATGTTCCATATTTTCAAGGGAGTGAGGAAGCAGTGGGAGGAAATAGTTTATTTTGCAGCTACTTACCACTTTGTACAAAGGATAATTTTCATGAAAAACTTTCTTCTTGCACAGAAAGATCTCTCAGCTGCATTTAAATAATTTTTATCATGTAATGAGTAGTAGCACTTATGCTGTAACCTTTTTTATGCTATTAAATATTTATATCCTAGTGAAGTTTGGAAAAAATATAAACCAGAAGTAAAATATCATACATATTTATTCCCTGGTGAAGGACTAAGCTTGAACACTGGTTGAATAATGTTTACATAAGCACAGCCAAGAAGTGTATCTTTGGAGCTACAATGTGTCAGAGAGGGAGAAAGGTAGTTGATACTGCTGATACATCTTAAAAAAACAAAACAATTTAGAAATAACCTCTTGTCACGCAGTACTATCCTGGCTTTAAATCTAGGGGCTATTATTCAGCTAATTCAACAAAGTTTTCCCCATCCTCTTCTCTGTACTCATGTCTCTAACTTATGGTTCTTACCTTGTGACTTTCTCAAATTTAAGACCTGCCTTATGCACCCTTCCACTACAGTCTATACCACCCTGCTAACTGACAAAACATTTATTAACGAAAGTGAGAGTAGCCAATGAAACAACATGTTGTACATCAGCTGTTGTGTAAAAAGACTTTCAATAATGGCAAGACTACTATGAAATTATTAGTCAGTAGATGTATGCTTGCAACACACAATATCATGTAACAGAGCATGCTCTAAAATCTGACAGTAATGACCTCTGTGCCAGTTTTACTACACATGCCATTTGGATCCCCCCCCCCCTTTTCTCAGAACTCTGGAAGTGGAAACTGGCCTTACAATTTGTGCTTGGTTCTCCCCACCTGCCTGGCATAAATCTACATTAATTTGTTTCAATTAACTATTCAATGTGTTCATCCCCTTTAATTTTCTGTCTTATTATTGGACCTCTCTACTACCCCTTCTTTGTTTATTCACCTGTCTACCACATATAATGCACTTAGCTTACTACTATTAAGTCCTGCACAATGTTTCTTCAATAATATCTGCTTAGATCACTATATCTTTAAGCTCTTAGGTTTTCAATCGCTCCCTTTGTAGTCCAGTACAATCAGTTTTTCCTTCCCATGCTGCTCATTTGAAGACCGCAAACTCACCACTCTGGATCACTTTTCTGTAACTAATCTATTTCCAAAACCTCACTAGTCCATTCCCTTCATCCCTCTTCTCTTCCCTTCCTCCCACCGGCTCCAAAAGTTTGCACATTTTCATATCTTTCTTGTGGCTCCTATTGCTGGCACTTTGCGAGTAGTTTCTTATCTATCAAGATATATTTTCAGAAATGTATATAAAAAATTTCAGCCTACATATGTGTGCTCAATGTCTCAATCAACTTGACATGTTGACACGATGTTACCTTTTTCTCAGAGTTTTTCACTACTCACTTTACTGAAATGATCAACAGGGCGAGGATAAGTGAGAGATATATTTAATCTACGGTGAAGAAATATCCATATTTTATTAATCCAGTATTTGAGGATGAGAGCACTAAGTGACTTGCAATGAGCTTTACATAAATTTTCAAATCTTCATGTAATATTTTTTTTTTTTAAATTTTAACCCAAATCAGAATAATAGGAAAATAATTTATTGCTTACCACATTGTCACTATTCATGCAGTAAAACTGACTCATTAGGTCTAACTTAATTTATTACTTCTATATTACTAACTGTATTTGTGACACATTCAACATGATTTTCACATACATTACTACATATAATCACAAAATTATATCCTTGTACAACACAGTTGTAGTATGTCATATAGGCACATGTTCAACATATCCTACCCTCTGAACCAATTTCTACCAAGCTTGGTGGATATATTACTTAATACTGTGAGAGTGAGGTGTGGGTTGTGGACAGATAGAGGAGGAGAAGAGATGGAGAGAGATATGGAGGAGGGGGTGGGGCAAGAGAGGGGGAGATGGACAGAGAGGGGGTGGGGGAAGGAGGACATTGATAGAAAGGGGAAGTAGATAGAGGGGGGGACGAAGAGATGAACATGATGTAAAAAAAGGTTACTTCTCTCACAGAAAATTATGTCCCCAAGTTAGTACACCATCAAAATTTTATATTTATGAAGAAAAAGAGACAAAAAAGTGTTGTCAACTCAATGGTTTTACAATAAATATTTTCTGTAAAAAAATATTCCTTTATTTCATTAAACACAACCACAGCAATGCACAGCAGGCATTGATTTGATTGACTTTTTCTCAGTAAAAGTGTTTGCTAAAATATTTTTATTTACTGTCCCATTCATAGTATATCAGACAGCCAGTGTGAAGCATGGCAGAGTTTAGATAGTACTTAATTATAAATAGATGGCCTGTATTAGGTTGATTAGATGGTTGGGACAAATTTACTTAATTATAGGAGACGGCCTGTATTAGGTTGGTTAGATGGTTGGGACAAACTAAACAGCAATGTCATCAGTTCCTTCATTGTTGTTGTTGTTGTTGTTGTTATAATTTTTAAAGGGGACTAAACTGCAGAGTTATTAGTTCCCTGTTCCCAGAAGCGTAACAATTTAAAATCAGGCACTCCACATACAGTACATGGGATATATAGAAACACAATGAATGCTAAATGACAACAGAAAAAAGAAAACACCAAAGGAGGAGACCGAATAGTCGACAGGGCTAAAACATCAAAGCAGAAGATTGTGGTTGGCTGATCACAAGGATAATAAAGGATGAGCCAGCCACACTGCAAACATTAAAAAACTCCAGTGAAAACAAAATGCAAAGCATAAACGTGATAACTGATTAAAAGTTCTATAGAGGTGGGGCTCAAAAGACCAGGTAAAAGTAGCCACCACTAAATAGAACAATAAAAGCCAGCTGTGTGAATAAAACCTACAACAAGGTCAGCCATAGAGGTATAGTCAGCTCCCCACAGACGTTTAATGAACAAAGTAAGAACATATGGTCTATCAGACCAATTGTGTGATTAGATTGAGGAGTTCCTAGAAAACAGTATGCAGCACATCATTCTCAATGGAGAGAAGTCTTCAGAAGTAAGAGTGATGTCAGGTGTTCCACAGGGGAGGTTTTTTTTGTGGTTTTAGGGCGCACAACTGCTGTGGTCATTAGCGCCCAACACTGCCCATAGTAAAATAGGACCGGGGTTAGGACTTACATGGCTTTCGCCATGTTTGCACGATGTATAAAAAGTGAAACTCTTAAGAGAATGCGGGTCATCAGCTAAAATGTCAGACATTTCAAATGGTAAACACAGATCATGACGGAGACGATTAAAAAACGGACATTGCACTAAAAGATGGTTCACAGTAAAAGGTTCATCACAGTGCTCACATAAGGGAGCAGGACCACAACATAGTAAATACTGGTGGCTATAACGGCAGTGGCCAATACGAAGCCGGGCCAGAACAATCTCCTCTCGGCGGGAGGGTCGAGATGACGTTGACCAGAGAGCAGGCACAGGTTTAATGGCTCGCAATTTGTTCCCTGACAGGGATGACCAATGTAGATACCAGCGGGAGATAATACGCTGGGAGACACCAGCGCGAAGGTCATCAGAGCTAATAGAAAAGGTTGATAGCCGAGGAAGGTGAACTGTCTCCTTGGCAGCCGTATCCGCAGACTCATTCCCCAACACTCCCACGTGGCCAGGACCCACAGAAACGTCACAGTTGTTCCGCTCGTTGAAAGAGAAATAAGGCAAATGCGGATGCTTTGTACCAGGGGATGGGCAGGATACAGCGTGCAAAGGCTCAACAGAGCACTCAGAGAGTCCGAGCAAATGACAGTCTTATTGAGCGAGTTTCACCGGATGTATTGGGTGGCCTGATATAAGACATACAGCTCAGCTGTAAAAATGGAACTCCACTCAGGAAGACGATATTTAAAAGAGACGTTGTCAAATACAAAGGCACACCCAACACCCTGGTCTGTCTTTGAGCCATCAGTGTAAATGAACAAATTGTCATCAAATTTGAACCGAAGTGCGAGAAATTCTCTCTGGTAGACGAAACTAGGTGTGGAGTCCTTTGGGAGAGAATGAAGGTCAAAGTTAACACTGATTTCGGGGCTTCGCCACGGTGGAGAGGTGCTCCCTCCAGTCGAGAAGATAGCAGGCATTGTAACGCCGAGCTGGCCGAGTAAGGAACGCAAGCGTACTCCCGGTGGTAGCAGAGTAGACGGGCGCATGGCGAAGAGACTGTCAAGTGAGTCGTTAAAGAAAACTGCGTACGTTGGGTGTCCTCGCATGGACGACAAATGGCTAGTGTAACGGCTAAGTAGGAGTTCCCGACGGTAGAAAGAGGTAGTTCGGCGGCCTTGGCATAGAGGCTCTTAACAGGGCTAGTGTAAAACGCTCCCGTCGCCAGACGGATACCTTGGTGGTGGATTGTATTAAGGCGGCGCAGTATGTATGGTCGAGCTGAAGAATAAACAATGCTACCATAGTCCAGTTTGGACCGAACTATGGTGCGATACAGATGGAGGAGAGTAGACCTATCAGCTCCCCACGAGGTGCCACTTAACACCCGCAGCACATTGAGAGAGCGGGTACAGCGAGCTGCCAAACGGGATATGTGGGGAGACCAACTTAACTTCCTGTCGAAAACAAATCCAAAAAAGTCATGGTATCCACAAATGGAAGTACTATGGGGCCCAGACGAAGGGACGGGGGAAGGAACTCCTTCCGCCGCCAGAAGTTCATGCAGACTGTCTTGTCAGCTGAGAATCGAAAGCCAGTGTCCATACTCCACATGTGGAGAGTGTCTAGGCACCGCTGAAGGCGCCGCTCCAGGAGACCTGTTTGCTCAGAGCTGCTGTAGATCGCGAAGTCGTCAACAAAGAGGGATGCCGACACTCCCGGTGGAAGGTGATCGGCTATAGAATTGATTGCCACTGCAAATAAAACAACGCTCAGGACCGAGCCCTGGGGGACTCCATTCTCCTGAATAAAAGTGCTTGATAAAACCGAACCAACACGCACTTTAAAAACACGGTCTGTTAAAAATTCGCAGATAAAAATTGGCAGGCGACCCCGAAAACCCCATGTATGCAGAGTGTGGAGGATGCCCATCCTCCAGCAGGTGTCGTATGCCTTTTCCAGATCAAACAACACCGCTACTGTCTGGCGCTTCCATAAAAAGTTATTCATTACTGAAGTAGATAAGGCGACAAGATGATCCACCGCAGAACAGTGCTTGCGAAACCCACATTGGACATTAGAAAGGAGATGTCACGTTTCAAGCCACCATACCAGGCGCCCGTGAATCATGCGTTCCATCACCTTGCATTCGCTACTGGTGAGGGAAATGGGGCGGTAGCTGGAAGGGAGACATTTGTCCTTCCCAGGGTTTATTATGGGAATGACTATGGCTTCACACCAGCATCGCGGAAAGGTGCCTTCTATCCATAAGCGGTTGTAGGTGGCCAGTAGGAAGTGCAAGCTCGTTGGTGAAAGGTGTTGCAGCATCGCCACGTGAATGCCATCTGGTCCTGGAGCAGAGGACCGCGAAGACTAGAGTGCATGGTTGAGCTCTAGTACAGTAAACTCGGTATTGTAGCATTCACTGTTCCGAGAGGTAACGGGCAATGGAGTCGCCTCCACCGTCCGTTTCCTAGCAAGGAAGGCATCAGTGTAATGTGAAGAGCTAGAGACCTCTGCAAAATGTCGACCCAGTGCGTTGGCTATTTGTGGAGGATCGACGACGGTGTCAGTTGCGACACACAGACGGGGAATCGGGGAATGAGCCATAGTGCCTGAAATTTTTCTGAGGTTACCCCAAATGATGGAGGAAGGGGTAGACCTATTAAAAGAGCTTGTGAATGAGCGCCAACTGGCGCATTTACAGTCGCGAAAGAGGCGACGACAATAGGCCAGCAGCCGTTTGTATCTGATGCAGTTGTCAAGCGTGGGCCGTTGTTTGAAGATTCTAAGGGCACGTCGCCGTGCTCTTAGAGCGTCATGGCATTCCGCGGTCCACCATGGGACAAGGGGACAACGTGAGTGGGAAGTCTTGCAGGGGATGGAACATTCCGCAGCTGTCAGAATAACTGTGGTAATGTGTTCCACTTGGTCATCTATACTAGGATAATGATAAGTACCAAAATCTGCCAGTTTTTTTTTTTTTTTTTTTTTTTTTTTTGTGGTTTTAGGGCGCACAACTTCTATGGTCATTAGCGCCCAGCCAAGAACGTAGATTCGCTATGATCTCAAAAAAAATGGTGACTGTCAGAACATCAACAAGATGCTAAAAACGAAAGATAAAAGACAATTAAAAGAGTTAAATATCCTTGGATAAGTTGGCCAAGTTGATAAAACGCAAAACTCGAGCAGCTGCTCGTGTGTCATCAGCTAAAATTTCCTCCAGAGTAGACGGAAAGTGAAGGGCTACACGGAGATGATTAAAATTAACACAAGTCAGTAAAACATGTCGCACTGTCAGCAGTTCACCGCAGGAGCATAGCGGTGCAGGTTCGGCGGATAGCAAGTGACGGTCGCTGAAACGGCAATGACCGATCCGCAACCGAGCCAGGATGACCTCCTCCCGCCGAGAGGGGCGTGAGGATGTCCTCCAAGCGGTCGGGATCGGTTTGACAGTTCGCAATTTATTGTTGTACAGTGAAAGCCACACACTGTGCCATTGCGACACGATACTCCGGCGAAGAGCCCGTTGAACATCGTCCGATGGGACGCAAAAGGTAGCCATGCGAGGCAAAAGAGCTGCTGCCTTGGCTGCTGTGTCGGCGGCCTCATTCCCGGGCACACCCACATGGCCAGGGACCCACAGGAAAGAAACGTGACAGCTGTCATCCGCCAGCAACTGGAGGGAGCGTTGGATCCGATACACGAGAGGATGGTTCGAGAAAGGGTCCTTAAGACTCTGCAGGGCACTAAGGGAGTCAGAACATATGGCATAGAAAGGGTGGCGGTGGCGGCAGGTATACAAAACGGCCTGGTGGAGGGCGAAAAGCTCAGCCGTGAAGTTCGAGCACCGGTCAGGGAGCGTGTATTGGAAACGGTTGTCCCCGACGACGAAGGCAGATCCGACACCGGCAGTGCTCTTGGAACCATCAGTGTAAATAAATACGGCATTATCGAACCGCGAACGGAGTTCGACAAGCCTCGAGCGGAATACCAAATCCGGAGTGCTCTCCTTGGGGAGCGAACTAAGTTCGAGGTGTGTGTGAACCTGGGCCTGATGCCACGGTGGCAATGGGCTTTCGCTCAACCGAAGGGTGGAAGGAAGGGTAAAATCGAGCCGCTGTAGCAGGCGGCGAAACCGAACTCCCGGTGGAAGCAAGGCAATCGCAGACAACTGATATTGGCGATCGAGTGAGTCGTCAAAAAATAATCTGTAAGATGGATGGTTGGGCATCGACCGTAGGCGGCATGCGTACCGACACAAGAGTATGTCACGTCGATTGGTCAAGGGTAATACAGCAGCCTCGGCATACAGACTTTCAACAGGGCTGGTATAAAATGCACCGGTCGCCAGACGTAATCCCCGATGGTGG
This sequence comes from Locusta migratoria, assembly GCA_026315105.1. NCBI lineage: Eukaryota > Metazoa > Arthropoda > Insecta > Orthoptera > Acrididae > Locusta > Locusta migratoria. Next base: position 444,530,574 of record CM048746.1, on the reverse strand, counting down.
ATAGAGTTGAGACGGCGGAGAATCGACGGCCGTGCTGAAGAGTATACAAGGCTTCCATAGTCGAGCTTCGACTGAACAATGGCCTGGTAAAGGTGAAGCAGGACGGTACGATCCGCACCCCATGACGTGCCACTGAGGACACGAAGAACGTTAAGGGATCGGGCACAACGGGCAGCCAGGTAGGACACATGTGTGGACCAGCAAAGTTTCCGATCCAACATGAGTCCCAAGAATTTTGTAGTCTCCACGAAAGGGAGAGCAACAGGGCCGAGACGTAGAGAAGGTGGAAGAAATTCCTTGTATCTCCAGAAATTGATACACACAGTTTTCTCAGTGGAGAATCGGAAGCCGTTTGCGATGCTCCAGGAATACAGACGGTCAAGACAGCGTTGGAGAGAACGCTCCAAGAGAGAAATCGTCAACAAAAAGAGATCCGGAGACGTCGGCTGAAAGGCAATCTACGATCGGATTGATTGCAATGGCAAAGAGCGCCACACTCAAGACGGAGCCCTGTGGTACCCCATTCTCCTGGCAAAAGTTATCTGACAAAACAGAGCCCACCCGTACCCGGAACTTGCGATCCGCCAAAAACGCTTGAATGAAAAGAGGAAGGCGGCCCCGAAGGCCCCATGTGTGCAATGTGCGGAGAATGCCCGCTCTCCAACAGGTATCGTATGCCTTCTCCAAGTCGAAGAACACTGCTACTGTTTGACGCTTCTTTAGAAAGTTGTTCATAATGAAGGTCGACAACGTAACGAGGTGGTCAGCAGCAGAGCGGTGTCGACGAAAACCGCATTGGATATTAGTCAGGAGGCGGCGAGATTCGAGGAGCTAGACCAACCGAGCGTTAACCATGCGTTCCATCACCTTACAGACGCAGCTCGTCAGAGAAATGGGGCGATAACTGGAAGGAAGGTGTTTGTCCTTCCCTGGTTTGGGGATGGGGACAACAATGGCTTCACGCCAACTTGTGGGAACATGACCTTCAGTCCATATGCGATTGTAGGTACTAAGAAGAAAGCACTTGCCCGCAGGAGAGAGGTTCTTCAGCATCTCAATATGAATGGAATCGGGCCCGGGAGCAGAAGACCGGGACAGGGCGAGAGCACGATCTAGCTCCTGCATGGTGAAGGCGACATTATAATTTTCACGATTAAAAGAGCGGAAAGAAGGCGGCCGTGCCTCCTCTACCTGTTTGCGAGGGAGAAAGGCAGGGTGGTAATGGGCAGAGCTCGAAACCTCCGCAAAGAAACGACCCAATGCGTTTGAAACATCAGCTGGGTCCACGAGGACTGCGTTCTCCACGGTCAGGCCAGGAATCGGGGAGTGGACCTTGATGCCGGACAAACGGCGTAGGCCACCCCAGACAACCGTGGAGGGAGTAAAACGGTTAAAAGAACTAGTAAAAGCAGTCCAGCAAGCTTTCTTGCTGTCGTTTATGATACGACGGCACTGCGCTCTCATACGTTTGTAATTGATGCAATTCTCCAAAGTTGGGTGGCGGCGGAAGGTGCGTAAAGCACGGCGCCGGGCTCGAAGCGCGTCGTGGCAGGCTGCAGTCCACCAAGGGACCTGGACACGACGTGGAGAAGAGGATGTACGAGGTATGGAACGTTCAGCAGCAGTGAGAATAACCTCTGTCAGGTATTCGACCTGACTGTCACAGTTGGGAAAATTCTGATTGTGAAAAACAGCCATGGAAGAATAAAGCCCCCAGTCGGCTTTAGAAATGTTCCAACTGGTGGGACGTGGAGATGGGGAATGATGTAGGAAGTGGATGATACAAGGGAAATGGTCACTCGAGTACGTGTCAGAAAGTGCATACCACTCAAACCGACCGGCAAGCTGAGGAGTGCATATTGCGAGGTCTATATGGGAATAAGTGTGTGTTGTGTCAGAAAGGAAGGTCGGTGCACCGGTGTTGAGGCAGACAAGATCGAGGTGGTGGAGAATGTCCACCAAAAGGGAGCCTCTCGGACAAGGTGCCGGAGAGCCCCATAGGGGGTGGTGGGCATTAAAGTCGCCTACCAACACGAAAGGTGAAGGGAGCTGGTCAACAAGGTTTAGCACATCTGCCCTAGTAAGGGCAGATGACGATGGCGAATATATATTACAGAGGGAGAAGGTAAATGTGGATAAGGTGATGCGGACGGCAACTGCCTGTAGGTGAGTGTGCAAGGAAATGGGATGGAAATAGACGTCGTCTCGAAGGAGCATCAGAACCCCTCCATGGGCTGGGACACCTTCCACGGGTGGCAGGTCGAACCGCACAGAGGTGTAGTGTGGAAAGTCTGCACGATCACGTGGACGCAACTTAGTTTCCTGGAGGCAGACTAGAAGCGGGCAGAGCAATCGAAGGAGTAGTTTTAACTCCTCCCGATTAGAATGAATGTCGCGAATGTTCCATTGAAGGAGCGCCATGATAAAAATGAGAGAAGAAATAAGGATAAAAACCAAGTAGCGAGCGGGGTCACCTCGACGGCCGCTGAGGACCGGATTTCGAGGGAGCACTGCTATCGCTGTCTGGGGGCAAAGGGTCATGTTCCATTGGTTCGACCGACGCGCCTGCCACCTCCCTGAGTTGATCAGGAGGGGCAGTTTCCACCGCCGGTAAAGGGCCGGGCGCCCGGCAAACGGAGCGTCCCGGTGAAACAGAAGACGGCCGAGGCCGGCAACTGTTGGACGGCGTGACAGATGGGTCACGCCTCGGCGGGGAAGGAGAGGAACTCTTTTTCTTGTCAGCTCTTCTGGAAGAGTGACGGCGGGAAGAGGCAGTTGACGGATGGGAAGCCTGAGAACGCAGAAAATCCTCACGGACGGGTTCCTTTTTCAAGGTCCGGGCATCTTGTTTAGGTGCCCGCGGTTTACTAGAGTTTGACGAAGACTGTACCCTAGAAGCAGCAAGAGGGAGCGGGGACGTGGAACGGGCAATCTTCGGGCTGGCGGATCGCACAACTGTGTCAGCGAAAGTGAAGTCACATGTCTGGGTACTGGAATCCTTGGTAGGTCGAGTTGAGGTGAGTACCTTACTGTATGTACCCGCTGGGAGGACAGTGGGCTTTCGACTCGCCAACAACTTACGAGCGGCAGATGTCGATACCTTCTCCGTAACCCGAATTTGCTGGATTACCTTCTCATCCTTGTATACAGGGCAGTCGCGAGAGGAAGCCGCATGGTCACCGTTGCAGTTTAGGCAGTGAGGGGACGGAGGTGGGCAATCCCCCTCATGGGCGTCCCTACCACAAGTGACACACTTTGCTGCATTTGGGCAATGTTCACGGGTATGGTTGTACCTGTGGCACTGAAAACAGCGCGTTGGGTTAGGTACATAAGGGCGGACGGAGATGACTTCATACCCTGCTTTGACCTTCGACGGGAGGTCAACTTTGTCAAATGTCAAAAACACAGTACGAGTCGGTGTCAGATGGTTATCGACCTTTTTCATGACCTTGTGGACGGCTGTCACACCCTCATCGGACATATACGATTGGATATCTTCATCAGATAACCCGTCAAGGGATCTCGTGAAGACTACCCCCCGTGACGAGTTGAGTGTGCGGTGCGCTTCGACCTTAACTGGAAAAGTGTGCAACAACGTAGTACGTATCAGTTTTTGGGCTTGGAAGGCACTTTCCACTTCCAGCAACAATGTGCCATTGCGCTGACGTGAACAGGTTTTAACAGGGCCAGCAATTGCATCTACACCTTTCTGTATAACGAAAGGATTGACAGAATTGAAATCCTTTCCGTCGGTGCGAGAGACAACCAGAAATTTAGGTACATTAGGCAGAGTCTTTTTAGGCTGAGGCGAGTCTAACTTACGTTTATGGGTCAACGTCACGAAAGAAGATAAGGAAGTCATCGCGGAAGTGTCCCCCGTGATTACCAGCGTCTCCGATGGCGCGCTCCTTCCTAGTGGGGGCCCTCTCCGAGGGTTTACCCGCCTTAGGTGATTGTTCACACCTCAGGTCACACCTCCCGAGAACTGACGGAGGGACCAATTGGCATGTTCGGAAGGTACCAGCTCGGGTAATCACCCCTCCCTGGGCCTGGCCTTTACCAGGGGGTACGTACGTGCCCTACTTGTCTACCCGGGGCGGGGAATTACGCGTTACCCCGTCACCTGCTACGCATGAAAATGCGTGGGTCGGCCTTCAGACACGCACAGGGAGGAAAGAAGAAGAATAGAGGAAGTGAAGAGAAAGAAGGAAAGAGGTGTCTCAAACGCCGAGGCGGAGACTAATGAGGAGAAGAAGGCTAGGAGAGTTCAAGGAGAGAAAGACAGAAAACGAAGGGTAAGAAAGGAAGGAACGAAGGAAGAAAAACCACAACAAGAACCACCGTATCTCACGAAATATGCCCGTCTCCGGGCGAAGGCATAAACCGGGAGGGAAAGTGAAGCAGCCTGGGGCAGAAGAAAGGCTGCTCCGGCTCGGGGCCCCGTGCGCGCCACACACGTACCCACAAAAGAACTGTGGGCCCCCTGGGGGAAAAAAAAAAAAAAAAAATCCACCAGTGACGAGTAGAGCTCCCAGTCCGCTTTGGTTATCTGCCAGCGGTGTGGATGCTCAAGGGTGTCAGGCATCATCAGGTGAATTACACATAGAAAATGATCTCTCGAATGTGTGTCTGAGAGAGCAGACCATTCAAGACGCCGTGCCAGCTGAGCAGAGCAGATAGCGAGATCTATATTGCTGAAAGTGTTTGTGGAGTCCAAAAAATAAGTTGGTTCACCAGTGTTAAGGCATATGAGCTGAAGGTGGTTCAGTATATCTGCACAGGAGGGAGCCCCGTGGACATGGTCGTGGGGAGTCCCAAAGGGGGTGGTGGGCATTGAAGTCTCCCACCAACAAAAACGGACGCGGAAGCTGGTCAATAAGATCTAGAAGATCTGATCTAGTGACGGGAAAGGAGGAAGGAGCGTAAATATTGCACAGTGTGAAGATAAATCCAGGAAGGTATATCTGGACAGCAACAGCTTGTATTAGAGTACACAAAGGGACCGGTGTACTGTGTACGTCATCCCGAATAAGCAACATTACGCTCCCGTGGGCTGGAATTCCTGCCACTGGAGGAAGGTCAAAGTGAACGGTAGTGTAGCATGGGAAAGTAAGTCGAGTACCAGGGGGCAATTTTGTCTCCTGTAGAGAGAAGATAATTGGGTGATATGTTCGCATTAGAAGCTGCAGTTCTGTCCAATTCAACCGGATACCACGAATGTTCCATTGAAGAATATCCATAATAGGATAAAATGAGATGAAGGTGGACATCAGCCTGACGAAGGCGGCGGGTCACAGTGCGAATGTCCGCAACTGGTGGTGTCTGAGACGGGAGGATCTTGCTCCATATTCTCAGAGGTGACCACAGCAGCTGCGTGAGTGTGGTCGGCAGCCCCATCTTTGGCTGATGCACCTGGAGAGACTATAGGCTTCCAGGGGATGCCATCGTCACATTGTGAGATAGAAGGGGGGAGAGTTTTCCCCCTATTTGACTTCTTGGAGCCCTGGTGAAGCTCCTTGGTTGGCTCAGATGTTTTGAAGGGGGTGCGGAGGAAATCCTTGTGCAAATGCTCCTTCTTAGACTTACGAGTCTCTATCTGTGGTTTCACAGCTGAAGATGAAGATTTGGAAGAGGTACTCACACTTTTAGTTGAACGTGACGCCGTTGTCGATGTAGACTGTTTGACAACTACTGTAGTAAACTGTAGGTCACAAGTCTGTGTGGCCATATCCCATGTTGGTGGAGGCATTGCAACTACAGTACTGTAATTACCACGCGGTGGGGTCTTAGGCTTATGACTGGCGTACATCTTACGTGCAACTTGTATTGGAACCTTTTCCTTCACTCGGATTTCCTGGATGGCCCGTTCATCGGCAAACACGGGACATTCCTGGGAGGAGGCAGCACGATTCCCGTTACAATTGATGCAATGGGGGGACGGTGGTGGACAAATCCCCTCATGGGCCTCTCTACCACAGGTGACACATGTGACCGGGTTCTTGCAAGACTGGCTTGTGTGGTTGAATCGATGGCACTGATAACACTGAGTAGGGTTAGGGATATAAGGTTGTACTGTGACTACCTCATACCCTGCCTTGATCTTCGGCGGCAGAGCCACTCGGTCGAAGGTCAGAAACACTGTGCGAATGGGGACTAAAACATTGTTCTCTTTTTTTGTCACTCTGTGTACTGCGACGACGCCTTGCGCTGCCAGATATTCTTTTAGTTCATCCTCAGTCAGACTGTCCAAACTGGCCGAGAAGACTACCCCTCGGGAATAATTGAGGGTTGGATGGAGCTCAACACGAAGCGGGTAGCTATGGAGCAGAGTAGCCTTAAGCAGCCGCTGTGCCTGGGAGCCACTTTCTGTTTCTAACAGTAGTGTTCCATTACACAGGTGGCTGCAGGTCTTAACTGGGCCGGCAATGGCTTCAACCCCTTTTTGAATAATAAACGGGTTCACCGACGAAAAGGATTTTCCTTCCTCAGTACAGGTCACCACAAGGAACTCTGTTGTCTGTAAATTTTTCTGTTCAGAGACACTATTGTCCAGTACGTCAATTTCTAGAGACTCTTTACATTTTCTTTTTTTTAGAACCATCATGGATGTATCCCCCACGATTGCCAGTGTCTCCGTTGGCATGCTCCTTCCTGCTGGAGGCCCCCAATGGAAGCACACCCGCCTTGGGTGATTGTTCCCACCCCAGGTCACACCTCCCGATCTACAGACGGAGGGACCAATCGGCGAATCGGGAAGGTATCAGCGCAGGCAATCGCCCCTCCCCTGGCCTGGCCTTAACCAGGGGGTACGCACGCACCCTACATGCCAGACCGGGGCTGGGACTTACGCGTTACCCAGTCACCCATATGGGTGGCCTTCAAGTGCGTACAGGGAGCAGGAAGAGAGAAATAGTAGGAGGAGAAGCCTCAAACGCAGACGCGGAGGCAAATAAAGAAGTGAGAGAAGAGCTTAAGCCAAAAAGGTCAGAACTTCGGTTCCCCGAAGGATGTACAGACTCGGTCCCCAAGAGAGGGGAAAAGGACAGTAGAAGAATCGTCGTGTAGCACGAAAAGGAAAGAGTGCTACAAAGGCTGGGGCCCCGTGCTCGCCACGCACGTACTCACCACAGAGCGGTGAGCCCCCTGGTAGGCCACAGGGGAGTGTCGTGGGTCCTTTGCTGTTCACAATATATATATAAATAACCTTGCAGATAACGTTGGAAGTTCACTGAGGCTTTTTGCGGATGATGCTGTAGTATATAGAGAGGTTGTAACAATGGAAAAATTGTATTGAAATGCAGGAGAATCTGCATCAAATTGACGCATGGTGCAGGGAATGGCAATTGAATCTTAATGTAGACAAGTGTAATGTGCTGCGAATACATAGAAAGAAAGATCGTGTATCATTTAGCTACACTAAAGCAGGTCAGCAACTGGAAGCAGTTAATTCCATAAATTATCTGGGAGTAGGCATTAGAGTTGATCTAAAATGGAAAGACCACATAAAATCAATCGTCAGTGAAGCAGATGCCAGACTTAGATTTATTGGAAGAATCCTAAGGAAATACAGTCCAAAAACAAAGGAAGTAGATTACAGTACACTTGTTCTTTTTTTTTTTTTTTTTTTTTTTTTTTTGTGGTTTTAGGGCGCACAACTTCTATGGTCATTAGCGCCCAGCCAAGAACATAGATTCGCTATGATCTAAAAAAATGTAGACTGTCAGAACATCAACAAGAGGCTAAAAACGAAAGATAAAAGACAATTAAAAGAGTTAAATATCCTTGGATAAGTTGCCCAAGTCGATAAAACGCAAAACTCGAGCAGCTGCTCGTGTGTCATCAGCTAAAATTTCCTCCAGAGTAGACGGAAAGTGAAGGGCTACACGGAGATGATTAAAATTAACACAAGTCAGTAAAACATGTCGCACTGTCAGCAGTTCACCGCAGGAGCATAGCGGTGCAGGTTCAGCGGATAGCAAGTGACGGTGGCTGAAACGGCAATGACCGATCCGCAACCGAGCCAGGATGACCTCCTCCCGCCGAGAGGGGCGTGAGGATGTCCTCCAAGCGGTCGGGATCGGTTTGACAGTTCGCAATTTATTGTTGTACAGTGAAAGCCACACACTGTGCCATTGCAACACGATACTCCGGCGAAGAGCCCGTTGAACATCGTCCGATGGGACGCAAAAGGTAGCCATGCGAGGCAAAAGAGCTGCTGTCTTGGCTGCTGTGTCGGCGGCCTCATTCCCGGGCACACCCACATGGCCAGGGACCCACAGGAAAGAAACGTGACAGCTGTCATCCGCCAGCAACTGGAGGGAGCGTTGGATCCGATACACGAGAGGATGGTTCGAGAAAGGGTCCTTAAGACTCTGCAGGGCACTAAGGGAGTCAGAACATATGGCATAGAAACGGTGGCGGTGGCGGCAGGTATACAAAACGGCCTGGTGGAGGGCGAAAAGCTCAGCCGTGAAGTTTGAGCACCAGTCAGGGAGCTTGTATTGGAAACGGTTGTCCCCGACGACGAAGGCAGATCCGACACCGGCAGTGCTCTTGGAACCATCAGTGTAAATAAATACGGCATTATCGAACCGCGAACGGAGTTCGACAAGCCTCGAGCGGAATACCAAATCCGGAGTGCTCTCCTTGGGGAGCGAACTAAGTTCGAGGTGTGTGTGAACCTGGGCCTGATGCCACGGTGGCAATGGGGTGTCGCTCAACCGAAGGGTGGAAGGAAGGGTAAAATCGAGCCGTTGTAGCAGGCGGCGAAACCGAACTCCCGGTGGAAGCAAGGCAATCGCAGACAACTGATATTGGCGATCGAGTGAGTCGTCAAAAAATAATCTGTAAGATGGATGGTTGGGCATCGACCGTAGGCGGCATGCGTACCGACACAAGAGTATGTCACGTCGATTGGTCAAGGGTAATACAGCAGCCTCGGCATACAGACTTTCAACAGGGCTGGTATAAAATGCACCGGTCGCCAGACGTAATCCACGATGGTGGATAGAGTTGAGACGGCGGAGAATCGACGGCCGTGCTGAAGAGTATACAAGGCTTCCATAGTCGAGCTTCGACTGAACAATGGCCTGGTAAAGGTGAAGCAGGACGGTACGATCCGCTCCCCATGACGTGCCACTGAGGACACGAAGAACATTAAAGGATCGGGCACAACGGGCAGCCAGGTAGGACACATGTGTGGACCAGCAAAGTTTCCGATCCAACATGAGTCCCAAGAATTTTGTAGTCTCCACGAAAGGGAGAGCAACAGGGCCGAGACGTAGAGAAGGTGGAAGAAATTCCTTGTATCTCCAGAAATTGATACACACAGTTTTCTCAGTGGAGAATCGGAAGCCGTTTGCGATGCTCCAGGAATATAGACGGTCAAGACAGCGTTGGAGAGAACGCTCCAAGAGGCACGTCCGCTGGGCGCTACAATAAATTGCGAAATCGTCAACAAAAAGAGATCCGGAGACGTCGGCTGAAAGGCAATCTACGATCGGATTGATTGCAATGGCAAAGAGCGCCACACTCAAGACGGAGCCCTGTGGTACCCCATTCTCCTGGCAAAAGGTATCTGACAAAACAGAGCCCACCCGTACCCGGAACTTGCGATCCGCCAAAAACGCTTGAATGAAAAGAGGAAGGCGGCCCCGAAGGCCCCATGTGTGCAATGTGCGGAGAATGCCCGCTCTCCAACAGGTATCGTATGCCTTCTCCAAGTCGAAGAACACTGCTACTGTTTGACGCTTCTTTAGAAAGTTGTTCATAATGAAGGTCGACAACGTAACGAGGTGGTCAGCAGCAGAGCGGTGTCTACGAAAACCGCATTGGATATTAGTCAGGAGGCGGCGAGATTCAAGGAGCCAGACCAACCGAGCGTTAACCATGCGTTCCATCACCTTACAGACGCAGCTCGTCAGAGAAATGGGGCGATAACTGGAAGGAAGGTGTTTGTCCTTCCCTGGTTTGAGGACGGGGACAACAATGGCATCACGCCAACATGTGGGAACATGACCTTCAGTCCATATGCGATTGTAGGTACTAAGAAGAAAGCACTTGCCCGCAGGAGAGAGGTTCTTCAGCATCTCAATATGAATGGAATCGGGCCCGGGAGCAGAAGACCGGGACAGGGCGAGAGCACGATCTAGCTCCTGCATGGTGAAGGCGACGTTATAATTTTCACGATTAAAAGAGCGGAAAGAAGGCGGCCGTGCCTCCTCTACCTGTTTGCGAGGGAGAAAGGCAGGGTGGTAATGGGCAGAGCTCGAAACCTCCGCAAAGAAACGACCCAATGCGTTTGAAACATCAGCTGGGTCTACGAGGACTGCGTTCTCCACGGTCAGGCCAGGAATCGGGGAGTGGACCTTGATGCCGGACAAACGGCGTAGGCCACCCCATACAACCGTGGAGGGAGTAAAACGGTTAAAAGAACTAGTAAAAGCAATCCAGCAAGCTTTCTTGCTGTCGTTTATGATACGACGGCACTGCGCTCTCATACGTTTGTAATTGATGCAATTCTCCAAAGTTGGGTGGCGGCGGAAGGTGCGTAAAGCACGGCGCCGGGCTCGAAGCGCGTCGCGGCAGGCTGCAGTCCACCAAGGGACCTGGACACGACGTGGAGAAGAGGATGTACGAGGTATGGAACGTTCAGCAGCAGTGAGAATAACCTCTGTGAGGTATTCGACCTGACTGTCACAGTTGGGAAAATTCTGATTGCGAAAAACAGCTATGGAAGAATAAAGCCCCCAGTCGGCTTTAGAAATGTTCCAACTGGTGGGACGTGGAGATGGGGAATGATGTAGGAAGTGGATGATACAAGGGAAATGGTCACTCGAGTACGTGTCAGAAAGTGCATACCACTCAAACCGACCGGCAAGCTGAGGAGTGCATATTGCGAGGTCTATATGGGAATAAGTGTGTGCTGTGTCAGAAAGGAAGGTCGGTGCACCGGTGTTGAGGCAGACAAGATCGAGGTGGTGGAGAATGTCCACCAAAAGGGAGCCTCTCGGACAAGGTGCCGGAGAGCCCCATAGGGGGTGGTGGGCATTAAAGTCGCCTACCAACACGAAAGGTGAAGGGAGCTGGTCAACAAGGTTTAGCACATCTGCCCTAGTAAGGGCAGATGACGATGGCGAATATATATTACAGAGGGAGAAGGTAAATGTGGATAAGGTGATGCGGACGGCAACTGCCTGTAGGTGAGTGTGCAAGGAAATGGGATGGAAATAGACGTCGTCTCGAAGGAGCAACAGAACCCCTCCATGGGCTGGGACACCTTCCACGGGTGGCAGGTCGAACCGCACAGAGGTGTAGTGTGGAAAGTCTGCACGATCACGTGGACGCAACTTAGTTTCCTGGAGACAGACTAGAAGCGGGCAGTGCAATCGAAGGAGTAGTTTTAACTCCTCCCGATTAGAATGAATGTCGCGAATGTTCCATTGAAGGAGCGCCATGATAAAAATGAGAGAAGAAATAAGGATAAAAACCAAGTAGCGAGCGGGGTCACCTCGACGGCCGCTGAGGACCGGATTTCGAGGGAGCACTGCTATCGCTGTCTGGGGGCAAAGGGTCATGTTCCATTGGTTCGACCGACGCGCCTGCCACCTCCCTGAGTTGATCAGGAGGGGCAGTTTCCACCGCCGGTAAAGGGCCGGGCGCCCGGCAAACGGAGCGTCCCGGTGAAACAGAAGACGGCCGAGGCCGGCAACTGTTGGACGGCGTGACAGATGGGTCACGCCTCGGCGGGGAAGGAGAGGAACTCTTTTTCTTGTCAGCTCATCTGGAAGAGTGACGGCGGGAAGAGGCAGTTGACGGTTGGGAAGCCTGAGAACGCAGAAAATCCTCACGGACGGGTTCCTTTTTCAAGGTCCGGGCATCTTGTTTAGGTGCCCGCGGTTTACTAGAGTTTGACGAAGACTGTACCCTAGAAGCAGCAAGAGGGAGCGGGGACGTGGAACGGGCAATCTTCGGGCTGGCGGATCGCACAACTGTGTCAGCGAAAGTGAAGTCACATGTCTGGGTACTGGAATCCTTGGTAGGTCGAGGTGAGGTGAGTACCTTACTGTATGTACCCGCTGGGAGGACAGTGGGCTTTCGACTCGCCAACAACTTACGAGCGGCAGATGTCGATACCTTCTCCGTAACCCAAATTTGCTGGATGACCTTCTCATCCTTGTATACAGGGCAGTCGCGAGAGGAAGCCGCATGGTCACCGTTGCAGTTTAGGCAGTGAGGGGACGGAGGTGGGCAATCCCCCTCATGGGCGTCCCTACCACAAGTGACACACTTTGCTGCATTTGGGCAATGTTCACGGGTATGGTTGTACCTGTGGCACTGAAAACAGCGCGTTGGGTTAGGTACATAAGGTCGGAAGGAGATGACTTCATACCCTGCTTTGACCTTCGACGGGAGGTCAACTTTGTCAAACGTCAAAAACACAGTACGAGTCAGTGTCAGATGGTTATCGACCTTTTTCATGACCCTGTGGACGGCTGTCACACCCTGATCGGACATATACGATTGGATATCTTCATCAGACAACCCGTCAAGGGATCTCGTGAAGACTACCCCCCGTGACGAGTTGAGTGTGCGGTGCGCTTCGACCTTAACTGGAAAAGTGTGCAACAACGTAGTACGTATCAGTTTTTGGGCTTGGAAGGCACTTTCCACTTCCAGCAACAATGTGCCATTGCGCTGACATGAACAGGTTTTAACAGGGCCAGCAATTGCATCTACACCTTGCTGTATAACGAAAGGATTGACAGAATTGAAATCCTTTCCGTCGGTGCGAGAGACAACCAGAAATTTAGGTACATTAGGCAGAGTCTTTTTAGGCTGAGGCGAGTCTAACTTACGTTTATGGGTCAACGTCACGAAAGAAGATAAGGAAGTCATCGCGGAAGTGTCCCCCGTGATTACCGGCGTCTCCGATGGCGCGCTCCTTCCTAGTGGGGGCCCTCTCCGAGGGCTTACCCGCCTTAGGTGATTTTTCACACCTCAGGTCACACCTCCCGAGAACTGACGGAGGGACCAATTGGCATGTTCGGAAGGTACCAGCTCGGGTAATCACCCCTCCCTGGGCCTGGCCTTTACCAGGGGGTACGTACGTGCCCTACTTGTCTACCCGGGGCGGGGAATTACGCGTTACCCCGTCACCTGCTACGCATGAAAATGCGTGGGTCGGCCTTCAGACACGCACAGGGAGGAAAGAAGAAGAATAGAGGAAGTGAAGAGAAAGAAGGAAAGAGGTGTCTCAAACGCCGAGGCGGAGACTAATGAGGAGAAGAAGGCGAGGAGAGGACAAGGAGAGAGAGACAGAAACAAAGGGTAAGAAAGGAAGGAACCAAGGAATAAGAGAAACGACAACAAGAAAACACCTGAACTCGTGAAATACGCCCGTCTCCGGGCGAAGGCATAAACCGGGAGGGAAAGTGAAGCAGCCTGGGGCAGAAGAAAGGCTGCTCCAGCTCGGGGCCCCGTGCGTGCCACACACGTACCCACAAAAGAACTGTGGGCCCCCTGGGGGGAGTACACTTGTTCGTCCACAGCTTGAATACTGCTCACCGGGGTGGGATCCGTACCAGGTGGGGCTGATAGAGGAAGTAGAAAAGATCCAACAGAGAGCAGCGTGCTTCGTTACAGGTTCATTTGGTAATCAAGAAAGCATTACGGCGATGATCGATAAACTCCAGTGGAAGACTCTGCAGGAGAGATGCTCTGTCGCTCAGTATGGGCTTTTGTCGAAGTTTCGAGAACATACCTTTACTGAGGAGTCTAGGAGTGTATTGCTCCCTCCTACGTATATCTCTCATGAAGAGATCATGAAGATAAAATCAGAGAGATTAGAGCCCACGCAGAGGCATACCGACAATCTTTCTTTCTGTGAACTATACGTGACTGGAATAGGAGGGAGAACCGATAGTGGTACTCAAGGTACCCTCTGCCACACACCATCGGGTGGCTTGCAGAGTATGGGTGTAGATGTAGAATTAAGGAATGTGCAATAGGCAAGGTAAAATAATTGTGCAAAGTGGCTAAATGCGGACAGTTCAATAGGATGTGGACCACTGTCAACAGAAGGCCACAATGGCAGTCTGGTGGGTCCTCTCAATGGAAAAGGTTAACCACATACGGCCAATATGTAGTCAGCAGAGAACAACAGAGACCCTTCGAGAGGACAGCAGAGAGGACCTCCACATGGCCGAAGAGATTGGGAGATCCAACCTCGGCCGTTGTCGTGGGGAGGGGAGTTTAGTAACTGGGAAAAGCAGTGTGCGATTTTGGTGGTGAGGTGAGGCATTAATAAGGGCAACATACAAGGCTAGTAGCTGTTGCCTGCAGAATTGAAGGGGAGGGGGAAACCCCAGCTTCAGCAAGTAGGCTTGCCATCACACTTGTGTGAAAGGCCCCCATCACTAAATGAATGCCACTATGGAGGATTGGGTCCAAGACCCACAATGCAGAGGGAATTACTGAATCTTATATAAAGCTCCTACAGTCCAGGCGTGATTGAATGAGGGCCTTATAGAGCTGCAAAAGAGTTGGACGGGTGGCTCCCCAAACAGTGTGGCTGAGACAGCAAAGAATATTTATATAGCATCAACAATTTTTTTCTGCATCTGATGAAGGTGTGGGACCCAAGTGAAGTGGGCGTCAAAGAAAATGCCTAGGAAGCGATGTGTCTCTTCAACATGGAGGAGTTCATCACCCAGGTACAGCTCTGAATCAAGGTGAAGCATCCAGTGGCAACAGAAGTACATTATTCGGGTCTTGGAGCCTGAGAATTGGAAACCTTGGGCAAAAGACAATGACTATACTTTTCTAATGGCTCCCTGTAGCTACAATTCAGTGATACCAATGATAGCGGAAGTGAAATAGATGCAAAAGTCATTGATAAATAGAGAATAGGAAACCGATGAACCCAGTGCTGCAGCAAGACCATTAATCCCTACTAAAAAGAGAGTACACTGAGGACGGAGCCCTGTGGGACACCGTTCTCCTGACCGTTGGTTGAGCTCAAATAGGTACTGACCATAACTCGAAAAGATCGAAGTGAAAGGAAGTACTTAATAAAAATTGGAAGTAGATTCCGTATGCCCCAGTTGTACAGTGTAGCAAGGATGTGGTAGCACCAGGTGGTATCATACTTTCCAGGTTAAAAAAGAAGACTGTAAGAATGTGCTCATGTCTGGAGAAAGATGTATGGACGGCAGACTCCAGTGACACTAGACTGTCATTAGGGGAGTGGCCCTGGTGGAAACCCCCTGTTGTAGGGCCAGGAGACTCTGAACAAGTATCTACATATGCTGGTGACTCACCATACGTTCAAGGAACTTACTCAGAATGTTGGTGAAGCGTATCGGGGAGTAACTATCAGATAAGTGCTAGGTTTCATCACCAAGACAATGATACTATACCGCCATTGGCATGGGAAAACAATATCTATCCAGGGACAATTGAACAGGGCAAGCAGTTGACATTGAAAGTCCACAGAAAGATGATGAAGGAATTGGCTATCGATGGATCTGGTCCTAGGCTTGCAGCAAGGGCATTTTGGAACCACTGCTCGCTAAAGAGTGCATTGTATGGTGCCTGGCGACATGTGCTAAATAATAGCGGCTTCCGCTCGACTCGCTCTTTGAGGGTGTGGATGGCTGCACTGTAAGCTGTGGTCACTGAGCTGCATGAATAATGCTCTGCTATGTGCACGGTAATAGCCCTCGGGTCTGTACAGAGTGTACCCTAGATGTGGAGACAAGTGATTCCTGCTGGTAGACGGTACCTAAAAAGTGACCGAACTTGAGACCACACCCAAGATGGGGAGGTGTGAGTTCCTTTATTCAAGGATGGTGTATCTAGAATAGAGACGTCAACAGAGGCTGTGTTCTGATGTAGTCAGGAGATTCGGCCAATAAAAGCAAGAAAGTTAAAAATTGTAATGGACATCAGTTGTGTTAAAACAATAAAACCAACATAGTTAAAGTTGGGAAATTAGCGAAGTGTGTGTCCCAAAGGCTATGCATGCTAATAGAAACCTCTCAACTTTGATTTGTTAGGCATAAGCATCCATTATTCAAAGCAAATGTCCCTAGAGTGGAAAACAATGTGGGAGAAAATGATGTTAACAATATCTATAAGAGACTAAAACCATATAACAGAAGTGTAAAAGAATGGTGTGGCAAAGGGGGTGGGGACAGGGATACCCCCAGACCCAGCATATGATGGGAGATGTCTCATCCTCTGCTATCCTGTCCTTGTTCCAGAGATAAAACATTATATCTGAGAATAAAAACCATTTTAGTGGAGAAAACAGACCCAGTTCATCCATCTATGAATTGTAAACTTAGAATTAGAGGAATGAGTCGCAGAAGTCCATACTTAAAATGGAGGGCCAAAAGTAGGATTTATTCCCCCAAGGCTACACAACCACAATTTGGGGGAGATTAGTTGCACAAAATTGAACTGTGTAATAACCTGATTTGATAACTGTGAAGGTAACATTGAATGGTGGACTTCTCCTGGGATGAAAGGAAGAGAGAGTGCCATGCTGCAGTAGGGTTGGGTTGGGTTGTTTGTTTGGGATAGGGGGTCTAAACAGCTAAGGTTATCAGTCTCCCGGTGGGGAGGGCAAGGAGTGAGGATAGGAAAGGAGGGGAAGGGAAAGAAAATGCAGTCTGGGAAGTAAAGAAGTAAGGAAGACTGCAGTAGCTCAGGGTCCCCAGCCCGCCACGCACATACTCATGAAAGAATCGTGAGCTCCATGGGGGTGCTGCAGTAGTCTCCTTAATAGTGCTGAGTTTTTTGCTTGGGCAATAGCCTGCAATTTGTCATTCCATTATTGGACAAACAGATATCTGATCTGCATCTGTAAATTTACCCCTTGGATTTTCATAGTGTTTGGGTAGCAAGTACTGCTCCTCTGGACAAAAAGTCTGCCAGTACATTCCCCTGGATACCAACATGACATGGGACTCGGAGAAAGACAACTGAGCAGACAGCATGGCTAAGGTTAACAAGAATGTCATGGTTAGTGTAAACTAAACAGTGGCAACAATAGCGTCAGTCGATGGTATGGAGACTGGTCATTGAGTCAACATATTCTAAAACATGGACAAGGAAAGCCCATTTAAAAAATGCATGTCTGTGTTAATTGCTACCTGCTATGAACACATTATATATCTTTTTGGCAGTGAGTGGCATTTCCATACATAAGAGTGAAGGAAAAGTGTATTCAGTACGGTCGACAGTTTATGAGCCATTAGTGCTGAAGATGGTAC
This sequence comes from Locusta migratoria, assembly GCA_026315105.1. Lineage (NCBI taxonomy): Eukaryota > Metazoa > Arthropoda > Insecta > Orthoptera > Acrididae > Locusta > Locusta migratoria. The sequence goes on along the minus strand of CM048746.1, from coordinate 444,513,295 downwards.
TACCACGGAACTCAATTGACTGATATAACAAATGCCAAATGAAAATGGGGGATGGCTGAGGCTTTAGGATGGAACACAGCAGTCCTAATACAAAGTCTCGGCACCATATGATGGGGATGTGTCCAAAAACATGAGGCACACAGTTCAGGAAAGGGATATGGAGTTCTCAGCAGAGGGAAGCAAGGTGTAATCTGACCGGTAATCCCACCCGAGGACAGGTATCAGGATCTCAATAACCCTTGTACGTAAAAAGAGTGCTGTATGTGGGCTCATCAAAAAATTGTTGAATGACAAAGACTGACAAAAATCACTGACTGAAGATAGAAGATTCCCACTTTAGCAGTCTGTGGACTGAAGATGATGACTACTGCAACAACAACAACAACAACAACAACAACAACAACAACTACTACTACTACTACTATTATTAGCTTGTTTATTGAATGCTCCAACAGTTTTAGTGGTCACTACACTGATCTTTGGAATGAGTCCTGGCATTGAAGATGGCAGGAGCACTCCGATGTCTGTAGCAGTACCTTGTTCCACCATTTTCGGGAGGACTACAGGAACTGAAATATCTTCCACATTACATGTGCACTGGCATGAGCAGTATTAATGCCGACATTAGTGACTTCAGTTTGCTTAGGCATCAATTCTTGGAACTGGCTTTTGAAGGGCCACTGCAAAAGAAGTGGTAAATTATGGCACCTGCATGGGCTTGTAAATACTTATTGCTTCACCATAGGAGATGTACTATGTAGTCTTTATCTCCTGGACCTTATGTTCTTCAAGGTATGCTGTACATGCTCTACTCCAAATGTGGCGGCCTTCAGAACAGTTGACACTTAAAGGCGGATAAACAATTTCTGCAGGTTTGCTCTCAATTACATCCCATGGTGGTGTGCCCAAAGTGCTGGCATTTGAAACAGCGCATTGGGTTGGGGACATATGATGATATGTGTAATCTAAGAAAACCTGCCTTAACATGTTCTGGTAGCTTTGGAATGTTGAAGGTCAAGATAAAAGACTCAGACTTTACCAACTCACCATCCACCCTTTTAATAATTTTTTGAACATCCACAATACCTTTGGGAGCCCATTCTTCCTTCAATTCCTCTTTATGAATGTCAACAAGGTCACAATGTGTAACCATACCTTCACTGTAATGTAGCTTGGTTTCAGTGGCATATTCCCCAAGGTGCTTGGCTTTAGTAATGTTCATAGCCTGTTGGGAGTTTGCTGTATCAACCAACAGTGCCCCATTGCATAACCGTTTCACCTATTTCAGATTACCTGCTATACCCTCTAGTCCCTTTTACATAAAGAGGTGAAATCTTTTCAAATGAATCTTCTTGGTGCTTAATGATAAGAAATCAATTTTGATTTGGAGCATGTGCCCTTTTACTCATAAAATTGCTCTTGTTGGGATCTGCTGTATCTGGAGGACTTGCTACACTATTCCTCCTTTTGGTTTGGGAGCTGGAACCCCCCCGTGTTGCACCCATCCCACTCGGAGGTTTAAGAGAGTCCTCCTAGATAGAGCTTCTAATGCCTAGAAAGCCTGATACAACTGAGGTTTGGCAGTATCCCCAGAGGCTGCCCACAAACGACTGGTCCGCCTCAATAGCTGCACATCCCATCAGCAAGCAGCACATTTTGGGAATTTTTTTTTCTTTTTTTTTTTTTTTTTTTTATAGAGGTATTTTCCTTCCTTGTGACCCAGGTGATCATGCCAAGACCACAGTGGTCGGTGAAGTGTGTCCAGAGGTTATGGTGTGAAGAGGACTGGTTGTGCTTACTAGTCCCCAGCTTGGAGACCTCAGGTTTGCCAAGCCCGTACTCAGAAAATTAATGCCGAGCTTCCTCAGGGAAGTTATAAGATCTTTTGCACAGTTGGTTACAGAAAAAGTTGTTTGTTCTGGCTTCCAGAAAGATTTTCAATGCTGTGAGAAGTGTTGCAGAAAAGTCAAAGTGGCAAGACTTCCTGCCTTTTTGCTCCCACAGACTCCCTCCCCCTCTCCCTCATCACCATCTTGAATGTTTTCCCATTTGGATTTCATGTTTGGTAACTAGCAGATAGGGTCATAGGTGGCTTGAAATTGTGACTAAATACCCTATATTTCTGCATTTTCTGTCACTCAAGCGCTACCTAGTTGCTGGTTCTTAATATTTGGCAATCCACAAGTAATTACCACAGACAGGCAGGAACGATAAGTGCCTATTGCTTGAGGAGCTTGCGAAACAGTGCAGTTGCAATCAAATCCAAACAAGCAACTATCCTGCCAGTTAACAGGACTACAAAACTAAACTCACAAAATAAAAGTCCCATTATGTACAAATAAACTTTCTTTTACTACAGCACTCTGCCAAGCGTATTGCTGAAGTGGAAAATCCACCTTTCCTACACTTTTATATGAAGGCTTTTTCATAATCATTTAACGATACAAAATAAACTACAAAATTTATTTGGCCTGTATCACAAAAGTTTACAGTGATCATTGGCGCACTTTAACTACATAAATTAAAGTAACCACAAATGACAGGTCATTTATAGGACACAATTCGCCCCCACTTCCCCCCATTTGCTTTACCGAGACAAATGTAGTCTCCGATACCGCTTTGACCTATGACGTCATGTTTTACATCATTTCGTCTCGCGTGTGGTTTGAATACTCCTTGTTAATGTGTGTCTGATATTTTTGATGACACCTAAGTGGTGTTGTATTATCCTCTGTGTTATTTGATTTTTGTGAGGGTTAGAGGTTCTTGGTGGCAACTGCAAATGTGCTGAATGTGGCATAGAAATGAAGTTTGTGAAAGTGTTGCCAAAGCAGGCATCAAAAAATGTTCAAATGTTTGTAGAGCTTATGGGACTTAAGTACAGGGTCGTCAGTCCCTAAACTTACAAACTACTTATGAACTAGCTAATCCTAAGGACAGCACAAATATCCATGCCCGAGGGGGGATTCGAACCCCCGACCGTAGTGGCCATGCAGACCGTGACTGGAGCGCCTCAGTCCCCTCGGCCACCGCCCAAAGCAGTCATCAGATTGTTATATGTGGTGTTGCAGAAAGCATGGTATAGTCATGGTTGGTGGCGGGAATTCAAGTGAATATACAGGTAAATTGTGAAGTGGCATCATTAATTAAATTTGATGTATAAAGGGTGAAATTATTTGACGACATGAGGTTGTATTTCATTTTTGTGTTGGATTATAGCTCCTGATGCTGTCTACATAATTATTGGTTATCTTAAAAGGCTTACACTCAAAGTTGCCTGGCCTGAAATTATATATATCGAACATATAACTATAAATCGATTGAGTGTTTCTGAACCGGAGATTCAGGCACAACATGCCCTCACATACTAAAAAAGAAGTTCTTGTTTAACCTATAACTAACCTAACTTTCACTTAAAAAATTATCTGCAGTGTAGCCTTAAGAAGGTTAGGTATAGGCTAAACAAGATTTTTTTTTTAAGCATGTGAGGGCGCGTAGCACCTGAATTTTGAGTTCAGAAACACTCAATCGATTTACAGTTGTACGTGCAGTATATATCATTTCAGGCTGTACAACTTTGAGTGTAAGCTTTCTTCAAAATTATCAAATTATTAACTGTATTTTGAAGAGGTGGTATCGTTAAGTAGATATGATCTATTTAGGTGAAATCTAACTACCGATACCATGTCACAATTTATGTGTGTGACTTCTGGTTTCGGGAGATGGGTAGGTTATTTTTGAATGAAATATAGGGGTGATATCAACAATATTAGATTTGATCTAAATAGATGTAATATACTTATCGATACCAAGTTCTATATTCGGATTGTGACTGCAGTTTTTTTGGTATTTTAATTTCGTATGTCCCCGCCCAAAACCCCCAATTTCCCCATGCTGATCCCGTTAATTTCGATTAATATATTGCTATTATTCGTGGACGTTATTATATCGCCATGTTGTGGTAAACTAGTGTTCGTAGTATCTCTCGATTGTGTGTGACGTCATTGGTCAAAGCGGTTTCGGAGACTAGAGTTTATCCGCTTTGCCAGCGGCATCGACATGTTGTATAGTACGCAAAGCACTTTTGACACGCTAGACTGTAGATGTTTGTTGTGATTGACAAAAGTATTTTGCTTTTTTACGAATAGGCCATAAATTTTAAAGGATGTGGTTAGGCAGGAACCTACGTTTGCAGCTTAAATTATTGAAAGTGAACAAGCATCGATGGCACTGCGATGCTCTCGTGTTCGAAATGTACCGATAGTATGCCGTAACTGCGATATGCAACGCTTCTTACAAATTACCAGTCAAATTTTAACGAGTCCCGTGATTTAATTAAAAAACACTAATCAAAAGAAACATTATTTGTAGTTGGCTTGGATCAAAGCAGACGGACGGAATCGCCTCGTTAAATTATGCCGAACCTGAAGTAACGAAATTGCACAAAACAGTTTGTTACTATCAAAATGATCCTATTTAATATTAACCATTAACACATTGAAAAATTTAACATCAATGATACGCTTACCACATCCTTATCCACAGTAGTTTTGCATTTCACAACAGCGTAAATCTGATGGATGACAATAACAGGTGGTAAATAGCCTTCGAACGCTTCGGTGGGAAACTTATTTCGCAAATATATCAATGCACCTTCTGTATCTGATGGCACGTCTTTTCCAAAATCAGTATCTGTTTTTTGCCCATTATCTGTTAACTTTATGTCCCCCGATACGTGAGATTTCTTCCTTTGGTTGTAAAAATCCGGCAATGTTCCGCGTCTCTTCATGTTATGATAACTGTGGCGTTGGAGGTAACTGTGGCCTCCCGCGAACCCCCAGCATTAATTCATGTTTATGTTATCAATCTGGAAGATTGTCATAAACCGGCTCTCCCTCCTTTTCAAAAGTGCTACGCGTACGCCGACAACGTCCTTTTCGTGACCAATGACCCATAAGGACAAGTGACAGGCGCATTTAGATTTTGGCACGCGGTGAACATCTTTGGCTCCATAGATACATGTACAAATGTGTACACCAATTGGTAAACAGTAAACACAAGTGAGACCGCGAGTGTTAAATGGAAGTCGTAAATTTCGCTGTGAGTTAGGAAGTTGTAGTGTGGTGCTAGAATAATGTTAGTCAAATGGAATGGAATGTGACGGATGATATTGTATAATTTCGTGCCATAGACCTCAATTTTACAACCTTGATTTGTGTTTGTGTAAGTTATTTAAGTGTGTCTTAGTGCAGTTGTAAAACATGTTTGTACTTGCCGAAATGAAACATGTCATACGAATTCCACCACATGATTTTAAGAAGAGACTAAATGATGCGATATCAGAAGAACTGAACAAGAAGTTGGCCAACAAAGTATGCTTATGTATTTTTTTTCCTTGTTTGTACTGTAAGCAACGCATTTACTTAAGGTATATTATAGTGACGGTATTTTCTGTAGGTTGTTTTAAATGTCGGATTGTGCATTGCGCTATTTGACATAACACGTTTAGAAGATTCTTATATATTTCCTGGTGATGGCGCAGCGCATACGAAAGTAAACTTTCGGTATGTTGTGTTCAGACCATTCATGGAAGAAATACTTATAGGCAAAATTAAGAGCTGTAGCCCAGAAGGCGTTCAAGGTTGGTGTTGCATTACCATCATTTATAGTATTATTCATACATTTATTTACACATGTGCAGTAGTGCTTGACATTACCTACATTTCCACATATGTTATAGACAAGTCAGTCTAATGTAGTTGTTACAGTTTATACATTCTGTGATTTCCAAAACAAGAGTTCAATATGTATTGTACACTGGTAACATTTTTGGAAAATGTAGCTTAGTAATTTTAATATATACCTACTAAGATGTACAGACATAATTCAACACGTATTGTAGTAATTTAAGAATAGTACTTATGTTTAAGAATATTTGGACGAGAACATTATTATGGCCTTCTAAGAATTCTGAAACAGAATAGTGGTGGTCAAGCAAGTATTCTTTCAGTTTCACTTTAAAACTATGTAAATTTGTCATTTGTTTCAAATCTGATAGCATATGGTTATACAGCATAACACCAGTGTGATATAAAAGAGAATGAGCTCCTCAGAAGACTGTTTGCCAGATCCAAGATGAGAACTCCCAACCTATCAGGATCACTCTGTTTTGCTGCCTAAACTTGAATACTATGGAATGTGTGGCAAAAGTGTAAAACTCCTCAAATCATATCTTAACAATCGGAAGCAAGTGGTAAGTTCAGGAGGTTATGTATCAAAGATACTTGAGGTTCAACACGGAGTGCCACAGGTCTCCAAACTAGGTCCGCTTCTGTTCCTTGTGCATATACATGACTTACCAGCAAATATCCATGTAAAAACATATATGTACGCAGATGATACAACTTTTCTGTCTGTAAACAATGTATTTGACAACCTTGTCAGCAGTATTAATTTGGCAAAAGAAAATGCAACCCAAAATATGTGGATCAGTCTGTTAAAGACTAACAAAATAGAAAAACAAAATGTAAAATTTTTAGCTACCATCCCGGATAATCAACTAACATGGAACTCTTATGTTGAATACATAGTGGCCAGGCTGTCAAGAGTTACATATCTGCTTAAGAGGCTGTGGGCTGTGTGACATTTGAATATGTAAGGACTGCATACTTTGCTTTTTTTCAATCTGTTTTAAGATATGGGTTAGTACTCTGGGGAAACAGCAAAAAAATAAGTGATATTCTGGTGATCCAGAAGAAAGCAATTGGAGTAATAGCAAAGGCAGACAATAGAACCCACTGCAAACCACTGTTCATTAAATACAAAATACTAACAGTTATTAATCTGTATATTCTTGACAGTGTAAACTTCATACTTGTAGACCTACCTAATTTAAGGATAATGAATCAGAGACATGACCACAATACAAGAATCTGTAAGTCTCTAATCCTGGCACAAAATAGATTGGCAAAAACTAACAATAGTCATAAGTACATGTCGATTAAAATATATA